>JANFOE010000362.1:5000-605000 GCA_025667525.1 Glebionis coronaria | reverse complement strand
CAAGTTTACTCTAGCTAGTATCCTTAACCATATGGACCTTAATTGGTTTATTAAGCTAAGCATCCACGAGTCTCATTACTTGAGATTTTAAATTGTGGAGAACGAGAAATGATAGAGTTAATTATAAGTTCGGTATTCTTTCATTAACTTATTTGAGTTAGTTATGAGCTTTTTCTCCCATTGCTTGTTAATAAATATATTTGCAATAAATAAGGTTGTACGATTTAAAAGGTTACTTAGCTTCTAGCACAAGATCGTTTAAAAGTTGCTCGGTATTAATTAGTGTTCATAGCCAAGGCATAACTTATTGAAGCGGGACGCGAAGATTGGCTTATCCTAAAAGGCCCTAACAAGGCATGAGGATACCCGAGTCCAAAAAGGCCCTCACAAGGCATGAGGATTCACTTTTTGCTAAAGATCCTAAGATGACATGAAGATCATTAATCCAAATCAATATGAAGGATCAAGACACACGACGAGAAGCAATTACTCCCCTAAATATCATGGAAAGTCTATCCAAAAAGACCCTAACAAGGTATGAGGATAAATAGATCCAAGTCCGAAAAGGAGGCGGATCATTGTATATCAAAATCCTAAATAAAGAAGAGGATAAATGTAGAAGTCGTGGTCAACGTTTGAAGCATCTTTCACTCCTTATGAAGATGTATACCAAAATGAAGAGAAGACCATAATTTCAAGATCGTCTCTCAAGATTTGAAGTTTGAAGTATAAGACAAATATCGGTCCGATAAAGGTCTCAAATCGTGAAACGAGTTATGCCAAGATATGAACTTTTTGAGGTTCCGAGAAGCAGTTTTAAAAGATTTTGTCCTTTAGCTAACTATTGATTAAATCGTCCTACTTTATTTTCGGCCTTAATAAATTATCGAAATAAGTCAAAAATGCATCCTCGTGATCATTCAAGACAAAAAATAAAATACAAGAGATACACCGTAGGAATAAGGGGGTCTAAGTGATTAACTAAACCACATGAGTAAGTGTTAGTTGTGCTAACTTATGGTAAACAATGATCTCGTTTTTAAGCTTGGTATGGGAACGTGAAACTTGAGGGTGATTAATATTCATGACACCAAAGCCCTAATTCAAGTCTTAGATTTCTTTATAAGTTTCTTCCGTCAAATAATTTCCAAGTTAATAAAAGATTATAACTTTTGTCTCTTTCTTAAAGTTTTATCTTTTCGTCGTAGTAATAGTAGTAATAATAGTAATTAAGGCCGAGATGGATTGATTATGAGAAAAATGTAACTTCATGCTTTATAACTATGCATTGCATGGGGTCATTGCAATGGTCAAGTGTAGGGGATTTAATAAGTGTGTAAACACTTATCCTTTTGCCACTAAAATCAAGTATAAACAAGACCTAATCATGTGTTTAATATCGTAAATGTCGAAATTACGCGTGGTTTTGTGTTTTGTGTGTTAAATAGGTACAAATGATCAAAAGAAGAGAAAACACGGGATTTCACGGTCAAATGTCGAAGAAAAGTCAAGAAAGAGTCGAAGACAAGATCAAAAGACCAAAAGTGTGCCAAGATCACAAAAACCGGCTAAGTCCACTTAAATTTGAAGAAATGATCAAGAAAGTCGGAATCGAGCTCGACTTTAGCGGATTTCATCTTTTATCGAGAAAACGGGCCAAGTGGGTCCCACATATGGATATTGGGCCCAAAAGCCCAAAATTGGAAAACATTTATTCACTTTTTGATCAAAAGCCCAAATCAAGGCCCAAAACATAATTTACATTAGACGGATGGAAAGATTTGCATAATGGGTCCAAGATTGTGCCAGTTACATCAAAAGCCCATTTGGAATTAAAATGGGACGGTTAAAGAAGATTTAGGCCTAGCTTTTTTGGGTTTATCAAAATGAATAAAGTGAAGTTTTCACTCGGTCAAGATAGTCAACTCTCATCAAGATTGCCTCACAACCCGTTTAACTTTCAACCACACGTGTCCCATTTAGCCACCCAACACATAAAACAAAACAGATTCTTTTTACCCCATATCCCTCATTACCCTTCGATAAAACCTAGAAACTCTCTCATCCCACTTCATCTCCCTCCCCCAAAACTCGCAAACCCTAATTCCTTATCAGTAAAAATTAACAAGTGAAAATTGGGGGTTTTACCCAATTCGTGTGATTCACACGGATTGGGATTAAATCCCCATAAAGATCGCATCACCCACTCGCTGGTGGTCCTCAAATCCATCCGATGTGGCCTACTCTCCACTTTTGATTGGAGGAAACACTCCTCCATACACCCATCAACCAATTACATTGAGCCACATCACCTATCAACAAACACAACTAGCACAACTTTCTGCCACGCTGGCGATCCGTGGGTGCATGATCAATTTTCAGCCGCAAGATTGAAGGGTTTGAAAAAAGAGAAGATAAATGAAGAAATCAACGGATCATATTGGATGCTTACAAGAGAAGCCAAGATTAGGGTTTGTTGGGGTTCCCCTATAAAACCCCCCCTCTTATCATGTAATTGTGTGCTTTTTCTTTATTTTTTAATTTTCAGTAAATTAGATTAATAGGTTTAATCTTGTAATTTTTCAATTCCAGTTTTGTAATCTCTTTTATATTAATGAAAAGTTTTATTTGAATCATTCTCGTCTCTGTTTAATTTTAATCTATTAAATTTCCATTTCTTTCACTGTTTTTATATATTACTGTTCGGTTACTATTGTTATTATGAACTAAAAAAAAATTTAAAAAAAAAAGATAAAGGAAAGTAAATTATTTACCCCACTGGGAAATATATATATTAAAGTTACTGTTCGTTTTCCTTGATTCATCTGGTTCGAGAGTTTTGGTCCGAGAGAAGGATTTATTGATGATGTTCTCGTGTTAAATCGAAGGTGGTGTTTGATTGTGTTGATTCGGTTCACAAGGTGGCTCAGCGCCAACCTTCGGCTCAAAGGATTCGTCAATAGGTTCATTTTCTATTTTTAATTTTATAAGTTTTTTTTATTTTAGTTTAAAATCTGCTATAATCTGCTTATGTTCATCAGCTTATGTGGTGTATTTATTTGGTTATTCGGTTTACTGCTCATTTTGGTTGGTTTTAGGATGTTTGGATCTGCTAAGTTTTATTGATTTTTGCTTGAGCTTATTTGAAGAGTTCGTTGGATTTGTTTGGACGTGTGGTTTCTTCAGCTTATTTGATTCGGTTTGGATTTATGATTATTCTGCTTTTGGAATAGTTTGAGTTGTTTAGAACTGTTTATTTGCATAGGATTCATTTGTTTCAGCTTATTTCTCGTTTGCTTATTTAATATTTTGTTTGTTCGGTTGTTAACTTGCTTAATTGTTTGCTTAATGCTGCCTTTTAGCTTATTAGTTATTTAGCTAGTGCTTATTTAGGCTGTGTTGCTTATTTGCTTTCTGCTTGTCTGCTTATTTTTCATTTATCTGTCATAGCTTATTTTTTGGTTCCTGCTTATATGTGTTTAGCTTATTATTTGGTTAGTAAGCTTATTGTTTTGCTGCTCAAAACTCAGACTCAATTAGTCTGAGTTTTTATCTGGCCAAATATAAGTTCCAAAAAAAGTATAAAAAAAAATATTAGGCAAATTTTGGTTCTGGTGGGATTCGACCCCCAGACCTCCCGTTCACAAACCTTACGCCTTACCAGTAGTCTGAACCTCTTATTATGTTTAATTATAGATTAGTTCATTAATATAGGTTGTTTAAATTTGGCAGTTTTAATTAATTAGGCAATTAAATTTGATATAAAAGTTTTATTTAGTTTAAATTAAAGTTTAATTAATCAATTTATTTAAATTTCGTTTTTATTCAGTTTTTATAAAAATACAAAAAGACATTTTATTTACTTTCTTTAAATTTTAAATTAGTTTAAATTTACTTTTATTTTTAAAATAGTTTTAGTTTAAGTTTTCAAATTTAGTTTTAAAATTAGATTTCAATTTATTAAGTTTTGTTTAAAAGTAGATTTTAATTAAAAGTTTTTAAGTTTTATTAATTAGTTAAATTTTATTTTCAAATTATTAGTTTAAATAGTTAATTAAAATAGATTTCTTTAAATTAAATAGTTTTAAATTAGTTTAAAAATACCAAAAATAGATTTTACCAAAAACAAAGATAAGTCGATACGTTAAACCGGAAATCAAATTCGAGTCGAATCGAGGAAAAACGAACATTAATTGCAAAACATATAAAATCCTAGTTTCAAATTGGCGCCGCTGCCGCTTCGCTCGTACGATTGACGATTTTTTCGTGACGACGTTTGGATTTTGGGATCCGCTCATCCTTTGAACGTTACGTTTCTTGCAACAAAAAATCAAAAATACAAAAAACAAAAAAATCAAAAACTTAAAAATACAAAAAATTAAAAAATCACAAAAGCAATCTCTTTCCTAAGAATTGCACCAAAAAAATTTTAAAAAAATCAAAAGTAATACTTTTTCCTAAAAGTATTACACCAAAAATATTACGTATTAGTGTTAATTTTTATTTCGATTTCTTTCGATTTTTCTTGTGAATATATATTTCTAAAAAAATACAAAAAGATTTTTTCTTTTACTATACTATATTACGTAGAACAATAAATTACCTACTTTTCAAATAAGCCTTAGTTGGGATTTCATCACCTAACTATTGTAGTCGCATCCATAACGAGAAAAAAGGGCAAAATAGATAAATACTAGTAAGACGTTTGAACTCGACATATACAAACTATAAGGTGGGTATAAGGCGACGCGCTATAAAAGACCGTCTAAGGAAAAAGGTTTTTAAGTGCTTTGTGCCACCTCGTTTCCCCGCTTGCTTGTGCGTATATTGAGAGGGACGACCGATTATTGGTTTGCCAACTCAAGTAGTATTTACGTATATATTTTTGTAGCTTTTTCATATTGCTCATCGAGAGGGAAAATCCTTTTCCTCTCAAAGTCGACCGAGGTCACCTACCTCATTCCAAAGTTTTAATTGTATGCGCACTCGCGGGCATACATACATACCGATTGGTGTACCAAATACTTCTAATTATTCTAAAAAGAAGAAGAAGAAAAACAAATAGACCGTCATTAAAGCCGATCCCGAGAATCGAGCTTTCGACAATACGATGGCAACGGATAATCGACCAATGATTGAGATTCTACAATCTCACGTTGAAGAAAACGATGACGCGATTGTGGTGCCAAATATTGGAGCTAATCATTTCGAACTTAAATCGGGTTTTATTCAAATGGTTTCCGCTACACCATTTTTAGGCCGTACTAATTATGACCCACACGCTCATATCAAACGTTTCATCCAATTAGCTAATACCGTCAAATACAATGGGGTGCCACAAGAGGCCGTTCGCCTACAACTTTTTCCTTTTTCCCTCGAGGGACAAGCCTGGATTTGGCTTGATAAGGAACCACCCCAAAGTATTACCACATGGATTCGACTTAGAGACCAAGTTCATTAACTACTTTTTCCCACCATCACGGAACACGTCCTTAAGGAATGAAATAATCAACTTTGAGCAACAATATGGGGAAACGTTTAGTGAGTCTTGGGATCGTTTTAAAGATCTTTTGAGAAAATAACACGTTTTATAATGGTTTAACTCTAAACGACCAAGACTCACTTAATAGTGCCGCGGGGGGCAATATTCTTGTGAAAACCATGAACGAGGCTTGGGCCATTATCGAGAACAAGGCAAAAGTGCAAACCAAAAGTGTTAGGGCTAATATGGCAAGTGCTAGTACGAGTAATAATGAGGTGAATGATCAAATTAATAAACTTACTTCACTTGTTGAAAAACTCGCTCTAAAAATCGACGCCCTCACTACACATGTGCATGACGTGAAAGAAAAAAGTGAAACGGGTGAGACTTGTGGTGGACCACATTCATACTTTAATTGGACAAGGTTTACAATGATCAACAAGAAGTTTATGCTTATAATAACAATGAAATTGATCAGATTCAATTCAAACCAAATGTTGATGTTAACCATTTGTCTTACAAGTCTAATAACTATTTGGCCCCCGGGTTTTGTAGCACCACAAAGACCACCCCCACCCGCCCAAAATAGGAACCAAGGTCCTCAACGGGGTAATTTTCAAGGAAATTCTAATCAACGGGGTTTTAATCAAAATCATGGGAATTTTCAAGGGCAAAACCAAGGGTTAAATAATCAAGGATATAATAACCAAAGTTTTCAAAATCAAGGATTTACTCAAGGTTCTAATCAATATCAAAACCAGGGTTTTCCTAATCAAGGTTATAATTAAATGAACATGCATAATCCTCAAATGGACTTGGTTTTACAAAAATTATCCGACCATGAACGAATCATGAGAGAGATGCAAGAACATAATCGACAAATGCAAGAATCGACCGATAAGAAGTTTTTGACTATGATTCAAACCTTTCGACCCAAAGGTGCCCTTCCTTCAAACACCGTGACCAATCCTAGGGCTAATGTTAATGCTATCACTACTAGGAGCAGTAAGACCACCGTAGAACCTTCCCCACCTAACCAAGGACCCGAGATACCTTCTTCTTCGACACAACCTCCTTCTTCTTCCACTTGTGACATACCTCCCGTTATGCATTCGTCTACACCTTATGTTCTACCAATAACAAAATTTTCTACCACACCTTCGGTTCCAAAACCGATTCCTTCACCTTCTATTTCTATTCCTCCTCCTCCACCAAAGGATGTGAGTTAGCAATCCACTCCAAAGCCTTCATCTCAACCCAATATACCTTATCCCTCAAGGTTGCGGAAAGAGAAATTGAAGAATAAGGATGATATTCAAGTTTCGAACTTCCTAAAAATGTTCAAACAATTGAATTTTAATATCACCTTTGCCGAGGCGCTCGCTCACATGCCTAAGTACGCTAAAATGTTTAAGGATCTTTTAACTGATAAGGAAAAGTTGCTTGATATTGCCAATACCCAATTGAAGGAGAATTTTTCCGCGGTTCTTTTGAGAAAATTACCGGTTAAGTTACGAGATCCCGGTCGATTCCTTATTCCTTGTAACTTTCCGGGTGTTGAGAATTGTATGGCCTTGGCGGATCTCGGAGCGAGTATCAATCTTATGCCATTGTCCGTGTGGAAAAAATTATCTTTACCCGAGCTAGTCCCCACTCGTATGACATTGGAATTAGCTAACCGTACGGTTGCTTATCCGGTGGGGATAGCCGAGGATGTTTTTGTAGGAGTCGACAAATTCACTTTTCCCACCGATTTCGTCGTAGTCGACTATGAAATGGATCCCCGTATTCCTTTAATTGTGGGACGACCCTTCTTGAGAACCGGGCGTACATTAATTGATGTAGCCGCGGGTGAACTTATCATGAGGGTTGGGGATGACAAAATCGTCTTTAACATGGGTAAACTTTCCAAACTTCCCGATGAGCCCGAATCCCTTCATCGATGTGCTCGACGAAGCATGCGAAGAACATTTTCACGAGGCTTGTAAGAGCGGGATTTCTCCTTTACCTCATGTTGAGACCGTAGCTTTTATTGCTCCTTCATTGACTCCATTTGGAGAAAGTGACTTAGATGATTTTGAAGCTAACTTGGGTCCTCTCGATATTAACTATGATAATTCTCCCACCAATTGGGATGAAGACATTCGTACTATTGAGAGACTTCTCAATGAGGACAATATTTCTCCACCTACTCCTAAGGAAGTTACAAATGATGATCCTACTTTGACTAAGCATTCCATTGACAATCCGCCGGATTTAGAGCTTAAAGATTTACCGTCTCATTTAGAGTACATTTTCTTAGAGGAGGATAATAAGTTTCCCGTCATTATTGCTAAGGACTTAAAAGAAGATGAAAAATCCCGACTTATTGATGTGCTTAAGAATCATAAGAAAGCAATTGCTTGGAAAATCTCCGACATTCGCGGAATTGATCCTAATTTTTGTACTCATAAAATTCTCATGGAAGATGACTTTAAACCCGCAATCCAAAATCAAAGAAGGGTTAATCCAAAAATTCATGAAGTCATTAAGAAAGAAGTTATCAAACTTCTCGATGCCGGAATGATTTACCCTATCTCGGATTCGCCATGGGTTAGTCCCGTCCATTGTATGCCTAAGAAAGGCGGAATCACCGTTGTTCCCAACGAAAACAACGAGTTGATTCCTACTCGACTCGTGACGGGTTGGCGAGTTTGCATCGACTATCGTAAGCTCAATGATGCCACTCGTAAGGATCATTTCCCTCTTCCTTTCATGGATCAAATGCTCGAGCGTTTAGCAGGTAATGATTTCTATTATTTCTTAGATGGCTTTTTTGGATATTTTCAAATCCATATCGATCCAAAAGACCAAGAGAAAACCATATTCACTTGTCCCTATGGGACATTTGCTTACAAAAGAATGCCTTTCGGCTTATGCAATGCTCCCGGGACTTTCCAAAGGTGTATGATGGTGATATTTCATGACATGGTTGAAGAAACTATGGAAGTCTTTATGGACGATTTCTCGGTCTATGGTGATTCTTTCTCTTCTTGCCTTGCTAATTTAGAACGTATGCTACACGGTGTGAAGACACTCGTCTCGTTCTTAATTGGGAAAATGCCATTTCATGGTAAAAGAAGGCATCGTCCTCGGTCATAAAATTTCCAAATCCGGTATCGAAGTCGACCGTGCTAAAGTTGACGTCATTGCTAAGTTACCTCCACCTACCACCGTCAAAGGAGTTAGAAGTTTTTTAGGCCATGTGGGATTTTATCGACGTTTCATCCAAGATTTCTCGAAAATAGCTCGTCCTATGACTCATTTCTTAGAAAAGGATGCTCCTTTCATCTTCTCTCAAGAATTTCTCGACTCTTTCGAACTTCTTAAAGGTAAATTAACTAAGGCACCGGTCTTAGTCTCTCCAAATTGGGAGTTACCTTTCGAGCTCATGTGCGATGCTAGTGATTTCGCGGTAGGAGCGGTTTTAGGTCAACGAGTTAACAAACATTTCCAACCCATTCATTATGCTAGTAAGACAATGACGGGGGCTCAATTGCATTATACCACTACCGAAAAAGAGCTTTTAGTTGTAGTGTATGCTTTTGACAAATTCCGCCCCTATCTTGTGCTTTCCACCACCATCGTTTACACCGACCATTCCGCCTTGAAATACTTGTTGACCAAGCAAGATGCAAAACCGAGACTCCTTCGATGGGTTTTGCTCCTACAAGAATTTAAAATCGAAATTCGTGATAAAAAAAGGAGCAGAAAACCTAGTCGCGGATCACCTTAGTAGACTTGAGGATCCTTATCAAGGGGAATCTCCAAATCAAGAGATTAATGAATCCTTTCCCCTTGAGGCCTTAATGTCTATTAATTCCAATCTTGATGATACCCCATGGTTTGCCGACATTGCAAACTATTAGGCGGGTGGTGTTCTTATCGAAGGGTTAACGTCCCAACAAAAGAAAAAATTCTTCAAGGACGTTAAAACGTACTATTAGGACGACCCTTATCTTTTCAAGCAATGTGTGGATTTAATCATTCGTAGATGTGTTGATGGGCCGGCGGCTTTACAAATCCTTGAAGCTTGCCATAAAGGACCTACCGGTGGTAACTTTGGTCCTAATTACACCGCTAAAAAAGTTTTCGATTCCGGATTCTATTGGCCCTCCATTTATCATGATGCACTGATATGAGCTTAATTACTCATATCATTAGTAGCTTAAAACAATGAAATTATGCATGATTTATATCAAAAATGCCTTGGATATGCTTGTTTCTTGTTTTCATGTGTGTAGGTACCAAGTTCGCGAAAACCGACAAAAATCGACACGAGATTGATGAAAAAGATCGAGGAAGCCAAAATCGAGCTCGACGTGAGTGGATTTAATCATTTGTCGAATAAACAAGCCAAGTGGGTCCCACATGAGCTTATTGGGCCTGAAAAGCCCAATATTGGAATTAAAGTCAAAAGAACTCTTGGGTCAAGGCCCAAATAAAGCCCAACATCAATTACTTTTATGAACAAGTCCAAGTCCAGGCCCATATTGCTATAATTTATACGGATGAATAAATGGTGAATGTTGGGCTCAAGCCCAAAAGCTTCAAATGAACGAACAAGGAAAAACATGCTGGGCTTGGTCAATCGTTTATTTAATACACTAAATAATTATCACACGTTTCATTCCCATTATACATTCCACTCTTATTTTTTCCATTAAACAAATAAAAACGACCCCATCTCTTTTCATTTACACCACACACAATAAACTTTCGTTAGTTCCTATGAGAGTCTCTCTCACCTTCCCCATTTATCTCCTTCACCATAAACCTGTAAAAACTTTACTGTTTCAAACCCTAGGATGGTAAAAAGTCCTTATTATTTAGGGCTTTTTATCTATTCTTTTAATTCACCCCACAAGAAAAAAAAACCCCAAGTTTAAAGGAAGAGAGGGTGTGGAACGAAGGTAATACGTGGCAGAAAAGTATTGGACGAGACACCTCACAACTCCTATTCCACCAATCAAATCCCAAAGAAGAAGCACAACTAGCACACGGATGCCACGTTGGCGATCCGTGTGCTATTTGGAATCATCTCAGCCCTCAGATTAAAGAGAGAGAATGAAATTGAAGATCAATGGCCAAGATTTAAAAGGGATATTCCTTGAAGATGCACATATTCGCTCACCAACAGCCCTTGGAGGGGCTATAAATACCCCCAATTTATTCTGTATTTTTCATCCTTTACTTTCTTTAATGTTATTATGTTGAAATAGATTTAGGCTTAATTTTGTATTTCTTCTTTATAGTTTTGTAATATTTTCTGGATATTAATAAAAGTTTTACAGTTTTGATTTACTCGTGTCTCATTCTAATCTCTTTAATTGATTTAAATTGATTTACGAATTGATCTTATTTACTGTTTCATATGAATAACATTTTTAGATGTTAAGAATTAGCTAATTAATAGCTTAATTTTTAATATTGAAAGTAAAAAGGATTTAAATTATTATTCCCTACTGGAATGATAATAAAATTGGTTCGATTACATTTGTTGGAATGATATGGCTCGAATGGTGTTTTGTTTGGTGACGGGTGATGGTTAATGGTGGTTTGGTGGTTGCGGTTTAAGGATCTTAAGGTTGCTCAGCGCACACCTTCTTCTCAATGGCATCATCAAAAGGTGAAAAATCTCTTTTAGTTTAATGTTTAATTTTATAAGAGCTGTTTAATCTGCTTATTAGGATTTAGTTTTTAGTATGAGTGTGTTTAGCTTTATCTAATTTAGGAGTTGAATGTTTACTGATATTATTTTAAGTAGTGTGAAAGTTATGGATTGAGTGCGTATGTATGATCATTGACTGCTTTTAATTGTTTATTCTTGAACTTAACATGAAAATCGATTTAATAGTGCATAGTTGGATTTGTTCTAGCTTTTGATAAGTTCTGTTAATTTGAGAGCTTGAATCAGTCTACTGATTTTAGGATTTGGTTTAGGGTAAATGCTGTTTATCTACTGTTATTTGTTAGATTTGTGCTTTATTAAGTTTTTAGTTGTTTATCTGAATCATTTAATTGATGATCTGAGTTTTAGAGATAGTTGATACTGATTTAGATAGGATATAAGATGTTGCTGTTTCTACATTTTAATTTGCTGATTTTAGAGATGTAGATTTGTACTGTTTGATTTACCGTGAGTTTGGAAATTTTTGTTTAATTTTATTTTGAATCCGTTTAGTGATAAACTTGTAATGGATTTGCTATTTACATTTTGGTTAACTGAATGTTGCTCTATTGTTTTATCAGCTTATCAGATTCACCTTATCTGATAAGTCAAAATAAGCTGTGACCTCATAGCTTTCAGCAAATAAGCTACCAAAAGTCTTTCCTGAGACTTCAACTTTCATAATCTGTCAAAAAGATTTATTCCAAAAAGAAATGTCCATGCTGAGGTTCGAACCTGTGACCTCCTGGTCACAGGCTTAGGGTGATAACCATCTGGCCTAGAGGGATTTTTGATTTTACTCTCTTCTAGGTTATTAATATAGATTAGTTTTGATTTGGCAGATTTTGTTTAAGTAACACTTAACTTTCTTTTAATCCATTTTTTATAAACTTTTAGTTAATGTCTTATTTAAAGTATATTTTAGTTAATTAATAAATAAAATAAGATATAAAAAGTTTAATTAGTTTATTTTTAATTAAATAGATTTTAATAATTTTAGAGTGATATAAAAATAGTTTTAAATAAGTTTATTTTAAGTGAATTTTTAATTTAGCTTATTAAGTTTTAAAATTAAATTAGTTTAAAAGTCATTTTAATTAAATAGATTTATTTTTAAGATTTTTAATTAGTGTAATTTTTGAAATATTGTTTTAATTTTTAAGTAATAAATAGTTTGTTTTATTTTAAATAGGCGGGGTTTACGATTCATGCACTTTAGGTTTATTTTAAATAGCTTAAAATTCGTAGTTTTTAATTATAGTTTAAAAACCACAAACCAATTCAAATCGATTGTCCAAATCAAAGCAAAACGTCTCAAATTCATAAGATCTTCGTGTACAACGAACTCGACTCACTCACGTGTTTAATTGAATTCGTCATTGATATTATTAGACTATTACTTTTTCCTAAAGGTAATTTTCTAATTTACCCTATAACGTATATTAATTATCACATATACTATCCACGACACATCAAAAATTTTGGCGCCGCTGCCGGGGATCTTGTGTACGATTCGTCTTTGTGGAGATTTGTTGATCGTGGATTTGAAGACCCTTTCCGTCCTCAGAAAGTTTTGTTATTTTTCTATTATATAGTATGTATCGATTTTCTCGTTTTTTTGTGAATAATATATTGTATTACGTAGAACAATAATTTTAAATACTTTTCAAATAAGCCTTAGTTGGGATTTCATCACCTAGCTATTGTATTCGAACCCAAAACAAAAATAAAAGGCAAAATAGAAAAATACTAATAAGAAGTTTGAACTCGATTTATACAAACTATAAGGTGGGTATAAGGCGACGTGCTATAAAAGGCCGTCTAAGGAAAAAGGTTTTTAAGTGCTTTGTGCCACCTCGTTTCCCCGCTTGCTTGTGCGTATATTGAGAGGGACAACCTATTATTGGTTTGCCGACTCAAGTAGTAATAAATCTTATTTTTTGTTGTTTACTTATTGAACCTCGAGACGTTTAGGTTTTCACCTATCGTTTCAAAGTCGACCGAGGGTAATTTACTTCCATAGTAGTTATCCTTATTCCTTGTTTTTTATCGATCAATTTTTGATTGAGCAATACCAAATAAAAATACCAAAAATAATCTTCTTCTTATCTAATTTCTTTTCTTCAATCCTCTAAATTCTCGTCTTTGTAGTGTATGCAATTGCATTCTTCTCGTCTTGTGATTGATTTTAATAGGCTTTAAAATATTCCTCGTAGAAATAGAAATCGTCAACAACGAATAGTGGAACCCGAGCTTCCACCTATTGTTGTAGAGATGGCCGATAACCGAACAATAGAGGAATTGCTCCGTGCACCCACCGAAGGGTATGTGGAAGCAATCGTTGTGCCGGCTATTTTGGCGGATCATTTTGAGATTAAGACGGGTCTTTTATCGCTCATTCGTGCCGACCAATTTCGTGGCAATGAGACCGATGGCCCGCATTCTCACATTCGGAATTTTAATCGAATTACCTCGACTCTCATGTTTAGAGATGTGCCGAATGACGTGATTAAGCTTATGCTTTTTTCGTACTCGCTCGAGGGTAATGCTAAGCTTTGGTATGAGAAAGAACCACCGGGTTCGATTTTAACTTGGGATGATTTAGTGTCAAAGTTTATGAATTAAATCTTTCCACCTTCCAAGACAACACACTTTAAGAATGAGATCACTAGATTTGAACAAAAAGTGCATGAATCGTTTGGGGTTGCTTGGGAGAGATTTAAAGATTTGTTAAGACAATGTCCACACCTCGGTTTCTCGGAATTGCATCAAAGAAATACTTTCTATAATGGGCTTAATATGATTGAACAAGATTCTTTAAATGCCGCCGCGGGTGGTAATCTTTTAAGAAAAACACCGAGAGACGCGTGGAGAATAATTGAGGATAAGTCTAGAGAACAATATTCACGAAACACACCGGTTGTTTCCAATGTGAATTCATCTAATCACGAGATTTCTAGATTGGACTCTAAGATTGATAGTGGATTTGCGACTTTGTTGAGTGAGATTAGGAAGAATCCTCATGGATCGATTAATATGGTTGGGAATGTTTGTGTATCATGTGGTGGAGCGCATCCTAATTATGCTTGTTTAAATGCGGGGTTTGATCAAGCTAGTGCGCCGCGACGGGAACTTATGGCTCCAACGGTCAAGTTCCTCGTCAAAGTCATGTTGCTCCACCGGGTTTTCCACCGGTTCAAAATAGGTACAACAATGGAAACAATGGGAATAATTTTAACCGTGGTAACCAAGGGAATTTCAATCAAGGAAATGGTTTTAATGCTAATCAAAACAATCAAGGTTTTCAAGGGAATAATCAAAATGATTTGTCAAGTTACAATAAATCGAATGAGGCAAATTTGAAAGCTTTGCAAAACAACATTCAAGGACAAATGGCAACTTTGAAAAATGAGTTTCAAAATATGATTAAAGGGCAAAATAATAAGATTGAGCTTAATCAACAAAGGCTAGAACAAAATCAAACCCGTTTTGAACAAAGGCTAGAGCAAAACCAAAATCGTATGCAACAAAGTTTGGAACAAGGTCAAAATAAATTGCTTTCGATGCTTGAGGGACTCATGTCTAAACCGTCATCTTCTTCGGGTAGCTTACCTAGTAATACCATTCCAAACCCGAGGGGAGAGCTTAAGGCTATCACCGCTTATGATAATTTAGAAAGGAATCTTGAGCTTATTGTGCCACCTAAAGAAACCTTTTGGAATGTCACCAAGGCTACTTTAAATGTGATTAGTACCTCGGATTTCATTGATCTCTTTCCTAAGAAATATAATGATCCGGGTCACTTCTTGATACGTTGTGTTTTCGATGAGCTTGGGGAATACAAAGCTCTAGCCGATCTAGGAGCTAGTATTAACGTAATGCCTTTGTCCATTTGGAAAACTCTTGACTATTTGCGACTTATACCCACTCGAATGATCATTGAGCTTGCTAATGGTACCACCACTCGACCGGTTGGTATAGCGGAAAATGTCATTGTTAAAGTGGGGGAGTTCGTTTACCTAGCCGATTTTTCTATCATTGATTATGAGTCGAATCCTCGTGCGCCTATAATTCTAGGACGACTATTTTTGTGTACGGCCGGTGTTTTAGTTGATATGAAAGAAGGGGAGCTTAAATTGTTTCATGGGGATAAACATATGATTTTCAAACCGGAAAAAATTCTAAGATTGGTTCCTAAGAAATTGGAAAGTGATAAACCTAATTTTGTTGAAACATGTTGTAACCTTTCCTCATCTACACTCACTCCACACGAGGATGATAGTGCGAAGATTGGAAAACAAATAGATGATTACTTGAGTGAGCCATTTGATGCTAGTGAGTTTGATAATGAGAATTTTGATCCCGAGAGTGACATTGCTTTAATTGAACAATCTTTGAAAATGGACTCATTTTCACTCTCTTCTAAGGATCATGTTGATGTTCCTAAGGCACAATCTTCAATTGAAGAGCCTTTGATTCCTAGCTTCACACCGAGTGAGGTTAGTGACTATTCGTTGGATAACTTCATCGATGAACTTTTCGCTATCATTGATCCACTTCCACGGGGAAGTGAAGACGTTTCCAATCTCGAGATCGAACGTGATTCTTGTGTTTTACCTACCATTCTCGAGGAATTCGCCGATGAATTTCCTTCTAATGAGAATGATGATCTTGTATCCGAGTGTGACACACTCGATACTTTGTCGGAAATTTCTTGTGATGACAAGGATGACGACACTTTTGTGACTTACTCAAATCCTCTATTTGAAGCTTAATTGAACAATAATCCATTGTTTCAAGAGGATTTTGAGAGCATCATACCTCCTACATCTCACAACCTTTGTGATGATGATCTTCTTATGAAGGAGGTTGATGAGGTTTGTGATGATGATCACACGTTTTGTGATGATGAGTATGTCGACTCGGATGGAGAAATTTACATTATTCCCAATCTCCCTCCCACTCGCGTTGATCTTAATGTGCGGGTTTTTCATGTGACTCATATTGAGTACCATGACCCCTTTGTTCACGTTCCTAAGAGTGAAAAGGTCGAAAAAGTCATGCAAGTTGAAACCACTATGGTTGAGACTTTTGTTCCCCCATTATTATGTGCTTCATATGCTTTAGGATTAGCATGGGGGGAAGACACCTTGTTGTCTATTCCTTTCTCCACCGAGGACGAGGTATTCAATCCGGGAATCATTGATTTAGGGAAATCTCGGACTTTCACCGATGCAATAATTGAAAGATTATTTGATCATCTTGGTGCGAGTTTATCTCGTGGAGCATGCTACATCCATACAATTGTTTGTGACCACCATCTCTTATTAGAGATTCATGTTGGAGTTTTATCCTTCCATTTGTCATCCGACAACGAGGATGAGATCTTTGACCCCGGCATCGTGCTTTATGATTGTTTTTACTCTAATATGCCGGTTTTCACCATTTTCCCTAAGGACCAATGAATGCGGGGATCGAGTCGAGCTCATGACTCGGTGAACAAAAACGAGTACATTCTATCTTCTTTCTATTTTCTAACAACTAATAAGGCTTGATCTTTCAAGCTCGTGTTCGTGTTTTGTTGTGTTGTGATCTTAGGTACGACCCTTATATTTGAAGACTCTCGTGTTCGGTTTTTGCCGGTCCACTTGATCTTCCATTCTTTTAATGCCAAAAAGGGGCACACTTTCTTTACCCTTGATTTTTATCGACTAACTTTTTATCTTGAGGCATAATTAATAAACGGCTTATAGATTTGCGTACTCTTTCCATGCTAGGAGTTTGCATTAGACTTTTCGTATTTTAGCAAGGGGTGTTACCCTTGAGCTAAGAAACATTGAGGACAATGTTTGGTTTTAGCATGGGGGAGTCAATCGATATAATCGCTTGCAATTGCTTTTGTCGTGTCTAAACGTTAGTTTTCTCATTTTTCAATAAAATTTTTAAATTTTTTGTGTTATTTTTAAATAAAATAAGTGTTTTTGACACGAATGTAGGCTTTCAATAAGAATAGTTTTTGACTCGACTTGGTTTTTAACCTTAGCTTTTCCTTAACGTATTTAAATTAAGTTTTGCTAGGCTTTTATATAGGGAGCTTTAAAATGCGAAGGTCTTAATTCATACGAGTTAAGAACAAGAACTTTTCGCAAGCTCCTATAATTGATCCTAGAAAGTCGTCTATCAAGGGAACTTTAAAACGCAAATTCTAAAACTTGCAAAAGTATAAGAAGTTGCAAGATCCTATAGATGACTTGAAAACCCAAAACTTTGATTTAATAGGCTAAGTATCCATTGATTTCATTCTGGGAATTTTACAATATGGAGAACAAGAGATGATAGAGCCAATTATAAGTTTGGTATTCTTTTGGGAATTTATGTGAGTTAATTATGAGCTTATTCTCCCATCACTTGTTAATAAATTTTAATTGCAATAAATAAGGTTGAACGATTTGAAAAGTTACTTAGCTTGTAGCACAAAATCGTTTAGAAGTTGCTCGGTATGGATTAGAGTTCATAGCCAAGGCATAACTTATTGAAGCGGGATGCGAAGATTGGCGAGTCCAAAAAGGTCCTAACAAGACATGAGGGCTATGTTTTATTGCTAAAGATCTCAAGTGATGTGAAGATTCATTTATCAAAAATCAATATGAAGGATCGAGACACACGACGAAAAGCAAAAATACTCCCCAAAAGTCATAGAGAAGTCTATCCAAAAAGACCAAAATAAGGTATGAGGATAAATGAAGCCAAGTCCAAAAAGGAGGCGGATCGTTGTTAATCAAAATCCCAAATAAAGATTGGAGAAAAATGAAGAAGTCGTGGTCCAAGTATGAATCTCTCAAAAATTCAAGTGAAGAAATTCCTATATGAAGAGAAGACCATTATTTCAAGAACGTCTCTCAAGGTTGGAAGTATTAAGTCATTGCCAAATATCGGTCCGAGAAAGGTTTCAAATCGCGAAACAAGTTATGCCAAGATATGAACTTTATGAGAGCCCGAGAAGCAGTTTTAAAAGATTTTGTCCTTTAGCTAACTATTGATTAAATCGTTCACTTTATTTTCGGCCTAATAAACTATCGAAATAAGTCAAAAATGCATCCTCGTGATCATTCAAGACAACAATAAAATATAAGAGATACACTTAGGAATAAGGGAGTCTAAGTGATTAATTAGCCCACATGAGTTCGTGCTAGTCTACCAACTTATAATAACAATGATCTTGTTTTTGCACTTGGCATGGAAAAGTGAAAAGTCGAGGACGATGAATCTATTTGAGTTTTATGATCCCTAAAGTTATTTTATGTCTTTGAAAAATAAAATTGAATAATGGTGTAGATATAGTTTAACTTTATCATTGCGTGAGGACACGGCAATTGCTTAGCATGGGGGAATTTGATATGAGCTTAATTACTCATATCATTAGTAGCTTAAAACAATGAAATTATGCATGATTTATATCAAAAATGCCTTGGATATGCTTGTTTCTTGTTTTCATGTGTGTAGGTACCAAGTTCGCGAAAACCGACAAAATCGACACGAGATTGATGAAAAAGATCGAGGAAGCCAAAATCGAGCTCGACATGAGTGGATTTAATCATTTGTCGAATAAACAAGCCAAGTGGGTCCCACATGAGCTTATTGGGCCTGAAAAGCCCAATATTGGAATTAAAGTCAAAAGAACTCTTGGGTCAAGGCCCAAATAAAGCCCAACATCAATTACTTTTATGAACAAGTCCAAGTCCAGGCCCATATTACTATAATTTATACGGATGAATAAATGGTGAATGTTGGGCTCAAGACCAAAAGCTTCAAATGAACGAACAAGGAAACACATGCTGGGCTTGGTCAATCGTTTATTTAATACACTAAATAATTATCACACGTTTCATTCCCATTATACATTCCACTCTTATTTTTTCCATTAAACAAATAAAAACCGACCCCATCTGTTTTCATTTACACCACACACAATAAACTTTCGTTAGTTCCTATGAGAGTCTCTCTCACCTTCCCCATTTATCTCCTTCACCATAAACCTGTAAAAACTTTACTGTTCCAAACCCTAGGATGGTAAAAAGTCCTTATTATTTAGGTCTTTTTATCTATTCTTTTAATTCACCCCATAAGGAAATAAAACCCCAAGTTTAAAGGAAGAGAGGGTGTGGAACGAAGGTAATACAGAAAATTATTGGACGAGACACCTTACAACTCCTATTCCACCAATCAAATCCCAAAGAAGAAGCACAACTAGCACACGGATGCCACGTTGGCGATCCGTGTGCTATTTGGAATCATCTAAGCCCTCAGATTAAAGAGAGAGAAGGAAATTGAAGATCAATGGCCAAGATTTAAAAGGGTTATTCCTTGAAGATGCGCATATTCGCTCACCAACAGCCCTTGGGGGGGCTATAAATACCCCCAATTTATTCTGTATTTTTCATCCTTTACTTTCTTTAATGTTATTATGTTGAAATAGATTTAGGCTTAATTTTGTATTTCTTCTTTATAGTTTTGTAATATTTTCTGGATATTAATAAAAGTTTTACTGTTTTGATTTACTCGTGTCTCATTCTAATCTCTTTAATTGATTTAAGTTGATTTACGAATTGATCTTATTTACTGTTTCATATGAATAACATTTTTAGATGTTAAGAAGTAGCTAATTAATAGCTTAATTTTTAATATTGTAAGTAAAAAGGATTTAAATTATTATTCCCTACTGGAATGATAATAAAATTGGTTCGATTACATTTGTTGGAATGATATGGCTCGAATGGTGTTTTGTTTGGTGACGGGTGATGGTTAATGGTGGTTTGGTGGTTGCGGTTTACGGATCTTAAGGTTGCTCAGCGCACACCTTCTTCTCAATGGCATCATCAAAAGGTGCAAATCTCTTTTAGTTTAATGTTTAATTTTATAAGAGTTGTTTAATCTGCTTATTAGGATTTAGTTTTTAGTATGAGTGTGTTTAGCTTTATCTAATTTAGGAGTTGAACGTTTACTGATATTATTTTAAGTAGTGTGAAAGTTATGGATTGAGTGCGTATGTATGATCATTGACTGCTTTTAATTGTTTATTCTTGAACTTAACATGAAAATCGATTTAATAGTGCATAGTTGGATTTGTTCTAGCTTTTGATAAGTTCTGTTAATTTGAGAGCTTGAATCAGTCTACTGATTTTAGGATTTGGTTTAGGGTAAATGCTGTTTATCTACTGTTATTTGTTAGATTTGTGCTCAATTAAGTTTTTAGTTGTTTATCTGACTCATTTAATTGATGATCTGAGTTTTAGAGATAGCTGATATTGATTTAGATAGGATATAAGATGTTGCTGTTTCTACATTTTACTTTGCTGATTTTAGAGATTGAGATTTGTACTGTTTGATTTACTATGAGTTTGGAAATTTTTGTTTAATTTTATTTTGAATCTGTTTAGTGATAAACTTGTAATGGATCTGCTATTTACATTTTGGTTAACTGAATGTTTCTCTATTGTTTTATCAGCTTATCAGATTCACCTTATCTGATAAGTCAAAATAAGCTGTGACCTCATAGCTTTCAACAAATAAGCTACCAAAAGTCTTTCCTGAGACTTCAACTTTCATAATCTGTCAAAAAGATTTATTCCAAAAAGAAATGTCCATGCTGAGGTTCGAACCTGTGACCTCCTGGTCACAGGCTTAGGGTGATAACCATCTGGGCTAGAGGCCTTTTTGATTTTACTCTCTTCTAGGTTATTAATATAGATTAGTTTTGATTTGGCAGATTTTGTTTAAGTAACACTTAACTTTCTTTTAATCCGTTTTTTTTATAAACTTTTAGTTAATGTCTTATTTAAAGTATATTTTAGTTAATTAATAAATAAAATAAGATATAAAAAGTTTAATTATTTTATTTTTAATTAAATAGATTTTAATAATTTTAGAGTGATATAAAAATAGTTTTAAATAAGTTTATTTTAAGTGAATTTTTAATTTAGCTTATTAAGTTTTAAAAGTAAATTAGTTTAAAAGTCATTTTAATTAAATAGATTTATTTTTGAAATAATGTTTTAATTTTTAAGTAATAAATAGTTTATTTTATTTTAAATAGGCGGGTTTTACGATTCATGCACTTTAGGTTTATTTTAAATAGCTTAAAATTCGTAGTTTTTTATTGTAGTTTAAAAACCACAAACCAATTCAAATCGATTGTCCAAATCAAAGCAAAACGTCTCAAATTCATAAGATATTCGTGTACAGCGAACTCGACTCACTCACGTGTTTAATTGAATTCGTCATTGGTATTATTAGACTATTACTTTTTCCTAAAGGTAATTTTCTAATTTACCCTATAACGTATCTTAATTATCACATATACTATCCACGACACATCATGCACATGAAATGGTTAAACATTGTGATGCTTGCCAAAGGCAAGGCAAGATCACACATAAAGATGAGATGCCTCAAAATTTCATCCAAGAATGTGAAATCTTTGACATATGGGGCATCGACTTTATGGGGCCGTTTCCATCATCGAAGGGAAACAAGTACATCCTCGTAGTCTTTGACTACGTATCAAAATGGGTTGAAGCAAAGGCTTTACCTACTAACGACGCGAGGGTGGTTGTTAACTTCTTGAAACAATTGTTTGCTCGATTCGGTGTGCCTCGTGCTATTATTAGTGATCGCGGGACTCATTTTTGCAATGATAAATTTGCACGAGTCATGGTTAAGTATGGTGTCAATCACCGACTTTCCACCGCGCATCATCCTCAAACTAATGGACAAGCCGAGGTTTCTAACCGTGGTCTTAAGAGAATCTTAGAGCGAACCGTGGGAGAGCATCGTGCCTCATGGGCCGATAAATTAGATGATGCTTTCTGGGCTTTCCGTACCGCTTATAAGACACCTATAGGTTGTACCCCTTATCGCCTTGTGTACGGAAAGGTGTGCCACCTCCCCATTGAGTTGGAGCATAAGGCTTATTGGGCCTTGAAATGGGCTAATTTTGACATAAACAAAGCCGGTGATCATAGAAAAATCCAACTCAATGAACTCAATGAACTTAGGAATGAGGCTTATGAAAATTCATTAATCTACAAAGAGAAGACTATGCTCATTCATGATTCCAAGATTAAAAACCGAGAGTTCCATGTTGGTGATCATGTTTTACTATTTAACTCTCGGTTGAAAATCTTTTCGGGTAAACTTAAGAGCCGTTGGTCCGGTCCATTCACCGTGGCCCAAGTCTTCCCTTATGGAACCATTGAGTTATCCCAACCAAATGGGCCTAACTTTAAGGTGAATGGCCAACGGGTTAAGTTGTACTATGGAGAGGACATCTCTCACGAGATGATTCCATCCCTCTCCACATTTCCCTTGAATTAATTCGGGAAATCGAGTCGAGCTAGAGACTCGTGATAAATAAATCAAGCATCGTTTAACTAGGTTAGATTTTTACCTTTACCATCCTTTCCACCCTTTTTCACCTTCATCCATTTTCCACCAATAAGTGTAGGGGGAGCCAAGTAGGTTGTTTGTGTGTTGTGATGATTGTGTGCAGGGACATGTGCTTTGATGATCCACTTTTGGCACTTTTGACGCGACCCGTGATCCCGTGTTCCCGTGTACCCGGTTCTATCAAAACTATTGTGATTCATACTTGTATATAAATAAAACGAATAAATGTAATCACTTAGTTGTCCCATCCTTAGCTCGATTTTAAACAATGTACTCAATGTCCTAAGTGTAGGGGAGTTTATTCTCCCACATGCTTAAACATTGAGGACAATGTTTATATTAAGTATAGGGGGACTTCTATCGAATTTTAGTGGCCTTTTCCATGAATTTGACCCCATTTTAACCGGAAAATTTTAAAAAAATTTCAACGTTTTTCAAATTTTTGATCTATTTTGGCCTAGTAGTATTTTTATTTAATTTCTTTCCTTTTATTATTGCATCGTAATAATTTCTATTTCAAGAATAAAGTCAAAAATGAACTAAATAAATAAAATGGTTTTAACAAGTTTAGATATCTTTGATATATTAGGCCCGTCGTGAATATTTTGTCTCAACCCGAGTTTACTTATCCAAGTTTACTCTAGCTAGTATCCATAACCATATGGACCTTAATTGGTTTATTAGGCTAAGCATCCACGAGTCTCATTACTTGAGATTTTAAATTGTGGAGAACGAGAAATGATAGAGTTAATTATAAGTTCGGTATTCTTTCATTAACTTATGTGAGTTAGTTATGAGCTTTTTCTCCCATCGCTTGTTAATAAATATATTTGCAATAAATAAGGTTGTACGATTTAAAAGGTTACTTAGCTTCTAGCACAAGATCGTTTAAAAGTTGCTCGGTATTAATTAGAGTTCATAGCCAAGGCATAACTTATTGAAGCGGGACGCGAAGATTGGCTTATCCAAAAAGGCCCTAACAAGGCATGAGGATACCCGAGTCAAAAAAGGCCCTCACAAGGCATGAGGATTCACTTTTTGCTAAAGATCCTAAGATGATGTGAAGATCATTAATCCAAATCAATATGAAGGATCAAGACACACGACGAGAAGCAATTACTCCCCTAAAGATCATGGAGAAGTCTATCCAAAAAGACCCTAACAAGGTATGAGGATAAATAGATCCAAGTTCGAAAAGGAGGCGGATCGTTGTATATCAAAATCCTAAATAAAGAAGAGGATAAATGAAGAAGTCGTGGTCAACGTTTGAAGCATCTTTCACTCCTTATGAAGATGTATACCAAAATGAAGAGAAGACCATAATTTCTAGATCGTCTCTCAAGATTTGAAGTTTGAAGTACAAGCCAAATATCGGTCCGAGAAAGGTCTCAAATCGTGAAACGAGTTATGCCAAGATATGAACTTTTTGAGGTTTCGAGAAGCAGTATTAAAAGATTTTGTCCTTTAGCTAACTATTGATTAAATCGTCCTACTTTATTTTCGGCCTTAATAAATTATCGAAATAAGTCAAAAATGCATCCTCGTGATCATTCAAGACAAAAAATAAAATACAAGAGATACACCGTAGGAATAAGGGGGTCTAAGTGATTAACTAAACCACATGAGTAAGTGTTAGTTGTTCTAACTTATGGTAAACAATGATCTCGTTTTTAAGGTTGGTATGGGGAACGTGAAACTTGAGGGTGATTAATATTCATGACACCAAAGCCCTAATTCAAGTCTTAGATTTCTTTATAAGTTTCTTCCGTCAAATAATTTCCAAGTTAATAAAAGATTATAACTTTTGTCTCTTTCTTAAAGTTTTATCTTTTCGTCGTAGTAATAGTAGTAATAATAGTAATTGAGGCCGAGATGGATTGATTATGAGAAAAATGTAACTTTATGCTTTATAACTATGCATTGCATGGGGTAATTGCAATGGTCAAGTGTAGGGGATTTAATAAGTGTGTAAACACTTATCCTTTTGCCACTAAAATCAAGTAAAAACAAGACCTAATCATGTGTTTAATATCGTAAATGTCGGAATTACGCGTGGTTTTATGTTTTGTGTGTTAAATAGGTACAAATGATCAAAAGAAGAGAAAACACGGGATTGCACGGTCAAATGTCGAAGAAAAGTCAAGAAAGAGTCGAAGACAAGATCAAAAGACCAAAAGTGTGCCAAGATCACGAAAACCGGCTAAGTCCACTTAAATTTGAAGAAATGATCAAGAAAGTCAGAATCGAGCTCGACTTAAGCGGATTTCATCATTTATCGAGAAAACGGGCCAAGTGGGTCCCACATATGGATATTGGGCCCAAAAGCCCAAAATTGGAAAACATTTATTCACCTTCGGATCAAAAGCCCAAATCAAGGCCCAAAACATAATTTACATTAGACGGATGGAAAGATTTGTATAATCGGTCCAAGATTGTGCCAGTTACATCAAAAGCCCATTTGGAATTAAAATGGGACGGTTAAAGAAGATTTGGGCCTAGCTTTTTTGGGTTTAGCAAAATGAATAAAGTGATGTTTTCACTCAGTCAAGATAGTCAACTCTCATCAAGATTGCCTCACAACCCGTTTACCTTTCAACCACACGTGTCCCATTTACCCACCCAACACATAAAACAAAACAGATTTTTTTTTACCCCATATCCCTCATTACCCTTCGATACAACCTAGAAACCCTCTCATCCCACTTCATCTCCCTCCCCCAAAACTCGCAAACCCTAATTCCTTATCAGTAAAAATTAACAAGTGAAAATTGGGGGTTTTACCCAATTCGTGTGATTCACACGGATTGGGATTAAATCCCCATAAAAATCGTATCATCCACTTACTGGTGGTCCTCAAATCCATCCGATGTGGCTTATTCTCCACTTTTGATTGGAGGAAACACTCCTCCATACACCCATCAACCAATTACATTGAGCCACATCACCTATCAACAAACACAACTAGCACAACTTTCTGCCACGCTGGCGATCCGTGGGTGCATGATCAATTTTCAGCCGCAAGATTGAAGGGTTTGAAGAAAGAGAAGATAAATGAAGAAATCAACAGATCATATTGGATGCTTACAAGAGAAGCCAAGATTAGGGTTTGTTGGGGTTCCTCTATAAAACCCCCCCTCTTATCATGTAATTGTGTGCTTTTTCTTTATTTTTTTATTTTTAGTAAATTAGATTAATAGGTTTAATCTTGTAATTTTTCAATTCCAGTTTTGTAATCTCTTTTATATTAATGAAAAGTTTTATTTGAATCATTCTCGTCTCTGTTTAATTTTAATCTATTAAATTTCCATTTCTTTCACTGTTTTTATATATTACTGTTCGGTTACTATTGTTATTGTGAATTAAAAAATTAAAAAAAAAGATAAAGGAAAGTAAATTATTTCCCCCGCTGGGAAATATATATATTAAAGTTATTGTTCGGTTTCCTTGATTCATCTGGTTCGAGAGTTTTGGTCCGAGAGAAGGATTTATTGATGATGTTCTCGGGTTAAATCGAAGGTGGTGTTTGATTGTGTTGATTCGGTTCACAAGGTGGCTCAACGCCAACCTTCGGCTCAAAGGATTCGTCAATAGGTTCATTTTCTATTTTTAATTTTATAAGTTTTTTTTATTTTAGTTTAAAATCTGCTATAATCTGCTTATGTTCATCAGCTTATGTGGTGTACTTATTTGGTTATTTGGTTTACTGCTCATTTTGGTTGGTTTTAGGATGTTTGGATCTGCTAAGTTTTATTGATTTTTGCTTGAGCTTATTTGAAGAGTTCGTTGGATTTGTTTGGACGTGTGGTTTCTTCAGCTTATTTGATTCGGTTTGGATTTATGATTATTCTGCTTTTGGAATAGTTTGAGTTGTTTAGAACTGTTTATTTGCATAGGATTCATTTGTTTCAGCTTATTTCTCGTTTGCTTATTTAATATTTAGTTTGTTCGGTTGTTAACTTGCTTAATTGTTTGCTTAATGCTGCCTTTTAGCTTATTAGTTATTTAGCTAGTGCTTATTTAGGCTGTGTTGCTTATTTGCTTTCTGCTTGTCTACTTATTTTTCATTTATCTGTCATAGCTTATTTTTTGGTTCCTGCTTATATGTGTTCAGCTTATTATTTGGTTAGTAAGCTTATTGTTTTGCTGCTCAAAACTCAGACTCAATTAGTCTGAGTTTTTATCTGTCCAAATATAAGTTCCAAAAAAAAGTATAAAAAAAAATATTAGGCCAATTTTGGTTCTGGTGGGATTCGACCCCCAGACCTCCCGTTCACAAACCTTACGCCTTACCAGTGGTCTAAACCTCTTTTTATGTTTAACTATAGATTAGTTCATTAATATAGGTTGTTTAAATTTGGCAGTTTTAATTAATTAGGCAATTAAATTTGATATAAAAGTTTTATTTAGTTTAAATTAAAGTTTAATTAATCAATTTATTTAAATTTTGTTTTTATTCAGTTTTTATAAAAATACAAAAAGTCATTTTATTTACTTTCTTTAAATTTTAAATTAGTTTAAATTTACTTTTATTTTTAAAATAGTTTTAGTTTAAGTTTTCAAATTTAGTTTTAAAATTAGATTTCAATTTATTAAGTTTTGTTTAAAAGTATATTTTAATTAAAAGTTTTTAAGTTTTATTAATTAGTTAAATTTTATTTTCAAATTATTAGTTTAAATAGTTAATTAAAATAGATTTCTTTAAATTAAATAGTTTTAACTTAGTTTAAAAATACCAAAAATAGATTTTACCAAAAATAAAGATAAGTCGATACGTTAAACCGGAAATCAAATTCGAGTCGAATCGAGGAAAAACGAACATTAATTGCAAAACATATAAAATCCTAGTTTCAGTAATCGTGAAGAAACCGAGAAATAAATTCGCGGGATTTTACAAATCACCGATTAAACCGTAATTATCCTTAGTTCGTGAGTTGTTGTAGAAAGTTTCAAAAAAATCTTCTTAAAATTGCAAACTTTTCTAAGTTTTGAGTTTGCAATAAAGTCTGAGTTTGCAAAATACTGTGAGTTCGCAATATACCCTGTATGCGCAATCACTTAACTTCAATCACCACTTCGCAAAAACGTCGTCACTTCGCAATAAAATGACTTTGTTTGCAATGTGACTTAGGAATAACCGAGTTCGCAATTACTTCACAATATACACTGTGTTCGCAATGTCGGAAACCACCACTTCGCAGTATCGCTTCGCAAACTGATTTCGCAATATCACTTCGCAAGATCACTTCCCAATGTCACTTCGCAATATCACATAGCAAAACTGAATTACCACTTCGCAATATCACTTCGCAAAAACTGACTTAGCAATATCACTTCGCCATATCAATTCGCAATGTCACTTCGCAATATCACTTCGCAAAAAACACATGGTTGCGCAATAAGCTGTCAGTTCGCAAAAACTAGAGTTTTTGAGTTAGTAATATGACAGATTTTAAGAAAATCGAACACAACAATGAAAATACGATATTTTGCACTTAAAATGATCCAAATACCAAAAAAATTTGTGTTTTCCACCAAAATGAGAAACCCAAATCCCTACCACAACTATGTAGGAGATTTTAAGAAAGATTTAGAGGCGAAAGACACAAAAAAATTGAACCGCGGGTATATGTGGTACAAATCACACGAACCAAAACATAATAACACAACAAAACTTTATGTCACCCCATGACTCTTGATACCAATTGTAAAACAATGGTAATCTTAATCCTAAGAAGGAAGGTTGATGTTTCTAGAGAGATAAAGTTAGTGAGAGAAAGTAGAGAGAAAATGTGAAAATGTATTAATGAAATGAAACAACCAACACCCTTTCCATAAAGGAAAGGGGTTTATATACCCATGTTCATAAATGGACTTGGGCCTTCGGCCCATGAACATGCTCATGCGTTGGGCTTTCTTAAACTATCACAAAATTATACTACGAGCCCATAACTATAATGTTGGAGTGACCGAGACTTTCTAATAATAAAAACGTATTTCCAACATAAATATTAAATCTGGAGAGAGAAAGTAGAGAGAGAGGGTTACACACACATAGAGAGAGAGATAGAGAGAGAAACTAGGGAGAGAAAGTGAAAGAAGTATGTGAAATTTAAAATGAGCAACCAACCCTCTCCAACTAAGGAGAGGGTTTATATACCCAATACCACTAAATGGGTTTAGGCTTACAATTGGGCCGCCGACCATAGTAAATGGATCGGGTTTGGCTTTGTTTCCTTAATATGTATTAACTAGAATACGAGCTACTACCAATATGTTGTTTGAGTGGCCGATCTTCCCTAAATACGTAAAAAAGTATTTCCGACATTCTCACCCTAAGGGAGGTCACTCCAAAGTACAAGGGGGTTACCCGTGTCACAATAATAAAATAAACCTAGCATACTATGCTTGTCTTGAGCTCGTAGTCTTCATCTTTCTTTGCTTTTCTTTTTCTTGGTGAATATGATGACATGATCTTTGTCTTTAATCTTAAGCACGTTTCTCTTGCCTTGATCTTGTACATACATCACTTATGATATTCGCCTCCTCGTGACTTCATGTCCCACACACTTACACCATTGTAATTCGTGAAGGCTTCAGACTTCGATACAACAGAAGATTTTATGTTGAACTTTCTAGAATTTGCTGAAGTATACAATGCATAAAATATAAGCATATGGGGACAACTTCTTCTTGGACACCTCAACACCACTGTCTTCAAATGCAGCAACACAAGTAGACACGAACAAAATGGCTTTGACAATTCATTCTAATTCGGTATCATTTTACCTCCATCAGTGAAGACCGTTGGACGATATTAAATATCATACTTGTGGCAGGTAGTCTCAATTAAAAACCTCCTTTACAAGATTTTCCTGGTAAACCCGTTCTCTTTACTCAACCGTCTAAAGCTGACCGCGAACGTAAAGAGTGAATCATTTGGATAGAATTATCCGCATGATTGAAGCCGTCAATTCAGATTCCTGTAACAAGTTTGATTCATTTAATAATCGTACCATCGTTTCTTTCCAATTGTCACGAGCTTGATTCATTTTGAATCTTGCAAGTTACCTACCAAGTGCTGTTAGATGTTAACACTAGAAGGATATTCATTCGTCCTTGTGAACATGAAGAGTCTCACTTTGAATGTTCTGGAAAGATCACAAAGATATTAGGTAGAGGCCTGGAACGAGTTTGTATTTAATTAAGAATTAAACCAATTTTGCTTTCCAGTTATCACAAGTTTTATTCATAAAGAATCACACAAGTCACCTACCATGAGCTTTTTGATGTTCACTCATGAACGATTTCAATCTTCATTGTAAATACTTGCGTATTACTCGGATGTTCAGGCAAGATTATGAATATTTAGCATAGGACTCTTAATATCCTTTTTACTTTTCATAGTGTGTGAAGAAGTTAGGGAATATGGAAATGTGTCCTAATGAGATTATTGATGATCTCAAATGGCTCTAGACTTAATCGTGCATTTTGGATTTTTAGTGATCGGAGGCTGGAGAGGAGTGACACCTTTTCAATATCAACTTATTCGGAGTTAATAGATCGATAGATAATCTGTTGATCTCCATTTGATTAAAACGAATACCTTTTGAGAGATATATGAGTTAGTTGGGATGGGTTGTGCATTACATCACAGGGTCCATGATGTCTATCTTCAATATTGAGCATAATTAAAATGATCTCAATAGCATATGAGTTGACCAGTTTCTACGTAAGTTGTAATGAGGTCTTCTTTCTTTACACCCTTTATCTTACAATTCCTTTTATTTCTTCAACCCATGCTTACCAATACATTATAACTAGCACCTAGTTGTGATTGTTCCAGTGCTAACTTAAGTACTTGGTTTGCATTTAGCTACATTCACAATCTTTCTCCATCTTTTCTAAGGACTACTATTTCTAGCTATGGAATGTCCTTGGGAAGATTCCTTCGGTTTTGGAAGAATAATTGGACTTAACCTATCTACCATCCTTATGTCACCACTATCGTCATCGTCGTGAAATAAATTGGTTGAGGGTAAGTACATGTCACCATGGAATCCATTTTGATATCGAAATCTATTTTGCTCTCCCTTAACCAATGCCATGATATTTAAAAACATTTCGCATATTTTGCGATGAGCCATCACATTAAGTCAAACCATATGTAATAATCACATTTTCTCCACCATATTAAAAATATTAACCTAACTGATATTTTTTATATCAGTTGATTAAATGAAGTTATAACAAAGTTTTGGAAAGAAAAATGAAAGTTCGTTTATCTCCATGATACCAGTTGCTAGTTTACTAGAAACATGATACAAAAATACATGTGATAAATAGAGAACATATTCACCATATATGTGATAAATAGAGAACATATTCACCATATATAGAAATTGACAAGGTTAGACGTAAGTGATGAGAACATCATATGATAGAATCACATGGTTCTTGTTGACAAATATTGGTCTCCTTCGTCACGTCTGAAAATTATCTCCCCATTCTAAAAAGCGGTAATCTTTCTTCACACCACATGTACAATTGGTATTTTTTTTCTTGTCCCCAATTGTGAACTCGGTAATTTCGTCTTGACACCAATTGAGAAATTGATACTTCTTTTGTAACACCCCACTTTGATAAGTGGACCGTTACGTGTATTTATGGCGTGTCATCAAAGCATGCAAGGTAATATGTACTAAAAAATACATGACCAAAAGGGAAAACCGGAATCAAACATCGTTTCCCAACATAAGCCCAAAACATAAATAAAGTAAATGAAATGAGAAGGACAAAACAAGTGTCCAAAAAAGAATAAGTATAAGAGGGCAAAAAGAAGAAGAAGTCTAAGTCAGCTTCCATCCTATGCACGTTCTCCAGATGCTCAAGTCTGTCCATGGGTACCTGCCGTTTTGGGACACGGAAGAAAAGTAACGGATGAGAATTACGCTCAGTGAACGGATATATGACATAGTATGAATGACTGAAACATAATAAAGATTGAAAAGCAGCGGAAATGTATAAATCCTAGAAAACCTAGAACATATTTATAAAACTGGTTTTATACTTTGAAAAGCTTATGATAAACTTATGAAAATTGTATCTTAAATTTAGCCAAGAGCCCATATAGGTCATGAGGTATCAACGTGTATGGATACTTAGAGGGTTGACCTCATCATGAAATTAGAGGGGTTGCCTCTAATTATATAGGTCTGGGTAGGAGGGATTAATTCCAATGTGAAGGATGCTAGGCACACACCACATTCATCATGAAAATTCTAATTAAAAACATGTAACTAGGATGCACCCATACGCCCCACATGATAATATGAATAAATGGCCAAACTGAAGGGACACCACGAGCAATCACTCCGTCATAGGAAATTCATAACACTGGTGCCTCAAGTGTTATGGTTATGGTACCTCGATAAATAGATGAACTGGCATGCATGTATATAGCTCATGCATTTAAAATATAACGTAAGCATTCAAAACATATATAATAACTGGGGAAATAGATGGCTGCAAACAGGGAATCCTAATCAAACATACGAAAGAATGTCCATACTGAAGGACGGAATATCCGTACCTTATGTCCAGTAGTGAAGCTAGAATGGAAGCTGAAAGATCTACTCCGACTTCACGGATACTACATAATAAGGGAAGTGAATGAGTCACCTGATTATTGTATACTTTTACTTGTTTTGAGTGTTCTTAACTTATGTTATATGTATTTCACGTATTCTTGTGTTATTATATTCATAGTATAATAATAAGTAAGTTTCTAAAAATAACAGGTTTCCAAAAATAGTAAGTTTCCAAAAATAGAAAGTTTTTTTAAATAGAAATAAGCTTGATTAATAAGTCCGAAATATAAGCTAGTGCTTAAAAGTCAAAAGTTATAAGTCATGATGATTTAATAATAAAGTGTATCAATTTAAATAGTTAGGTTAAACTGTTTATTAACTAATAATATAATGCATGGTTTTTATATGGATTATTAATTAATAAAATGACATGGTTAATTTTATAAAACAATACCTTATAATTAATTAAATTAAAGTATGGTTTTTAATTTAATTATGCCATAATAAATACTTTGGCTATAACATGAATTATTAAGTTTAATAATTTAACCTAAGTCATGATTTAATTAATTAAACTACATGTAAATTAATTAACTAATTAATTAATTAAATGATTTAACCAAAAACCTTAGCGTACCCGAGACCCAAAACCAAGACAAAACCAACCGAGCACCAACAACCGGTGCCTGTTGGTCGCTGGCAGTAGCTACGTATTTAACTGCTGCTGCCGTGCCACTAATGGCCGCAGGTCCCCACCGGCAGTGGCCGGTTTCTCCTGCTGCGCGCATGATTCCCACCGAGAGCCTATGGCTCTCGGTTCCTACTTGTTTCACACATTCCTCACTGCTGGGGTTTTGTTTCTTGCAGCTGATCAACCAAAACCACACGCCGACCCATGAGGGGTTGCGACTGATGGTGGAAAAGCCCACCGAGAGTCTTGGAATCTCGGTTTGAATGCAAGCCGAACCAAACACAATCAACCCGAAACCCTTTTCATGTTTTTATCATTGTTAAATCCATGTGTTCATGTAATTAATAAAAAGATCATAATAAAAGAAGGAATTAAAAAAGATTAAGGTTTAACATGATTACCAAATACGTAGTGATTAGTTAAATGCTTGAAGCACGAACACAAACACAACCCCGCAACTAAATCAAGTTCAAACAATTTTTCTCCCTCTCTTTCTCTAGGTGTAGCCGGCGGACCAAGAAGGACAAAGCTAGGGTTTTTGATAAATTTGTAAAAGTGGAATAATGAAAAATGATTAGTTAGTTTTTCCCTAACATGTAATTATTAAACGGGCCGGGCCAAAAGCCATTTCCTTCTAATAAGTGTGAAAACACTTATCCTTCTACATCTTATTTCCAATAATAACAAGACCAAAACGTGTATTTTATGTCGTAAAAGTCAGAATATGCGTGGTTTGTGTTTTTATTGTGTTTTAGGACAAAAATATGAAAACGGAAGAAAACACAGGCTTTCACGGGCTTTTATCGAAGAAAAAGACAAAAGACGAAGCCAAAAGGTCAAAAGTGCAAGATGAACGGAAGTCAAAGGCCTATTCTAAAGATTTATCGAAGAAAAAGTCTAAAGGCGGAAGTTTAACAAAGTCGAAGAACCAAGTCTACTAAAAGAAGAAAATTAGAAGACGAGTTCAAGTTATCATTCGACTAATCCCGAGACAAAGTCAAGAAAGACGAGTTATTTAAAAGTCGAGAAGACAAGAAGAAAAGAGGAAGAAACAAGCACCTTCCCCTCCCCTATATATAGTTTTCTAAAGGGTGTTAGTTAATTAGTTTTTATTGTTTTTATTTTAATAGGTAATTAGTGTGTCTTTATTTTCTCTCTCTCTAGTTTTTCCTTCAAGTTTTCTTAATCTTCATCTTAATCTTGTAACTTTTGAATCTTAATCTTCAATTTAATCAAGCTTATTTTATATCTCTCATTCTACCTTTCTTAATCTTGTGGTGATTTAATTAATCATGTAGTTTTCCTAATTAAAAGTTGATTGTGTGATTGATTTGTTTATGTGACTGATTTTATGATTTTGATGTCGTGGAGGTTTTAGCTTATTGAGATTATTGATTTATTAGTGTTTGGTTTATTTTTAGTTAAGTTGATTTGGTAGATTAATAGTTTTAATTAAAAAGTTGATTTTAAATATTTTGATTATTTTATGTTTTTAAAGTTTTTAATTTGTGGCTTATTTAGTTTTGCTTAAAATTAATTTGGTGTTAGTTTTGGTTAATTGCTTATTTGGATTTTGTTTATTTTAGCTTATTTTGATTTTATCTGTGTTGTATCGTACCTGTTTCTGTATCTTCAGAAAAGGGTTTTGTTTCCCGAAGATATTCTATTATTCCGAAGAAACCAGTAATCTTAGAATATCAGCTTTACCCAAAATTACCCTTTTATTCCGAAAAATCTATTTATCCAAAAATACATATTCCAAAGAAAGTATTAATTCCGAAGATAATAGATTAGTCCGAAAAATCATCTTTTAACCGAAAATTCTTGTTTTTATCTGAAAAATAAGTCTTATTCCGAAAAGTTCGCATTATTCCGAAGATTGTATGATTTTCCGAAAAAACAATTTTCTCCGAATTTAGCTCATATCCGAAAAAGTGATTTTATCCGAAATCAGTACAATATTCCGAAATTTTTGGTTATTCCGAAAAAACCTTTGTTTTCCGAAGATCAGCTTAATTCCGAGAAACCCAAGTTATTGCGAAAATCTGGTTAATTCCGAAATTATCGTTTATTCCAAATATACTGCATTTATCCGAAATCCTTCCTTTATTCCGAAGATATCTATTTTTCCGAAAAAAGGGCTTTTATCCGAAAAAATCTTTAATTGTTCTGAATTTCCCAATTATTCCGAAGATTACCCATTTATCCGAATTTATGCTGTTTTTCCGAAGATGGTAGTTATTCCGAACTTGTTGATTTTTCCAGAGATTAAGAGATCAGTTTACACAGTTAATCAAGGTTAGATTTTTCGTTTAATTTTATATATTCAGCTTTTATGTTTTCAAGTAGAATTAGATAACCAAAGCTCCCCCTTTTTAGTTATCAACACCAATAATTCCACTTTTAACCGTGATCAATCCGAAATGAATCGAGTACGAACAACACTTCAAAGAGAGTACACACAAATCCATTTTAACAAGAAAATCTAATTTTTCGACATTTTTCAAAATTTTTAATCTACTTTGGCCTAGTATTATAGTAGTATTTTCCTTTGTTATCATTATTTACTTTCTTTGCTAGAATAAATTTTAATAAAGTGGTTTTAATTTTTCTACGTCATGAATCTTTTGACTCAACCTAAGTTTACTTATCCAAGATTACTCTAGCTGGTATCCTTAACGTGTTTAAGTCAAGTTTTACTAGGCTTTTATATAGGGAACTTTAAAACACGTAAGTCTTAACTCTTACAGGTTAAGAACGAGAACTTTTCGCAAGTTCCTATAATTGATCATAGAAAGTCGTTTATCAAGGGAACTTTAAAATGCGAATTCTAAACTTGAAAAAGTCTAAGAAGTTGCAAGATCCTATAGATGTTTTGAAAACCCAAAACTTTGATTTAACTGGCTAAACATCCACGAGTCTTATTCCTTGAGATTTTAAATTGTGGAGAACGAGAGATGATAGAGTCAGTTATAAGTTTGGTATTCTTTCATGAATTTATGTGAGTTGATTATAAGATTTTTCTCCCATCACTTGTTAATAAGTTTAATTGCAAAAAATAAGGTCGTACGATTTGAAAATTTACTTAGCTTCTAGCCCAAGATCGTTTAAAAGTTGCTCGGTATTAATTAGAGTTCATAGCTGTGGCATAACTTATTGAAGCGGGATGCGAAGATTGGCGAGGCCGAAAAGGCCCTAACAAGGCATGAGGGCTACATTTTGTTGCTAAAGATCCAAAGTGATGTGAAGAATCATTTATCAAAAAATCAATATGAAGGATCGAGACACACTACGAAAAGCAACTACTCCCCATAAGATCATGGAGAAGTCTATCCGAAAAGACCCTAGCAAGGTATAAGGATAAATAGATCCAAGTCTTAAAAGGAGGCGGATCGTTGTATATCAAAATCCAAAATAAAGATTGGAGAAAAATGAAGAAGTCGTGGTCCAAGTATGAAGAATCTCTCAAAAACTTCAAGTGAAGAAATTCCTATTATGAAGAGAAGACCATTATTTCAAGAACGTCTCTCAAGATTTGAAGTATGAAGTTACTGCCAAATTCGGTCCGAGAAAGGTCTCAAATCGTGAAGCGAGTTATGCCAAGATATGAACTTTATGAGGTCTCGAGAAGCAGTTCTAAAAGATTTTGTCCGTTAGCTAACTATTGATTAAATCGTCGTACTATATTTTCGGCATTAATAAATTATCAAAATAAGTCAAACAACTCATCCTCGTGATCATTCAAGAAAATAATAAAATATAAGAGATACAGCTAGGAATATGGGAGTCTAAGTGAATAATTGGGCCACATGAGTTTGTGTTAGTTTGCTAACTTATAATAACAATGATCTCGTTTTTAAGCTTGGTGTGGGGAACGTGAAACTTGAGGGTGATAAACATTCATGACATACCAAAGCCCTAATGTAAGTCTTTGATTTCTTTACTTGTTTTCTTCCTTCAAATATTTTGTAATTTTCTATCTCTTTAAGTTTCCTTAATGTCCAGTGTTTAATAAAGGCCAAGGTGGGTTAATTATGATGGGAAATGTAAATCTTGCTTTGTAATTAATGCATTGCACGATGGCATTGCAATTGTCAAGTGTAGGGGATTTAATAAGTGTGAAAACATTTATCCTTTTACCACTTATTTCCAATAATAACAAGACCAAAACGTGTACTTTATGTTGTAAAAGTCGGAATTATGCGTGGTTTGTGTTTTTATTGTGTTTTAGGACAAAAATATGAAAACAAAAGAAAACACGGGCTTTCACGCGCTTTTATCGAAGAAAAAGACAAAAGACGAAGTCAAAAGGTCAAAAGTGCAAGAAGAACGGAAGTCAAAGGCCTATTCTGAAGATTTATCGAAGAAAAAGTCTAAAGGCGGTAGTTTACCAAAGTCGAAGAACCAAGTCTACTAAAAGAAGAAAATTAGAAGACAAGTTCAAGTTATCATTTGACTAATCCTGAGACAAAGTCGAGAAAGACGAGTTATTTAAAAGTCGAGAAGACAAGAAGAAAAGAGGAAGAAACAAGCACCTTCCCCTCCCCTATATATAGTTTTCTAAAGGGTGTTAGTTAATTAGTTTTTATTTTTTTTATTTTAATAGGTAATTAGTGTGTCTTTATTTTCTCTCTCCCTAGCTTTTCATTCAATTTTTCTTAATCTTCATCTTAATCGTGTAACTTTTGAATCTTAGTCTTCAATTTAATCAAACTTTTTTTATATCTCTCATTCTACCTTCTTAATCTTGTGGTGATTTAATTAATCATATAGTTTTCCTAATTAAAAAGTTGATTGTGTGATTGATTTGTTTATGTGATTGATTTTATGATTTTGATGTGGTGGATGTGTTAGCTTATTGAGATTATTGATTTATTAGATTTTGGTTTATTTTTAATTAAGTTGATTTGATAGATTAATAGTTTTAGTTAAAAAGTTGATTTTAGATATTTTGATTATTTTGTGTTTTTATAGTTTTTAATTTGTGGCTTATTTAGTTTTTCTTAAAATTAATTTGGTGTTAGTTTGGGTTAATTGCTTATTTGGATTTTGCTTATTTTAGCTTATTTTGATTTTATCTGTGCTGTATCGTACCTGTTTCTATATCTTCGGAAAAGGGTTTTGTTTCCCGAAGATATTCTATTATTCCGAAGAAACCAGTTATCTTAGAACATTAGCTTTACCCGAAATTACCCTTTTTTATTCCGAAAAATCTCTTTATCCGAAAATACAAATTCCGAAGAAAGTATTAATTCCAAAGATAATAGATTATTCCGAAAAATCATCTTTTATCCGAAAATTCTTGTTTTTATCCAAAAAAATAAGTCTTATTCCGAAAAGTTAGCATTATTCCGAAGATTGTATGATTTTCCGAAAAAACAATTTTCTCCGAATTTAGCTCATATCCGAAAAAGTGATTTTATCCGAAATTAGTACAATATTTCGAAATTAATGGTTATTCCGAAAAAACCTTTGTTTTCCGAAGATCAGCTTAATTCCGAGAAACCTAAGTTATTCCGAAAATCTGGTTAATTCCGAAATTCTCTTTTATTCCGAATATACTGCATTTATCCGAAATCCTTCCTTTATTACGAAGATATCAATTTTTCCGAAAAGAGGGCTTTTATCCGAAAAAAACTTTAATTGTTCTGAATTTCCCAATTATTCCAAAGATTACCCATTTATCCGAATTTATGTTGTTTTTCCGAAGATGGTAGTTATTCCGAACTTGTTGATTTTTCCAGAGATTCAGAGATCAGTTTACACAGTTAATCAAGGTTAGATTTTTCGTTTAATTTTATATATTCAGCTTTTATGTTTTCAAGTAGAATTAGATAAACAAAGCTCCCCCTTTTTAGTTACCAACACCAATAATTCCACTTTCAACCGTGATCAATTCGAATTGAATCGAGTACGAACAACACTTCAAAGAGAGTACACACAAATCCATCATATCACCTTCCCTTTTGTTGTCGCTGCTAACACAACCCGAAATAAAAAGTTCGTTTTATTTTTCGTGTATAATATTTATTGTACATGTTCGTGGTTTAATGTCATGCTTTATTTCTTGTCTTGTTTAAATATTATACGAAATTATTTATCGTATATTAATAATATACGAAATGCTTGTATTATTGTTCGTGATTCATGCATTTAATGTTCTTGGTATTTTTATACGGGTTTTATAACTCTTCCCCTCTTAAAGAATAATTCGTCCTCGAATTAGAGATACGATAATCTGGGAAGGACATGGACGTAGCATGACTGTAAAGGACATGGAACGTGACGTGGCTGAAAAGGACATATCTAACTTATGGACGGAAAAGAGGATAGAAATTCCAAATGGAACCTCATGTTTCAAGTGGTTTCCCACTCGGAACAGTTCCTCTAAAAGATCTAGGTGAAAGTAATAATCTTGGTCTTCATGACCCTGACTTGACGATACGTAAAAGTTTCTTGTTCATCAACTTAAGATGGATCCTCATGAATCTGATTGAGTGGATAAGAAATAACGTGCAAGAGTAAATGAAACGTTACGATGCAAAATAACCTGGAATAACTGGCGTTAGTAATCTATGACCAATGATGCGCGAGACATAATGAAACGTAGTACGTGAAAAATCGTGAACGTGATACGTGAACAATTGTGAATGTGATACGTGGAGATATGGTGAATGTAATATGAGAGCACATAGTGCACGAGGATACGTGCAACATATCGTGAATGTGATATTAGAAACGTGGGGTGAACATGATATGTGAAGCATATCGTGCATGTGATATAACTGAGGAGTTAGCGCCAAACGATAATAGGTGAGACATGGAAAGTGACGTAAAACGTTTGTCTGAGGATGGAAAGTCTATTAAACTTAAGTCTGGTCTCCCAAGATTCCTGCAACTTTCCAGAACGAAAAGTGAAACGTAAATCCTAAGTTAGAATACGATCATGAACGTGAACAGTGTCATGAACGTGAGTGTGAAGGCAAATCATAGAATTGAACAAGGACGTGAACGTAATAATGACCATGAACGTGAAGCTTTATTTGATCTGATGGCTGAAGGAGTGACAAGTGATCGTACGACCCTTGGTGGAAAAATGTTTGAGAATTTGCTAACTAGGAAATCTTTGTAGATGGAAGGAATATGCATACTTGGTCAAATGGTTGGTAACAACCCAAAACATAATTATGTCTTGTTTCATTAGAAACTGGATATCTAGAAGTTTGGGAAAACTATGTGTCTCTGAAATTTAGACTTTCTTAGTGTATGATCCTCTAGAACACATAATTTAGTGTAAGATTCTATCCTTTACACGCAAGCTTTGTCATGGTAATACTAGCCGTGAGAAACAATGTGATTCAGCGTGTCACTGTTGTTGGGAATCTAAACTTGTTAGATTCCCTGATCATAGATTTAAACATAATTAGGCTGTTAGATAGTCCCTTGCCTGTGCCTAGGAGGCAGGCAAGTTTCGCAAGACTCACAGAGATCCAAGTCTCTGTGAGCAACCTCAGAGGAGTCCATGTCAGAGACATTGTCAAGGAAGTCAAAGATTACTTGAAGACATACTCATTGGCTGTGATGGATAACAGCCAAGATGTATCAGGGACTCTGAGGGGTTGAGGGTTAACAGGGGTGGCAATACCCTGTTAACACTCAACACACTTTGGACATGCCATTTGTGTGTTCGAGACTATGAAGAAAAAGGAAACTGTTTTGACAACTGTTTCCTTAAAGCATAATGGAAGACTACCAAGAATAGAAGAACATCATGTGACTGATGTGGGAACTTGTGAAAGCTTGTGTAGTCACCATCAAGTACTATTTAGGTCAATCTCGTAACACTATAAATAGGATGTGTATCCATGCGTTAATGTTCAACACTTTGAGATATTCATAACATTATTGCATAGAACTTAGTGAATAAAACAGCTACGACTGTATTCATAAGTTAGGGTTTATAGTTGTTCAAAGTGTGCACAACACATTGTCATCAAACGGTGTTATCCATAACACTTGTAATTCTTTATTATACAATAATAAGATTACGTTTGAAAAGTAATACCATGTGTTGATTAAGTTAAGATTAGGGTTTCTAGCATTGATTAGGGACTTTCAATTGGTATCAGAGCGGTGTTTGATATTATAACCTTCAAGAAACATCGTTCTCAGTTTTATAATCAAGATCCACCATGCCAGAAACTTCTAACCCACCACAATCACCTTCCACAACACCATCTTCACCAAGACTCAACACTCTTGCCAATGACGATGATCTACCCCAACTTCTTGACTCAAGAGGTGGATCACACGTCACTAGTGTACCAGTCTTTGATGAAGAAGATTTTGCCAGTTGGAAGAGTCAACTTCTTGTGTATCTCGATGGACTTGAACCTTTTCTTCTAGAAATTTTAGAAAATGGTCCTTATATTCCCATGCCGCTTACATCCACTGAAGAAAACCCTCTTCCCAAACCTCTCAAACAATGGACTCCAGCTAATAGAAAATTAGCAAACCAAGATAAGCGTCTCAAAAGCATCATAATATCCTGTCTTCCCAAACATATCATGAAGTCTGTCATTCAGTGTCCCACAGCCAAACAAATGTGGACAGACCTCATCCTTGGCCATGAAGGGCCCTCTGAAATAAGAGAGACAAAGATTCAGGCACTCAGACTTCAGTTCAATGCCTTCAAGTCACTTGAAGGTGAAAAGGTTCAGCAAACCTATACAAGGCTGAAGATTCTTCTCAATGACCTAGGAATTAATGATGTCACTATTGGTCAAGCTGAGATCAATTCCACATTTGTCAACAGCCTTCCAAGAAAGTGGCTGAGTATGAATCAGACTTAGAGAGCTAACAACTCAATCAAAAATGACACCCTTGCTCAGCTTTATGGAAAGTATAATTATGAAGAAGGGCTGATTGATACTATTTACAAGTCAGAGACTGAAAGATTTGTAGTCCAAGGAGCATCTTCTAAAGCCTTGATCTCTGCAACACATCCTCATGACAACGATTCTGATGTTGAAGAAGACACCCGCAGTAGCCAAGAGTTCTTGACAGACCTTAATGCAGAGTTTCATGAAAGAACCTTGCTAGCCAACCAAAGAAGATTCTTCAAAAGATCAGGAAGAATAGGATCAGCTAGTAAACCAACTGACAGGTCAAAAGAAACTTGCTTTGCCTGTGGAAAGCTTGGACATTTCCAAAAAGACTGTCCTTCCACCAAGACATCCTCACCCTCTTATCCATCATCTTCATCCAAACCTTACATGTTCAAACAACATAACAACTCATCTCACCAATCCAATTCATCAGACACTGAGAAGAAGGATTACAAAAACAAGTACAAGGCACTTAAAGCTGAGTTAGAACAAATGAACTTGAAGCTTGAAGCTCTGTCCAAGAAGAAGGGTGGTGATAAAAAGACAGAGAAAGGGTTGGTTGCTGAAGCTTATGATTGGAATGATGAGCCACTGACTTCAGATGAAGAAGATACCACCAGAGTCAGGGCTTTCATGGTGATAGCTGAGGATGAACCAGCTTTTGGAAAAGGTGATGCAAGATCAGGACAATGGGTTGACATCACAATGAAAAAGATACACTGGCTTTTATCTATGTCTGATAGTGATGAACGTAAGCATGTCCTTGATTACACCATTGTTGATTTACACTTTTTTGAGGAACAAAGAAAGAACCTACTTGATAAGTTTCACTCTGTTAAATCTGAATTGCTAAATGCTAAATCTAAATGTGAAACTCTCAGGCGGGTTAAATTAGAGAAAATATCCCTACAAAATGAAGTAGCTAGATTAACCTTGAAAAACATTGCTTTAAATGATCAAGTCTCTGAATTAAACAAGGTTATTGAAAAATGGCTGTGTGCTAGGTTCACCATAGATCAATTGCTTAATGATGAAGTGCCTACTGACATTAAAAGGGATATATCTGCTAAGAAAAATAAGCTGAGAATTCTCACCAAACCCAAAGACATTGTCTTAAAATCTACAGAGACAATTCATATGTCAGATACCACTTTGACTAATGACCCTGTCTCTGAAGATGTGGCTGAGTTACCAACTTTGACCAAACTCTCTAGAGTTGAACCTAGCAGTTCCTCTCGAGCTGCTAAGGATGAACTTAGAACAGATATTGAGAAACCTCCAACTAAAGTTTTTCATGTGCCTGCTAAAATAACTGGTAAACAAGTAGCTTTTAAGCCTGTTGCTACTAAAGCTGTGAATAAGGTTGACCCTACCACTGAAGATCGCCTGTTGTCTCTAATGAAAGAAGTAGAACTCTTGAAACAACACATTAAGCCTTCCACTGAATGCTCTACTTCACATAAACCTAAATCAGTCCTAGGTGAACCCAAAGGGGAAAGATTAATCAAGCCTTATTGCAATGTATGTAAAAACTCTCACCACATGACTTTAGATCATGACAGACACATGGCAGCTAAAAGAGCTCAGACATCCTCCAGGGATAGACCACAGAGTTCCAAAAGACAACAGGGAAATTACAAACCTTATCCTACAGTAAATTCTGTGGGTTCACAGACCATCACTCAGACGAGTGTGGTGACTTCCCTGGGTGTGATATATGTGGAAATTATAACCATGAAACTGTGAATTGTCCCTCCCAACGCCAGAAGTTCTACAGGAACACAAGAGTTGCTAATCAGCAATTCAGGGAACCCACTGGAAAGTGGGTTCACCATAGGAACTAACCTGTTTCTATGTATCTTTGCAAAAATATCTCAAGGAATCGGTATGGTATCTAGACAGTGGTTGTTCTAGACACGTGACAGGGATTCAATAATACCTTCACAGATACTCAAAGGAGCCAGGTCCTAAAGTGGTGTTTGGAGATAACTCTTTAGGTGACACAGAAGGATATGGCTTAGTGAACTGCAATGGGATTACATTTAACAGGGTTGCATATGTGAATGGTCTTAAACACAATCTTATTAGCATCAACCAATTGTGTGATGCTGACTATAAGGTTTTGTTTACTAAGACTCAGGGAACCATATTCAACAAAAACAATGATGTTGTGCTTATTGCAGCTAGAAGAAGAGATGTTTATGTCATCAACATGGCTGTTTGCTCTAAAGACAGCTCAAATTGTTTTCTTGCTAAAGCCTCTGAAAGTGTCAATTGGCTGTGGCACAAAAGACTGTCTCATCTCAACTTCAAGAACATCAACAAGATAGCCACTCAAAACCTGGTTGCTGGTCTACCTTCAGTAATGTTTTCTAAAGACAAGACTTATTCTGCCTGTGTCAAAGGAAAGCATCACAGGTCTTCATTCAAGACTAGGCAATCATTCTCTATTGACAAGTGCTTACATCTCCTTCACATGGATTTGTTTGAGCATGTCAAACCTCAGACCATTAATCACAACAAATACACCTTGGTCATAGTTGATGAATTTTCAAGATACACATGGGTGTTCTTCCTCAGAAGGAAAAGTGATGCAGCTGATACCATCATGTCCTTCATCAGACAGGTTGAAAATATGAATGATGTTAGAGTCAAAGCTCTAAGAAGTGATAATGGTACTGAATTCAAGAATCATCAAATTGAATCTTTTTGTGATGAAAAAAAGGGATTTCATAGAACTTCTCTTCAGCTGGCACCCCTGAACAAAATGGTGTGGCTGAAAGAAGAAACAGGACTTTGATTGAAGCAGCCAAAACTATGTTGAATGGTGCAGCCTTACCAAAGCAATTTTGGGGAGAAGCTGTTCACACTGCCTGTTACACAAAAAACAGATCAATCATTGTCAAAAGACATGGTAAAACTTCCTATGAAGTTTTCAGAAAAAGATCTCCAGATGTCAGCTATTTTCATGTGTTTGGATGCCCTGTGTTCATTTATAACTACAGGGATAAACTTGGAAAGTTTGATGAAAAGGCTGATGATGGTTTCTTCTTGGGATACTCTCCAACAGCCAAAGCCTTCAGAGTATTCAACATCAGAAGACAAGAAGTAGAAGAAACCTTCCATGTTAGATTCAATGAAGATGATGAAGTCATACAGAGAACAGGAACAGAGGGCGATGAAATTGATTTTAATGAAAATGTATCTTTCCCAAGTGATGAGTTCACAGAACCAAGACCTACCAATCATCATCACTCCAACACTCTTACTCCTTATGTTCCTGCCTTTGACCCTCTGTCTACTCACAACATAGAAGTTCCTACCTCTCAGGAACTTGATGAAGAAGAACCACAATCCTCTGGTAGTCCTTCTCCTTCTAATGTTATTGATGACTCACCAATTCTTCAAATCCCTGAAGACTCTCCTGCTGATAATGAAGTTGTACCTCTTGATATGGCTGAAGAAGACTGACACTGAAGTAGTCTTTGAAGAAAGCCCTCCTAGTCAGCAGGATGAAACTCAAATTGTACCAGCTGTGCCCACAAGTGTTCCTGTCCTTGAGTCACCAGCTCCTCAACATAAGTGGTCAAGAGATCAACACATTCTTCTTGTCAACATTATTGGGGAACCTAATGCAGGGGTTACAACTAGACAGCGAATCCACGACTCAGAGTCTGCCTCAGCCAATGAATGTCTTTTTGCTGAATTTCTCTCACAAATTGAACCTAAAAGAGTAGCTGAGGCTCTAGTAGAAGAAGGATGGGTAGCTGTTATGCAAGAAGAAATCAATCAGTTCAAAAGCAACAAAGTATGGACACTAGTGCCAGCTCCACCTGGAAAGAATATCACAGGCACTAGATGGATCTATAGAAATAAGATGGATGAAATTGGGAACATCATCAGAAACAAGGCCAGACTGGTGGCACAGGGGTTTTCTCAGACTGAAGGAATTGATTATGATGAAACATTTGCTCCAGTTACAAGACTTGAAGCCATCAGAATCTTCCTTGCTTATGCTGCCTATATGAACATCACTGTGTATCAGATGGATGTAAAGAGTGCATTCCTCAATGGTGATTTGGCTGAGGAAGTGTATGTTGCACAACCTGAAGGATTTGAGAACAGCGAGTTTCCCAACCATGTGTACAGACTACACAAAGCCATGTATGGGCTGAAACAAGCTCCAAGAGCATGGTATGAAACTCTTTCTAATTTCTTAACTGAAAATAAATTTGTCAGGGGTTCTATTGATAAAACACTCTTTACCTTCAAGGATATGAGTGATTTCATCATTGTGCAGATTTATGTGGATGATATCATCTTTGGGTCAACAAATGTCAATCTTAGTAAACGTTTTGCTAAATTAATGACCAAGAAATATGAGATCAGTATGATGGGTGAATTAACTTACTTTTTGGGTTTTCAAATTAAACAATGTCATAAGGGAATTTCAATTTGTCAAGAAAAGTATGTTAAGGATTTACTTAAAAAATATGACTTAGTTGATTGTGCATCAGTGAAATGCCCCATGCTTCCACCCAACAACTTGGGTCCTGATTAGTCAGGGGTCTCTGTTAATGAGACTTTATATAGAGGCATGATTGGGTCACTCTTGTATCTAACAGCTAGTCGTCCTGATATCCAATTCTCCACATGTCTCTGTGCAAGTTACCAAGCTAACCCAAAAGAATCCCATCTAGTGGTTGTTAAGAAAATTTTCAGGTATCTCAAAGGAACACCATCCCTAGGTCTATGGTATCCAAAGGAATCAGGCATTAATCTCAAGGCCTATTCAGATTATGCTGGATGCTATATTGACAGGAAAAGCACTTCAGGCAGCTGTCAAATCCTAGGAGGAAAATTGGTTGGATGGAGTGCTAAGAAGCAAAACTCTGTGGCTATGTCTTCAGCTGAAGTAGAATATGTCGCTGCAGCCAGCTGTTGTGCTTAGGTGCTCTGGATGAAAAGTCAATTGGCTGACTATGAAATTTTATATGACAAAGTGCCAATCTTTTGTGACAACACCAGCGCCATTGCCATATCCAACAACCCTGTTCTTCACTCTCGTACCAAACACCTTGATATCAGGTATCATTTTATCAGGGATCATATAATGAAGGGAGATATTGAGCTGCATTTTGTTCCTACTGAGCTACAACTAGCTGACATCTTCCCAAAGCCTTTGGCTGAACCTTCGTTCAACAGGCTAGTTACTGAGCTAGGGATGCTCAATATCTCAAAGCCTATGGCTTGATATTAAATGTGTTCATTAAATGATTGATTCTATATTAAATGTTTTTCACATGAAACTAGGTAGTTACTTTCCAAGTAAATGCAAAAAACATTCTCAAATATTTAATCATTTATTTTTCAAATAACGAGGATACAAATAAGTTTTGAAAGGTCAAGGGACCCACTTGAGCAGTCATTTTCTCACTTTGCATTTAATGCGGTTGAATAACTGTTCACTTAATTTGAATATATATATTGTCTCTTTTCTCTTCTCACCCACCACCATTCTCATTTCTCATATCTATTTCTCTCTCTAAGTGCTTATCTCTCTTAACCCATCCTCCATTTTCATTCACCTTAAACCTTAAATCCATGGAGTTCTCCGTTCCCAAAGCAGCAAACGTTAACTTCGAGATCAACGAAAGCATCCTCGCCTCCAACAACGCCATTGGATGGATTAAGGCTCCTAATGACACATACTCAGATCTGGTTAACTTCATGCAAAATTGTGACCTAAGTGAAGCCTTCACCAAATCCCCAACCACCTTCTACCAAGAATACCTTAGGAAATTCTGGTACTCTGCTGATGTGGTAGATGACACTATAACCTTAAGCCTCTCATGCAATGAACACCCATTTGCCTTCTCCCTTAATGATTTCTCGAGTGTGGCTGGATTGAAACATAGAGATGAATGCCTTAAGGTTGTTGATAAAAAGGCTGTTAAGGATGCCCTGGCCACACTCAAACCCAGCCATGATGTAAACCCTGCCCTTACACCCGCAGAGGTCCTCTCAAAATATCCCTTGAAGATTAAGTACTTTACACCCATGTGGCGTGTCCTCTTCACCCACATTGTTAAATCCCTGGGAGGAATGCAGGGATCCCAAGATCAGATCTCCTTTAACCATCAAGCTATAGCATATGGGCTGATCTGGGGAGCTGATGTTGATGTTGGAAGCATTCTTTTCTCCAACCTTGTAGAACAGCTGAAGGGAAGAAATCGTGTCAGGGAAAAGAACATCTGCTATGTTCGCTTCTTGTCGCTGATCTTTGAAAGTCTGTTGGGAGACAACTACCACAACACTGCGCTGACTGCTCTGAAGCCCTACCGCATCACAGGTGCCATCTACAAAGAAATAGGAGCTGAAGATGTCCCTGTCACCTCTCATATGATGAACGTGGCCAACAAACAACCAACAGCTGAGAAGCCCTTGCTCCCTTCTTCTGAGAAGGTGAATACTTCTAGTGTGTCTGGCAAGTCTAAGTCTTTGACCTCAGGGCATCACACTACCAAGTCCAAGGCTTCTTCTGGCCAACAGCCTAAGAAGAAGAAAATCCCCTCTTCTTCCCACACCAAAGCTGTTACCAAGGCCAAGGGAAAGAAGACTAACACCTCCTCTGTTCCAGATACTCTTGTGGAATCAAATACTTCTGCTGACCAACAACAATGGTCTAGTGTCTCAAAGTCAGCTGAGACGACAGGAAACCAACCTAATCCAGCTGATATCTCACAGGTAATCAGTGTACATTTTTAGAGGTTCACAAGCAGCCACTCTCAATTGTCTGTAGGAGAGAGTGGTGAAGTTAGGGTAATCCTCGACCCATAGAAGTCTGTCCATGCACTTAGAACTCTTTAAGACTTCTGTACACCCTGTCTTTGCACCAGGGAATGAGTCATTTGTGTTTATAAAGCACCCCGATGACCCAGCACCCTCTAGATAGTATTTAGGCTAACAACAACCTGAATACGCTTATGTCTCAACCTTGATCAGCTGTACTTCACACAGCCTCTTGGTTCCCTCCTTAAAAGAATCCCAAAGGATTTATCCTTTTCAGGGGGAGCTGAATCATCACCCTCAGCTTTCCTAGGGGCAGCGTAACAGGCGACCTTTAACCACATATGTTTCACTCTTAAAAGAGTCCCAAAGGTTTCTTAACCTTTTGGGGGGGGGGGCTGAATGATCACCCACAGCTTTCCTAGGGGCAACGAATGGCGATCCATAAACAACATATGTTTCACAATCAAAAGAGTCCCAAAGGTTTTAACCTTTTGGGGGGGCTGAATAATCACACTCAGCTTTCTTAGAGGCAGCGAATGGCGATCATTAACCATATTTTTTTTTCACACTTAAAAGAATCCCAAGGATTTATCCTTTGGAGTGGCTGAGTAATCACCCTCAGCCTCCCTGGGACAGCGAAATGGCGACCATTCCCCTTATCTTTTTCCCTGTTACTAATTAAAACAATTTGTAGGCTGAAATTGTACAGCCTGTAATTGAATCTCAGGTACAACAAGAGAAAGAGGCTGATACAATGACTCAAGATCAACCTCATGACGATGAGCCTCTGCTTAATACTGATGAAGACATGCTATCATTAGAGGATGATGTCTCTGATCTAGAGTCAATGCCTGAAGATGAAATCCCTGAAGGGATGTTTGAGGAGGAGGATGAAGAAGATGAGGAAGATCAGCAATCTGTCTCTCCTCCCAAAGAAATAGCTGTGTCCACACCAGCTGGTATAATACTCCTCCTCTCAAGGACGCTGTTGTTACTCCAAACTCTGCTACCTCAACAACAACAGTCTTCCAACGCCCAGCCTATGATCCAACAGTGGAGTTTCTCATGTTTGATCATCCTGCCCAAACTAACTTTGATCCTTTACCAAGGGGGGATGATTATGCTCAACAAAGCCTCAACATCAAAAATCTTCAGCCTGTTCTCACCAATCTGACATTGAACGCTTATCAAGGAAGCTGGATGTGATCAAGTATGAAATGCACAACTTCACTGATACATTCCCTGGAATCATACAAAAGGCTGTGGCTGAGGCGGTTACTGAACCAATCAAGGATGGTGCAAGGAAAGGTGTAGCACAGGGACTTAGTCATCTTTCCACAAGAATGAAGGATGTCATTGACTCAGAGGTCCCTGCCTTACTTCATGCACATGAGCTAACTATGCACAGACAATTTGAAGCTGTTCGCAACAGGAAATACCGTCATGCAAACTTCATTGTCAGTCGAGTTCAGGCCAACACTAATGCAAATGGCAACCTTCCGCTGAAGATTTCCAGGGCTTCAAGGAAAAGGCAACATGCTATGGATGCCTCTGTTGAACAGATTGCAAGGCATTTTCAGACACGTTCATCCAAACGTCTACGTAGCCAAGATGAACGTGAGGGGGAGAAAGAAACAACACTCAACCTTGCATCTACTAAACAAGGCTCATCATCAGCTGACAACACCATTACACCTGTTCCTCTCCAAGTCATCACACCTATCAACATACCTGATGATGAGGATAACACTCAAGGGGAGCAACAGAATCAAGATGGAGCTGACTCATCAAAGTCCCTGGCTTTGGTTAACACCAGCGAGCCTGGGGATGATGATGAACCAGCTGCCAAGAAGCTAAAGTTCACTGTTAGCTCCCTTCCCAAAGCAATTCAAACTCAGGCTCAGACAACATTTATCAGAAGAGCTGATGTTTTGAAAAACATAAGTGTGGAGTCCTCTGTCTCAAAGAAAGGAAAGGAGATAGTTTTGGTTGACATAGACACCAAACTCAAGAAGATAGATGCGATGATAGAGACAGGAGGATCCACCACATACCTTTCCCAATTCTCAACCTTTACACCTTCCAATGAGATTCCTTTAACCCCTAAAGAAATAGAGAAACAGGCTGAGGAATTCAAGAGATTAAATGAACTCAAGACAGCCAAAGAATTGAATGAAGCTACTCTAAGGAAGATGACTCCACCTGAAAGAGAAAAGCAAAAACAAAGGTTGAGGGAAATGGAAGCAAAACGCGCTGAGGCACTAAGGAAAGTCAAAGCTGACTATGATGCCTGCGTTAACAACAGATATGCACCTGGCAAGATAACCAAGTTCAAATACACCATTCATAAATCCATAAACACCCCACAGATGATCTTATGGAGGGATAACCAACAGGGAAATATGAATGTGTTTGACAATTTCAGGCTAAAGACACTTGGGTTATCTGAATGGTTCGAACTTGAAGCCTTAGCTGCCAAAAGAACTGGACAGGCCAATTTTCTTCTGCTTAAGACTATTAAGGCCAAGTTTACTTGGATCAAAGAAACAGCTGCCAAACTCAAGATTGATCCCCCACCACAGCTTTTTGAACAAGAACCCCCAAAGACTGGCAACAAAAGAAGAAGAATTTCTCAGCTTGTTAAAGAAACTTTTGTTACAGATGATGTTCAAGTGGATGGCATGCACAGGGATTTGATCCTACCCAATGGTATAGTTGGTGTTGTTGATGGTCAAACATACATAGAGCCTGAAAAAGGAATGGCATTCATGAACAGGGCTTGCCAGTATGCATTTCAAAGAGAAGATGAGTTGTGCTTAGCTTCAACAATTCAGCTACTTTGTCACAAGAAGTCACTCAAGATCAACACAGAGTATTCCAAGAAGTTTTCAAAGACTTTGCAGGAAGAATTAGATAACAGATTGGACTTGGCTGAAGCTGAAGAAAGGATTAAAAATGATGACTATTGAAGATGTTCACAGCCTAATTTTACCTTTACCTTTTATTTTACTTATGTAATGTACTTGTAATTTTCTTTAAGTATTAATAAAATCATGAGGTATGTTTGTTTAGATCTGTTATGAGTAAGAAGAAGCTTTTAACTCACTTACCTTAACTTAGTTAGATCTAGCAATATTTATGTTTAAATAGGGGGAGATTGTTGGGAATCTAAACTTGTTAGATTCCCTGATCATAGATTTAAACATAATTAGGCTGTTAGATAGTCCCTTGCCTATGCCTAGGAGGCAGGCAAGTTTCGCAAGACTCACAGAGATCCAAGTCTCTGTGAGCAACCTCAGAGGAGTCCATGTCAGAGACATTGTCAAGGAAGTCAAAGATTACTTGAAGACATACTCATTGGCTGTGATGGATAACAGCCAAGATGTATCAGGGAGTCTGAGGGGTTGAGGGTTAACAGGGGTGGCAATACCCTGTTAACACTCAGCACACTTTGGACATGCCATTTGTGTGTTCGAGACTATGAAGAAAAAGGAAACTGTTTTGACAACTGTTTCCTTAAAGCATAATGGAAGACTACCAAGAATAGAAGAACATCATGTGACTGATGTGGGAACTTGTGAAAGCTTGTGTAGTCACCATCAAGTACTATTTAGGTCAATCTCGTAACACTATAAATAGGATGTGTATCCATGCATTAATGTTCAACACTTTGAGATATTCATAACATTATTGCATAGAACTTAGTGAATCAAACAACTACGACTGTATTCATAAGTTAGGGTATATAGTTGTTCAAAGTGTGCACAACACATTGTCATCAAACGGTGTTATCCATAACACTTGTAATTCTTTATTATACAATAATAAGATTACGTTTGAAAAGTAATACCTTGTATTGATTAAGTTAAGATTAGGGTTTCTAGCATTGATTAGGGACTTTCAATTGGTATCAGAGCGGTGTTTGATATTAAAACCTTCAAGAAACATCGTTCTCAGTTTTATAATCAAGATCCACCATGCCAGAAACTTCTAACCCACCACAATCACCTTCCACAACACCATCTTCACCAAGACTCAACCCTCCTGCCAATGACGATGATCTACCCCAACTTCTTAACTCAAGAGGTGGATCACACGTCACTAGTGTACCAGTCTTTGATGAAGAAGATTTTGCCAGTTGGAAGAGTCAATTTCTTGTGTATCTCGATGGACTTGAACGTTTTCTTCTAGAAATTTTAGAAAATGGTCCTTATATTCCCATGCCGCTTACATCCACTGAAGAAAACCCTCTTTCCAAACCTCTCAAATAATGGACTCCAGCTGATAGAAAATTAGCAAACCAAGATAAGCGTCTCAAAAGCATCATAATATCCTGTCTTCCCAAACATATCATGAAGTCTGTCATTCAGTGTCCCACAGCCAAACAAATGTGGACAGACCTCATCCTTGGCCATGAAGGACCCTCTGAAACAAGAGAGACAAAGATTCAGGCACTCAGACTTCAGTTCAATGCCTTCAAGTCACTTGAAGGTGAAAAGGTTCAGCAAACCTATACAAGGCTGAAGATTCTTCTCAATGACCTAGCAATGAATGATGTCACTATTGGTCAAGCTGAGATCAATGCCACATTTGTCAACAGCCTTCCAAGAAAGTGGCTGAGTATGAATCAGACTCAGAGAGCTAACAACTCAATCAAAAATGACACCCTTGCTCAGCTTTATGGAAAGTATAATTATGAAGATGGGCTGATTGATACTATTTACAAGTCAGAGACTGAAAGATTTGTAGTCCAAGGAGCATCTTCTAAAGCCTTGATCTCTGCACACATCCTCATGACAGCGATTCTGATGTTGAAGAAGACACTCGTAGCAGCCAAGAGTTCTTGACAGACCTTAATGCAGAGTTTCATGAAAGAGCCTTGCTTGCCAACCAAAGAAGATTCTTCAAAAGATCAGGAAGAATAAGATCAGCTAGTAAACCAACTGACAGGTCAAAAGAAACTTGCTTTGCCTGTGGAAAGCTTGGACATTTCCAAAAAGACTGTCCTTCCACCAAGACATCCTCACCCTCTTATCCATCATCTTCATCCAAACCTTACAAGTTCAAACAATATAACAACTCATCTCACCAATCCAATTCATCAGACACTGAGAAGAAGGATTACAAAAACAAGTACAAGGCACTTAAAGCTGAGTTAGAACAAATGAACTTGAAGCTTGAAGCTCTGTCCAAGAAGAAGGGTGGTGATAAAAAGACAGAGAAAGGGTTGGTTGTTGAAGCTTATGATTGGAATGATGAGCCACTGACTTCAGATGAAGAAGATACCACCAGAGTCAGGGCTTTCATGGCGATAGCTGAGGATGAACCAGCTGTTGGAAAAGGTGATGCAAGATCAGGACAATGGGTTGACATCACAATGAAAAAGGTACACATGCTTTTATCTATGTCTGATAGTGATGAACGCAAGCATGTCCTTGATTACACCATTGTTGATTTACACTTTCTTGAGGAACAAAGAAAGAACCTACTTGATAAGTTTCACTGTGTTAAATTTGAATTGCTAAATGCTAAATCAGAATGTGAAACTCTCAGGCGGGTTAATTTAGAGAAAATATCCCTGCAAAATGAAGTAGCTAGATTAACCTTGAAAAACATTGCTTTAAATGATCAAGTCTCTGACTTAAACAAGGTTATTGAAAAATGGTTGTGTGCTAGGTTCACCATAGATCAATTGCTTAATGATGAAGTGCCTGCTGACATTAAAAGGGATATATCTGCTAAGAAAAATAAGCTGAGAAATCTCACCAACCCCAAAGACATTGTCTTCAAATCTACAGAGACAATTCATATGTCAGATACCACTTTGACTAATGACCCTGTCTCTGAAGATGTGGCTGAGTTACCACCTTTGACCAAACTCTCTGGAGTTGAACCTAGCAGTTCCTCTCGAGCTGCTAAGGTTGAACTTAGAACAGATATTGAGAAACCTCCAGCTAAAGTTTTTCATGTGCTTGCTAAAATAACTGGTAAACAAGTAGCTTTTAAGCCTGTTGCTACTAAAGCTGTGAATAAGGTTGACCCTACCACTGAAGATCGCCTGTTGTCTCTAATGAAAGAAGTAGAACTCTTGAAACAACACATTAAGCCTTCCACTGAATGCTCTACTTCACATGAACCTAAGTCAGTCCTAGGTGAAACCAAAGGGGAAAGATTAATCAAGCCTTATTGAAATGTATGTAAAAACTCTTACCACATGACTTTAGATCATGACAGACACATGGCAGCTAAAAGAGCTCAGACACCCTCCAGGGATAGACCACAGAGTTCCAAAAGAAAACAGGGAAATTACAAACCTTATCCTCCCTGTAAATTATGTGGGTTCACAGACCATCACTCAGACGAGTGTGGTGACTTCCCTGGGTGTGATATCTGTGGAAGTTATAACCATGAAACTGTGAATTGTCCCTCCCAACGCCAGAAGTTCTACAGGAACACAAGAGTTGCTAATCAGCAATTCAGGGAACCCACTGGAAAGTGGGTTCACCATAGGAACTAACATGTTTCTATGTATCTTTGCATAAATATCTCAAGGAATTGGTATGGTATCTAGACAGTGGTTGTTCTAGACACATGACAGGGATTCAACAATACCTTCACAGATACTCAAAGGATCCAGGTCCTAAAGTGGTGTTTGGAGATAACTCTTCAGGTGACACAGAAGGATATGGCTCAGTGAACTGCAATGGGATTACATTTGCCAGGGTTGCATATGTGAATGGTCTTAAACACAATCTTATTAGCATCAACCAATTGTGTGATGCTGACTATATGGTTTTGTTTACTAAGACTTAGGGAACCATATTCAACAAAAACAATGATGTTGTGCTTATTGCAGCTAGAAGAAGAGATGTTTATGTCATCAACATGGTTGTTTGCTTTGAAGACAGCTCAAATTGTTTTCTTGCTAAAGCCTCTGAAAGTGTCAATTGGCTGTGGCATAAAAGACTGTCTCATCTCAACTTCAAGAACATCAACAAGATAGCCACTCAAAACCTGGTTGCTGGTCTACCTTCAGTAATGTTTTCTAAAGACAAGACTTGTTCGACCTGTGTCAAAGGAAAGCATCACAGGTCTTCATTCAAGACTAGGCAATCATTCTCTATTGATAAGTGCTTACATCTCCTTCACATGGATTTGTTTGGGCCTGTCAAACCTCAGACCATTAATCACAACAAATACACCTTGGTCATAGTTGATGAATTTTCAAGATACACATGGGTGTTCTTCCTCAGAAGGAAAAGTGATGCAGCTGATACCATCATGTCGTTCATCAGACATGTTGAAAATATGAATGATGTTAGAGTCAAAGCTCTAAGAAGTGATAATGGTACTGATTTCAAGAATCATCAACTTGAATCTTTTTGTGATGAAAAAAAGGGATTTCACAGAACTTCTCTTCAGCTGGCACCCCTGAACAAAATGGTGTGGCCGAAAGAAGAAACAGGACTTTGATTGAAGCAGCCAAAACTATGTTGAATGGTGCAGCCTTGCAAAAGCAATTTTGGGGAGAAGCTGTTCACACTGCCTGCTACACAAAAAATAGATCAATCATTGTCAAAAGACATGGTAAAACTTCCTATGAAGTTTTCAGAAAAAGATCTCCAGATGTCAGCTATTTTCATGTGTTTGGATGTCCTGTGTTCATTTATAACTACAGGGATAAACTTGGAAAGTTTGATGAAAAGGCTGATGATGGTTTCTTCTTGGGATACTCTCCAACAGCCAAAGCCTTCAGAGTATTCAACATCAGAAGACAAGAAGTAGATGAAACCTTCCATGTTAGATTCAATGAAGATGATGAAGTCATACAGAGAACAGGAACAGAGGGTGATGAAATTGATTTTAATGAAAATGTATCTTTCCCAAGTGATGAGTTCACAGAACCAAGACCTACCAGTCATCATCACTCCAACACTCTCACTCCTTATGTTTCTGCCTTTGACCCTCTGTCTACTCATAACATAGAAGTTCCTACCTCTCAGGAACTTGATGAAGAAGAACCACAATCCTCTGGTAGTCCTTCTCCTTCTAATGCTATTGATGACTCACCAATTCTTCAAATCCTTGAAGACTCTCCTGCTGATAATGAAGTTGTACCTCTTGATATGGCTGAAGAAGACTCTGACACTGAAGTAGTCTTTGAAGAAAGCCCTCCTAGTCAGCAGGATGAAACTCAAATTGTACAAGCTGTGCCCACAAGTGTTCCTGTCCTTGAGTCACCAGCTCCTCAACATAAGTGGTCAAGAGATCAACACATTCTTCTTGTCAACATTATTGGGGAACCTAATGCAGGGGTCACAACTAGACAGCGAATCCATGACTCAGAGTCTGCCTCAGCCAATGAATGTCTTTTTGCTGAATTTCTCTCACAAATTGAACCTAAAAGAGTAGCTGAGGCTCTAGTAGAAGAAGGATGGGTAGCTGTTATGCAAGAAGAAATCAATCAGTTCAAAAGAAACAAAGTATGGATACTAGTGCCAGCTCCACCTGGAAAGAATATCACATGCACTAGATGGATCTATAGAAATAAGATGGATGAAATTGGGAACATCATCAGAAACAAGGCCAGACTGGTGGCACAGGGGTTTTCTCAGACTGAAGGAATTGATTATGATGAAACATTTGCTCCAGTTGCAAGACTTGAAGCCATCGGAATCTTCCTTGCTTATGCTGCCTATATGAACATCACTGTGTATCAGATGGATGTAAAGAGTGCATTCCTCAATGGTGATTTGGCTGAGGAAGTGTATGTTGCACAACCTGAAGGATTTGAGAACAGCGAGTTTCCCAACCATGTGTACAGACTACACAAAGCCATGTATGGGCTGAAACAAGCTCCAAGAGCATGGTATGAAACTCTTTCTAATTTCTTAACTGAAAATAAATTTGTCAGGGGTTCTATTGATAAAACACTCTTTACCTTCAAGGATAAGAGTGATTTCATCATTGTGCAGATTTATGTGGATGATATCATCTTTGGGTCAACAAATGTCAATCTTAGTAAACGTTTTGCTAAATTAATGCCCAAGAAATATGAGATCAGTATGATGGGTGAATTAACTTACTTTTTGGGTTTTCAAATTAAACAATGTCCTAAGGGAATTTAAATTTGTCAAGAAAAGTATGTTAAGGATTTACATAAAAAATATGACTTAGCTGATTGTGCATCAGTGAAATGTCCCATGCTTCCACCCAACAACTTGGGTCCTGATGAGTCAGGGGTCTCTGTTAATGAGACTTTATATAGAGGCATGATTGGGTCACTCATGTATCTAACAGCTAGTCGTCCTGATATCCAATTCTCCACATGTCTCTGTGCAAGGTACCAATCTAACCCAAAAGAATCCCATCTAGTGGCTGCTAAGAAAATTTTCAGGTATCTCAAAGGAACACCATCCCTAGGTCTATGGTATCCAAAGGAATCAGGCTTTGATCTCAAGGCCTATTCAGATTCAGATTATGCTGGATGCTGTATTAACAGGAAAAGCACTTCAGGCACTGTCAAATCCTAGGAGGAAAATTGGTTGGATGGAGTGCTAAGAAGCAAAACTCTGTGGCTATGTCTTCAGCTGAAGCAGAATATGTCGCTGCAGCCAGCTGTTGTGCTCAGGTGCTCTGGATGAAAAGTCAATTGGCTGACTATGAAATTTTATATGACAAAGTGACAATCTTTTGTGACAACACCAGCGCCATTGCCATATCCAACAACCCTGTTCTTCACTCTCGTACCAAACACCTTGATATCAGGTATCATTTTATCAGGGATCATATAATGAAGAGAGATATTGAGCTGCATTTAGTTCCTACTGAGCTACAACTAGCTGACATCTTCACAAAGCCTTTGGCTGAACCTTCGTTCAACAGGCTAGTTGCTGAGCTAGGGATGCTCAATATCTCAAAGCATGTGGCTTGATATTAAATGTGTTCATTAAATGATTGATTCTATATTAAATGTTTTTCACATGAAACTAGGTAGTTAATTTCTAAGTAAGTGCAAAAAACATTCTCAAATATTTAATCATTTATTTTTCGAATAACGAGGAGACAAATAAGTTTTGAAAGGTCAAGGGACCCACTTGAGCAGTCATTTTCTCACTTTGCATTTAATGCGGTTGAATAACTGTTTATTTAATTTGAATATATATATATTGTCTCTTTTCTCTTCTCACCCATCACCATTCTCATTTCTCAAATCTATTTCTCTCTCTAAGTGCTTATCTCTCTTAACCCATCCTCCATTTTCATTCACCTTCAACCTTAAATCCATGGCGTTCTCCGTTCCAAAAGCAGCAAACATTAACTTCGAGATCAACGAAAGCATCCTCGCCTCAAACAACGCCATTGGATGGATTAAGGCTCCTAATGACACATACTCAGATCTGGTTAACTTCATGCAAAATTGTGACCTAAGTGAAGCCTTCACCAAATCCCCAACCACCTTCTACCAAGAATACCTTAGGGAATTCTGGTACTCTGCTGAAGTGGTAGATGACACTATAACCTTTAGCCTGTCATGCAATGAACACCCATTTGCCTTCTCCCTTAATGATTTCTCGAGTGTGGCTGGATTGAAACATGGAGATGAATGCCTTAAGGTTTTTGATAAAAAAGGCTGTTAAGGATGCCCTAGCCACACTCAAACCCAACCATGATGTAAACCCTGCCCTTACACCCGCTGAGGTCCTCTCAAAATCTCCCTTGAAGATTAAGTACTTTACACCCATGTGGCGTGTCCTCTTCACCCACATTGTTAAATCCCTGGGAAGAATGCAGGGATCCCATGTTCAGATGTCCTTTAACCATCAAGCTATAGCATATGGGCTGATCTGGGGAGCTGATGTTGATGTTGGAAGCATTATTTTCTCCAACCTTGTAGAACAGTTGAAGGGAAGAAATCATGTCAAGGAAAAGAACATCTGCTATGTTCGCTTCTTGTCGCTGATCTTTGAAAGTCTGTTGGGAGACAACTACCACAACACTGCGTTGACTACTCTAAAGCCTACCGCATCACAGGTGCCATCTACAAAGAAATAGGAGCTGAAGATGTCCCTGTCACCTCTCATATGATGAACGTGGCCAACAAACAACCAACAGCTGAGAAGCCCTTGCTCCCTTCTTCTGAGAAGGTGAATACTTCTAGTGTGTCTGGCAAGTCTAAGTCTTTGACCTCAGGGCAGCACACTACCAAGTCCAAGGCTTCTTCTGGCCAACAACCTAAGAAGAAGAAAATCCCTCTTCTTCCCACACCAAAGCTGTTACGAAGGGCAAGGGAAAGAAGACTGACACCTCCTCTGTTCCAGATACTCTTGTGGAATCAGATACTTCTGCTGACCAACAACAGGGGTCTAGTGTCTCAAAGTCAGCTGAGACGACAGGAAACCAGCCTAATCCAGCTGATATCTCACAGGTAATCAGTGTACATTTTTAGAGGTTCACAAGCAACCACTCTTAATTGTCTGTAGGAGAGAGTGATGAAGTTAGGGTAATCCTCGACCCATAGAAGTCTGTCCATGCACTTAGAACTCTTTAAGACTTCTGTACACCCTGTCTTTGCACCAGGGAATGATTCATTTGTGTTTATAAAGCACCCCGATGACCCTTCACCCTCTAGACAGTATTCAGGCTAACAACAACCTGAATACACTTATGTCTCAACCTTGATCAGCTGTACTTCACACAGCCTCTTGGTTCCCTCCTTAAAAGAATCCCAAAGGATTTATCCTTTTCAGGGGGAGCTGAATCATCACCCTCAGCTTTCCTAGGGGCAACATAATAGGCGACCTTTAACCACATATGTTTCACTCTTAAAAGAGTCCCAAAGGTTTCTTAACCTTTTGGGGGGGCTGAATGATCACCCTCAGCTTTCCTAGGGGCAGCGAATGGTGATCCATAAACAACATATGTTTCACAATCAAAAGAGTCCCAAAGGTTTTAACCTTTTGGGGGGGGCTGAATAATCACACTCAGCTTTCCTAGGGGCAGCGAATGGCGATCATTAACCATATTTGTATTTCATACATAAAAGAATCCCAAGGATTTATCCTTTGGAGTGGCTGAGTAATCACCCTCAGCCTCTCTGGGACAGCGTAATGGCGACCATTCCCCTTATCTTTTTCCCTGTTACTAATTAAAACAATTTGCAGGCTGAAATTGTACAACCAGTCACTGAATCTCAGGTACAACAAGAGAAAGAGGTTGATACAATGACTCAAGATCAACCTCATGACGATGAGCCTCTGCTTAATACTGATGAAGACATGCTATCATTAGAGGATGATGTCTCTGATCTAGAGTCAATGCCTGAAGATGAAATCCCTGAAGGGATGTTTGAGGAGGAGGATGAAGAAGATGAGGAAGATTATCAATCTGTCTCTCCTCCCAAAGAAATAGCTGTGTCCACACCAGCTGGCAATAATACTCCTCCTCTCAAGGACGCTGTTGTTACTCCAAACTCTGCTACCTCAACAACAACAGTCTTCCAACGCCCAGCCTATGATCCAACAGCGGAGTTTCTCATGTTTGATCATCCTGCCCAAAATAACTTTGATCCTTTACCAAGGGGGGGATGATTATGCTTAACAAAGCCTCAACATCAAAAATCTTCAGCCTGTTCATGTAACACCCCCAAATTTATACAACTGAATACAGCAGAAGACTAGTTGGTGTTACGGGATAGCACATTACTCATATCATAGACAACGCATAAAAATCGCGTCGTTTCATAATAAATCATTTCCATTCGTAAATATCAAAGTTACATCGGTCCCAAGTCATTATATTTCATACAAAGTTTTATAAAGTATTTGAATGGAAATAGGTATTTAGGTGCGGGCCATGAATTCTTGTCGTCTTCCCGAGAATTACCTTCAAGTACCTGAGATAAAACATGTTAAAAGAAATGGGTCAGCGATAACGCCGAGTGAATTCATAGAGTTTAATAAATTCCATCAATATAATATCAGTATAAAAGTATTACTGAAAATCATTTTGTACAAATCGTTTTGATAGGCCATACATCGTAAACATAATATCAATAGTATGACCCTGTATTGCTAGTCAGGCAATACATCGTAATTCGGAGCGTCTATTAGTATTTCGTTAATTTGGATTATTATAAGCCGCATGACATTGTTACCTTACTAAACCAACAACGGGTAGCTAACCCGATACCAATTTTGCCCATCTAAAGTAGCGTGTCGTCACAAAGGTCACGCTATGGAAATCTTCTCATACATTAATTCGCTTACAAATCAATGTGGCACGACGGGGATCAACCGTCAAGGCGCGAACTGGGGTGATCGTCCCCAAATAGTACTATTAAATGCATAAGCGTCTACCAACTCCCGGTAGTTCACAATTCATGCTAATGGGACTTTTAGTGACATAACCTAACTTTAATAATCCATTTAATTTCATCTATCGGGTCCATTAACCATTTATCAGGTCATACAATCGGGTCATTCAATCATTCGGGTCCAAAATCAATAAACAAACAATCGGGACAAATGGTGTCCTATTTTATAAAACTAACATATTATCTCCCTCGCGGGTTTATAAAACATTTATAAAAACATTTAAAAGAGTGCGAGGCTATGAACTCACGTTGATGTGGGAAGGCGGGTTATCGGCAATTCGGACGTACGGTACGTGCTTCAATCACGGAAACCTAGACAAATAATACTCGTCTTAGACTCATGTCCAATGACTTTATAAAAATATCAATTATGTATACATATGATGATTATATATATATGATGATCAAGTGGGTTTACATATTCTCGTTTACTCATTTTAGTGTTATATGTCGGTAACTTTTATACTAGTTTACTAGTTTTACCCATTTACGTGTTTTAGGTCCAATAAGCCTATTATAAGTTATTTAACTTATTTTAATCTATTTAGTACTTATATTATCAGTACTTAAACTTCACAAGTTGGTCCCAAATGGGTTAAGCCCAATAATAAGTTTATAAGTGTTTTAGTCCATTTTTGTTGTATTGTTAGTCCAATAACGTTATTTTAGTCCGTTAACGTCCGTATGTCCTATAGTTCGGGTTTTATCGGTTTTTACTTGTTATACATGTCTATATATCAGTATATAAGTTTTATAAAGTTTTCATTAGACGGGTCCAACCATCTAAGTTTTATTTAACAAAAACGTTAATTTTACGGCGATAGCCGAAAAAGTCGTAAAAATCAAGTTTATAGTTTTATAACTTATAAAACTTAACAAGTTACCATTTTTATAAAATTTCCACTTATTTAACCTTTTACATACTTATATAAATAAAAGCCATAAGTTAGTGGGTTTATACTTTTACATTTTATACATTATAATGTGAGTGCTTATATAATAGTATTATTCTTTAATTTCCAAAAATCTGATTTTTATCTTCACTTTCACCAAAACTGCCATATCTTGAGTTCTACATGGAGATAGAAGCTCAAATTTTTATCACAAAAACTACATGATATGTGCTACATTTAATTCTTCTATAGCTACTGTTGAATCATCTTCTAAATATTTTCTAAAAATCGTCCAAAACAGTAACTTCAGATTTATACCCTAAACTTGTTTTGATCATATCTCACTCATTATTTTGATTCCATTGCATGGCCAACTCTCACATATGTACAAGACATTTAGCTTACTGTAAATGGATTCTACTTCATCATTTCATCAGTTCATAACATGTTTCCTTACTGTTTTATACAGCCATGTAAATTAATCAAGATTTTAACCTTGTTTCTTATGGTTTTTCACCTTTTTATCCATGATTATCAACACCAAATCCCCACACAATATTTTTATCATCATATAATCATCATATACATATACAATAGGAAATAAAATACATGTTTACATAATCAAAATAACAAGAAGATGAGGAGGACAATCTTTATACCACCAAGTTGATGTAGGTTATGATTTGGACATGGTTTTTGATGGAGAAACTTGTGAATAACCATGACCATCTTCAAGACCACCCATCTACATGAACACCTTGATGAAAATCAGCCCTTGACTCCTTTTAAAACTCCTTGCTAGTTGTTAAAATCACCTCCAATCAACAAGTCTTCAATAGGTTTCAATCTTATGCAAGTTAAACATAAGATTTATGGTAGAAAATTTGATGAACATTGTGGTGGTGGTGGTAGTATGGACGGCAAAAAGAGGAGAGATGGAGAGAGTTTTTGAGTTGATTTGCATGTGTGTGTGTGGTTTAGTTGCTAGTTTCCATCTTAAGTGGTTTTGGTGAAAGGTGTAGGACAAGTGTCCTATATCTTTGTAATAAAATGACACCTTATGGTGTGTTGTGCATGTTTTCCATCCCATGTAAGCTAGTGGGGTGGGACAATGTATTTTGTCCTATCTCACTAGTTTACGGGTATTCCTCGATTCTAGTTTTCTCGATTTGCGTGCCCTCGGGTCGTTTTACGAAAAACGTTTTTATAAATTATGAATCACCGTCACAAAACGAATCCAATAAAAATTATCTCATCAAAAACGGAGTTCGAAAACGTAAATACGTAATCCTAAGGTTTCCGGTTTAGTCATAAAGGACGTTAAAATAAAATCGTAAGTCCTAATCTCTTCTCGTAAATTTCTGAGTTTATGAACCAACTCAAATTTAAAACTCCAAAATAATATTCACGGATAAATTTATTTTCTGAGATGTCGGACTGTCACCAAAGACGGTGTATGTAAACGTAAGCACGTAACGTTGAATCCTCCGGTTTAAACGTAGTCGATGCTACTCCAAGACGTAAATCCAAATTTCTTCCCAAAAATAAGTGAGTTCATATTGTAAATTGTTTTTAAATAATATTTGAGAATAAAATATCAATCGTAAATTGACGGATTGTCACAGCATTTACCCCTAAACAGGATCTTTGTCCTCAAAGATCATCTTACTACTCGCTTCTTTTAGAGTTAAAGCCATGTGGGTATTTCCTCCACATTCGGTCTTTTCTCACAAGTGCAATTGCAATACGCGAGTTTCATCAAACATAACTACGGGAATAAGATCATTCTTAATGTTGACTTACTTTCTCTATCCATGATGTTCACGGGTTTTTGATGAATGCAACTTTTCGCCGATCTAAGCTCTACTAAGAATAATCAGATTCTCACTTGATAGGTATTCCATCAAGTTCGATATACGAAACATAATTCGGGCAGCTCTTGAAGTCCTAGGGTAGATCCAGCTTATATGCCTTTCAATCCCAACTTTTACATCATCTCAATGGTCCCATACAATCGGGGACTTATATCCCATGATTTGTCAGATCATGAATTCATTTTTCCAAGGTTAAAAATTGTGGCATAACTTCGCTACCCATTTGGCACTTCAAGATCTACATTTCACATTCATATAACCTCTTGCCCTCTACCGGCAGTCCATAATCAATTCCTAATTTCAGCAATCATTTCAGATCTCGCGGGTCGGGTATTTTGCAAGGATAGGTTCGCCATCATAGGAAACCTTAAACCTAAGAGACATGTCCAACTCACAATGGGTGTATGTCGGATGTCTTCATCTCAACTCCTGCTTATAGATGCTCTAAGATTTAGATCCTAACAAGATTCGATCTCAATCCTAACACGATAGTTATCAATGATAATCTTTCCAAAGGAAAACGATTATACGGTCTATTACCAAAGGTCAATCATTCAAACATAAAACAGCACTTATATTACTTTGTATCGTTACTTTACCTCGTCCCTTAGATTTGGGGTGGTACATAGTACTCTCATCAAGGTTCGTTCTCAATGATTTCTGAGCAAATCTCTAGAAATTCGATGCGAAGCGAGGATCTTGATATAGATGTTCGATACAAGCACACTATGTTTACATAACTCTTTTGCATTTATCATTAACGAGAATGATATTAGCAGATTTGGTCAGTCTGTCGACGATGACCCAAATCGAATCAAATTCAGATGATGAGCTTTGCAATAGCTAGACGTTTACTAATGTATGAGGCGATGTCTGCCTTCATAATTGCCATTAGTACAACTACTTCAGACAAAGATACTTTTAGTCATAAATGACATAAATAGAATACTTATACTTACAAATTCCAACTTAACTATATCTCACAATTTTTCATATTTATACAACCACAAGTGTCCTTTAAAATATTTAACGCTATTGGTTTCTCAATTATAATGGTTCACATTAGCCGTGAAACCCTTCACTATTTATATTATCCTTTTTTACAAACATTGTTTATTTTTATATCGTTTGGCAATTTATTTTGCACCTTCATTATTAAGAAATATATCCTAATTGGTTCTTTATCCTTTTTATATAATACGTCAGTATTTATATTCACTTCTCATGATGATGTGATTATCGTGTTCATAATTCACTCAGGTATTCTTTATATATTATGCGTCAGTAATTACGTTCACCTTCCTGATGAAATAAATATCACAACCGTATTTATTCAAAATTCTTTCTTCATATCTTCTATGTTTTAGTTTCTTCTCAACTATCATTTTTATCCGTTTTACTCAATCCGTCGTCTAAAGCGTCGATAATAATTATAATTAATTAAATAATTATTAGTTAATTTTTATGAAACGTAAACGTAAAAATTTTAAATTTCTTAGTTCGACCAATTATATAAAATGTTCAAAATAAATTTGAATTTAATTAACACGATTTTTGTTGATTTATCGAAAATATTTAATAAGATTCGTAAATGTTCGAAAAACCTTTGTTTATACTTTGGTCAAAGTTTTCTTAATTGAAAAGCAAAAATTGTCGTTTTAAGTTTTCAAGTTATGGTATAAATGGTTTTACTCAATCCTTCTTAAGTTATCTTGAGGTATACACAAACATTTACCCCTAAACAGAAGTTTAGTTAAATGGTTTGTGTATAAGGGAATAATCCCTTTAAAAATCCTTTGTTAACACATTTGTCAAAACATATTTCCATTTCTTTTTGGTAAAATTCCAAAGTCTTAAAAGGCTCTTAATTTTTGAAGAGTCAATTTATATTCCATTATCCTTTTAATCACATAGTCAAATCATGTAAAGGTTTAAGTCTTTAATCTCATGTTAAAAATTCGAGGTACAGGTTTTCATTGTTCGGCCAATTCAGGGGAATCTATAAATAATTATTAACTCATTCTTATTCTTATACACAAACAAATAGTCCTGAATGATCACGAGCATGAATTTTATCAAATTACAGCCTACACACGTGATTCACCAAATTTATGAATGCTACATGTGCATTGGTCAATCCAAACGACATCACGTGGAACTCATAATGTTCATTACAAGCACCGGATGTAGTGATTGGAATAGATAATCTCTTTCGCAGATGCGAAGTTGATGATAACCATGCTATGGAACAAATTTGCTAGAACCTTGTAAATGATCGAACAATTCTTCCATTTCGAGTTATGGATATCGTTTTCGATTGTCAATTTACTCAGTCACAGTAATCTATAAATATAAGGAAAGATAACACCATAGCTCTTCAGGATGACAGGCTTGATATAATAAAATCTTTCTCCGACAACTCCCTCAGTTGTACGGTAATTCCTTTAATTTAGATGGTGCTGACGCACAGTGCACAAGCCACAGGTGCAGCACTGGGAATATAATCAATACCAAATTCAACTTGCCTTAATGGCGAAAGTCTAGGTAATTCACCAACAAATACTTCCTAAAGTTTCAGATAACGAAAACATCTTTTAATAATTTCATATTAGGTTCTTTCTAGATTATAATATCTATGACTAGTTCACAACCATTCACGATATAATTTCAATTCCAAATATAGGATATCGTCATCTACCAATAATTATTTATATCACTTTTGATAATCAACATCTTATCTCTTTAGGGGAATTCTACTCGAGTTCCCATCAATTAAGACAATATCGTCATGTCATCATCAATCAATCCATTCTACCGGCATTATCAACTTTTCAGTTTCATTGCCGTCGATAAGATGCGAACTTCTCAAAAGACTAATAATAACTCATAATCCTTCACAAATTCAAGGATATATGGAGACACAACTACCATCTAAAGAGTAAGGTCAACGCATAATCTACGCGAGAGAATTTCAAATCAGATTCAGACGAAAACATTTAACGAATATGAATATATCCCATGTTTTCATGATTCGAGTACGCATTCGAAAGCTCCTCGGATCGTTACCCAGGTCACTCAAATGAAATCAAATCAAGAGAAATGATAAGAACGTCGATACATCCAGTCGGGTATCAACACTCGGTAATCAGATACTTTTCCTAAGAATCTTACTACAGGAGAATTGGACAAGTAAGAATTGTCAATTGTCAAATAAGACAATTCCCACAGATGAGTAAATTCGACTAAGAAGAATAGATTCTATAGGCACATATGTAGGTGTCCCTAACATTATGTCCTCATTTTACACTTCTTGCAGATCTCATAAAATTTTAATCTTTCACAATCTTCAAAGGAAATGTAGTGTTTATTAATCAGTTTTATGGTGACTACTAATCAGCCTTGCATAGTCCATTCCAAATTGTATGTAGGCGCGCAACTATATACAATTTCAAGATTAACGATGCAATACTCAGTTCGCCAAAATTTTATCATCATGTTTATAATAAAAACATTTTCATGCTTAATTCTTAAATAAGAATCAAAAATAAATTTACAAAGATTTTCTTTGTTATGGAAATAATTAGGTTTTCCAAAGTGTTTTATAAACAGCTTCATTTCAATAACAATCACTTATAAATCTCACTATGAATAATCCTTATAATGATGAAAATTAAATTTTCTCAAAGGATACCGTTTTAACTTTATAAAAACAATGTGTGATCTGCAAAAGAGTGATGAAGAGTTGTTCACCAAGAGCTTAACTACAATATGATAGGAAATGAGCTTTTGCCGAATAATCATGAGGTTCATGACCTTGATGGCACTCACGAAGAATGATTCACAACGTAACTCAAATCAAGATGAGTACTTGTTCAATGGTTGCATCACTAATGCGAGCATTAGAGATAAGCAAGAAAAGATAGATAACATCGATACATGTAGAATTTAGCAATCCAAGGTAGTCTTTTCATTATTCACAAACAAGTCAAATTGTACCGTAACACTTTACGTGTCACTATGTCATACAATTCTCAGAACTCATCCTACCAACTGATGTCTCAGTTAAGTTAGGGATTTTTAAAAGATACCACAATGAATACTAATCTACAAGAGTCATTAGGTGTTCCACATGTCTCGGAAGATCCATCGGTCCCAATTAAGAAGAAGATTTCTTCAATTTATTTCTTGGACACTTGGCATCCTCATTAGTGGACAATGACCTAGGAACAACCCTTAACACGAACCTACAATCATTTAAAACCTTATAATTCAATCAAGGAACTTAACTACTTACTCTTAACAATCTCATATTCCATATGGGTTAAATTTTACTTTATTCAAATTTCAACCACTTTTATACTCAATTCGATATCCTACTTCATTCTCCAATACTTACAACCTTACTCTTCGGCCTTGTAAAGGCAATACAATCTCAATATGAATCAACACATAATTTCCAATCCTATTAGCTCTTACAACAACAATTATCAAATGAGTCATTAATATGAAATGACTCACACATTCAATTAGACTTCTCGGAAAGGTATTAGTGGCATGAGGCTTTTGGGTAATGGTTCCAATAACAGCCTCAAGTGCAACATTCACCCTTTCGATTTCAAATTTAAGAATTGGATAACAACGAATCAGATGACATCTTTCTAGGTGGTAACGTTTTGTCAAACTCCACTCTATAAGAAAAGATCGTCATGACATCGATATCAGATTTAATCTCGCCAATTCTTTTTCAATATCACAATCAACTAATATCTACACTTCTACGAATATCAACCATTTGTCGGGATCATAAATATCCACAACTTGGTTTAGATCTAGGATAGCTAGAATTCCTACGAGAATAGCTTCAATTAATTTACTAAGGGATTTAGGGTTTCTTGTGACAATCGTCGTCGTATAAATACCTCGTATAAATATCAAAATAATCATCAAACAATCATGTAATAAAATTACATCATATATATATAATCCAAGTTATATATATATTAAAATAACACTTCTCAGTCTTGGTCTTGTCGGTAACTCGGGAATTCTTCGGCACCGTTATAGTCAAAAGATTTTTAGACATTTTTAGAAAAATGTTTTTTTTTAGTTAAACGATTTTGAAATGTTTTGTTCAAAACCTTGGTTTTAAAAATATTTCGTTCTCTATAACGAGAGCTCTGGTACCAAACTGTAACACCCCCAAATTTATACAACTCAATACAGCGGAAGACTAGTTGGTGTTACGGGATAGCACATTACTCACATCATAGACAACGCATAAAAATCGCGTCGTTTCATAATAAATCATTTCCATTCATAAATATCAAAGTTACATCGGTCCCAAGTCATTATATTTCATACAAAGTTTTATAAAGTATTTGAATGGAAATAGGTATTTAGGTGCGGGCCATGAATTCTTGTCGTCTTCCCGAGAATTACCTTCAAGTACCTGAGATAAAACATGTTAAAAGAAAAGGGTCAGCGATAACGCCGAGTGAATTCATAGAGTTTAATAAATTCCATCAATATAATATAAGTATAAAAGTATTACTGAAAATCATTTTGTACAAATCGTTTTGATAGGCCATAAAATAGCCAAAGTCATTTTATACAAATCCTTATCGAAAATCATAATATAGGCATTTGCCGTAAAAATCATTATACGGCCAATGTCGTAAAAACATCATACAACATGTCTTATGACGTTGTATAAAATCAAATAAAAACCGTTATATGAATATGGTTATGAAAACCAAAATACAAACATAATATCAATAGTATGACCCTGTATTGCTAGTCAGGCAATACATCGTAATTCGGAGCGTCTATTAGTATTTCGTTAATTCGGATTATTATAAGCCGCATGACATTGTTACCTTACTAAACCAACAACGGGTAGCTAACCCGATACCAATTTTGCCCATCTAAAGTAGCGTGTCGTCACAAAGGTCACGCTATGGAAATCTTCTCATACATTAATTCGCTTACAAATCAATGTGGCACGACGGGGATCAACCGTCAAGGCGCGAACTGGGGTGATCGTCCCCAAATAGTACTATTAAATGCATAAGCATCTACCAACTCCCGGTAGTTCACAATTCATGCTAATGGGACTTTTAGTGACATAACCTAACTTTAATAATCCATTTAATTTCATCTATCGGGTCCATTAATCATTTATCAGGTCATACAATCGGGTCATTCAATCATTCGGGTCCAAAATCAATAAACAAACAATCGGGACAAATGGTGTCCTATTTTATAAAACTAACATATTATCTCCCTCGCGGGTTTATAAAACATTTATAAAAACATTTAAAAGAGTGCGAGGCTATGAACTCACGTTGATGTGGGAAGGCGGGTTATCGGCAATTCGGACGTACGATACGTGCTTCAATCACGGAAACCTAGACAAATAATACTCGTCTTAGACTCATGTCCAATGACTTTATAAAAATATCAATTATGTATACATATGATGATTATATATATATGATGATCAAGTGGGTTTACATATTCTCGTTTACTCATTTTAGTGTTATATGTCGGTAACTTTTATACTAGTTTACTAGTTTTACCCATTTACGTGTTTTAGGTCCAATAAGCCTATTATAAGTTATTTAACTTATTTTAATCTATTTTGTACTTATATTATCAGTACTTAAACTTCACAAGTTGGTCCCAAATGGGTTAAGCCCAATAATAAGTTTATAAGTGTTTTAGTCCATTTTTGTTGTATTGTTAGTCCAATAACGTTATTTTAGTCCGTTAACGTCCGTATGTCCTATAGTTCGGGTTTTATCGGTTTTTACTTGTTATACATGTCTATATATCAGTATATAAGTTTTATAAAGTTTTCATTAGACGGGTCCAACCATCTAAGTTTTATTTAACAAAAACGTTAATTTTACGGCGATAGCCGAAAAAGTCGTAAAAATCAAGTTTATAGTTTTATAACTTATAAAACTTAACAAGTTACCATTTTTATAAAATTTCCACTTATTTAACCTTTTACATACTTATATAAATAAAAGCCATAAGTTAGTGGGTTTATACTTTTACATTTTATACATTATAATGTGAGTGCTTATATAATAGTATTATTCTTTAATTTCCAAAAATCTGATTTTTATCTTCACTTTCACCAAAACTGCCATATCTTGAGTTCTACATGGAGATAGAAGCTCAAATTTTTATCACAAAAACTACATGATATGTGATACATTTAATTCTTCTATAGCTACTGTTGAATCATCTTCTAAATATTTTCTAAAAATCGTCCAAAACAGTAACTTCAGATTTATACCCTAAACTTGTTTTGATCATATCTCACTCATTATTTTGATTCCATTGCATGGCCAACTCTCACATATGTACAAGACATTTAGCTTACTGTAAATGGATTCTACTTCATCATTTCATCAGTTCATAACATGTTTCCTTACTGTTTTATACAGCCATGTAAATTAATCAAGATTTTAACCTTGTTTCTTATGGTTTTTCACCTTTTTATCCATGATTATCAACACCAAATCCCCACACAATATTTTTATCATCATATAATAATCATATACATATACAATAGGAAATAAAATACATGTTTACATAATCAAAATAACAAGAAGATGAGGAGGACAATCTTTATACCACCAAGTTGATGTAGGTTATGATTTGGACATGGTTTTTGATGGAGAAACTTGTGAATAACCATGACCATCTTCAAGACCACCCATCTACATGAACACCTTGATGAAAATCAGCCCTTGACTCCTTTTAAAACTCCTTGCTAGTTGTTAAAATCACCTCCAATCAACAAGTCTTCAATAGGTTTCAATCTTATGCAAGTTAAACATAAGATTTATGGTAGAAAATTTGATGAACATTGTGGTGGTGGTGGTAGTATGGACGGCACAAAGAGGAGAGATGGAGAGAGTTTTTGAGTTGATTTGCATGTGTGTGTGTGGTTTAGTTGCTAGTTTCCATCTTAAGTGGTTTTGGTGAAAGGTGTAGGACAAGTGTCCTATATCTTTGTAATAAAATGACACCTTATGGTGTGTTGTGCATGTTTTCCGTCCCATGTAAGCTAGTGGGGTGGGACAATGTATTTTGTCCCATCTCACTAGTTTACGGGTATTCCTCGATTCTAGTTTTCTCGATTTGCGTGCCCTCGGGTCGTTTTACGAAAAACGTTTTTATAAATTATGAATCACCGTCACAAAACGAATCCAATAAAAATTGTCTCATCAAAAACGGAGTTCGAAAACGTAAATACGTAATCCTAAGGTTTCCGGTTTAGTCGTAAAGGACGTTAAAATAAAATCATAAGTCCTAATCTCTTCTCGTAAATTTGTGAGTTTATGAACCAACTCAAATTTAAAACTCCAAAATAATATTCACGGATAAATTTATTTTATGAGATGTCGGACTGTCACCAAAGACGGTGTATGTAAACGTAAGCACGTAACGTTGAATCCTCCGGTTTAAACGTAGTCGATGCTACTCCAAGACGTAAATCCAAATTTCTTCCCAAAAATAAGTGAGTTCATATTGTAAATTGTTTTTAAATAATATTTGAGAATAAAATATCAATCGTAAATTGACGGATTGTCACAGTTCATCACCAATCTGACATTGAACACTTATCAAGGAAGCTGGATGTGATCAAGTCTGAAGTGCACAACTTCACTAATACATTCCCTGGAATCATACAAAAGGCTGTGGCTGAGGCGGTTACTGAACCAATCAAGGATGGTGCAAGGAAAGGTGTAGCACAGGGACTTAGTCATCTTTCCACAAGAATGAAGGATGTCATTGACTCAGAGGTCCCTTCCTTACTTCATGCACATGAGCTAACTATGCACAGACAATTTGAAGCTGTTCGCAACAGGAAATACGGTCATGCAAACTTCATTGTCAGTCGAGTTCAAGCCAACACTAATGCAAATGGCAACCTTCTGCTGAAGATTGCCAGGGCTTCAAGGAAAAGGCAACGTGCCATGGCTACCTCTGTTGAACAGGTTGCAAGGCATTTTCAGACACGTTCATCCAAACGTCTGCGTAGCCAGGATGAACGCGAGGGGGAGAAAGAAACAACACTCAACCTTGCATCTGCTAAACAAGGCTCATCATCAGCTGACAACACCATTACACCTGTTCCTCTCCAAGTCATCACACCTATGAACATACCTGATGATGAGGATAACACTCAGGGGGAGCAACAGAATCAAGATGAAGCTGACTCATCAAAGTCCCTGGCTTTGGTTAACACCAGCGAGCTTGGGGATGATGATGAACCAGCTGCCAAGAAGCTAAAGTTCACTATTAGCTCCCTTCCCAAAGCAATTCAAACTCAGGCTCAGACAACATTTATCAGAAGAGCTGATGTTTTGAAAAACATAAGTGTGGAGTCCTCTGTCTCGAAGAAAGGAAAGGAGATAGTTTTGGTTGACACAGACACCAAACTCAAGAAGATAGCTGTGATGCTAGAGACAGGAGGATCCACCACAGACCTTTCCCAATTCTCAACCTTTACACCTTCCAATGAGATTCCTTTAACCCCTAAAGAAATAGAGAAACAGACTAAGGAATTCAAGAGATTAAATGAACTCAAGACAGCCAAAGAATTGAATGAAGCTACTCTAAGGAAGATGACTCCACCTGAAAGAGAAAAGCAAAAACAAAGGTTGAGGGAAATGGAAGCAAAACGCGCTGAGGCACTAAGGAAAGTCAAAGCTGACTATGATGCCTGTGTTAACAACAGATATGCACCTGGCAAGATAACCAAGTTCAAATACACCATTCATAAATCCACAAACACCCCACAGATGATCTTATGGAGGGATAAACAACAGGGAAATATGAATGTGTTTGACAACTTCAGGCTAAAGACACTTGGGTTATCTGAATGGTTCGAACTTGAAGCCTTAGCTGCCAAAAGAACTGGACAGGCCAATTTTCTTCTTCTTAAGACTATTAAGGCCAAGTTTACTTGGATCAAAGAAACAGTTGCCAAACTCAAGATTGATCCCCCACCACAGCTTTTTGAACAAGAACCCCCAAAGACTGGCAACAAAAGAAGAAGAATTTCTCAACTTGTTAAAGAAACTTTTGTTACAGATGATGTTCAAGTGGATGGCATGCACAGGGATTTGATCCTACCCAATGGTATAGTTGGCCCTGTTGATGGTCAAACATACACAGAGCCTGAAACAGGAATGGCATTCATGAACAGGGCTTGCTAGTATGCATTTCAAAGAGAAGATGAGCTGTGCTTAGCTTCAACAATTCAGCTACTTTGTCACAAGAAGTCACTCAAGATCAACAAAGAGTATTCCAAGAAGTTTGCAAAGACTTTGCAGGAAGAATTAGATAACAGATTGGACTTGGCTGAAGCTGAAGAAAGGATTAAAAATGATGACTATTGAAGATGTTCACAGCCCAATTTTACCTTTACCTTTTATTTTACTTATGTAATGTACTTGTAATTTTCTTTAAGTATTAATAAAATCATGAGGTATGTTTGTTTAGATCTGTTATGAGTAAGAAGAAGCTGTTAACTCACTTACCTTAACTTAGTTAGATCTAGCAATATTTATGTTTAAATAGGGGGAGATTTTTGAGAATCTAAACTTGTTAGATTCCCTGATCATAGATTTAAACATAATTAGGCTGTTAGATAGTCCCTTGCCTGTGCCTAGGAGGCAGGCAAGTTTCACAAGACTCACAGAGATCCAAGTCTCCGTGAGCAACCTCAGAGGAGTCCATGTCAGAGACATTGTCAAGGAAGTCAAAGATTACTTGAAGACATACTCATTGGCTGTGATGGATAACAACCAAGATGTATCAGGGACTCTGAGGGGTTGAGGGTTAACAGGGGTGGCAATACCCTGTTAACACTCAGCACACTTTGGACATGCCATTTATGTGTTCGAGACTATGAATAAAAAGAAAACTGTTTTGACAACTGTTTCCTTAAAGCATAATGGAAGACTACCAAGAATAGTAGAACATCATGTGACTGATGTGGGAACTTGTGAAAACTTGTGTAGTCACCATCAAGTACTATTTAGGTCAATCTCGTAACACTATAAATAGGATGTGTATCCATGCATTAATGTTCAACACTTTGAGATATTCATAACATTATTGCATAGAACTTAGTGAATCAAACAGCTACGACTGTATTCATAAGTTAGGGTTTATAGTTGTTCAAAGTGTGCACAACACATTGTCATCAAACGGTGTTATCCATAACACTTGTAATTCTTTATTATACAATAATAAGATTACGTTTGAAAAGTAATACCTTGTGTTGATTAAGTTAAGATTAGGGTTTCTAGCATTGATTAGGGACTTTCAACTGTAATTAACCAAAATTCGTAATTGGAAAGGATTTCGTGTACTATTTCTTATGCCGTGGAATTATACCATAGTGCGAATATGATCTTCGTGCTTTTCTCCAGGCTTGGAGAAAAATCAAGATGTCATCAATGAAAACGATAACGAGTTTGTCTGTGAGTTCACGACAACTTAATTCATCAAATTCATAAATGCTACTGGAACATTCGTGAAACTAAAACAAAATTGTGAATTTAGCATGACCAAATCATGTACAAATGGTAGTCATGGAAATGTCCTACTCTTTTATTCGTCGGTGTTGGCAGCATGCTTGTGAATCGCTTTGGAAAGTGCTTAGCACCCTATAGTCGAGCGGACACGTCGTCAATACGTGGAGGAGGATAACGGTTACGAACGGTGATTTGTTTTAAATCGATGGTAGTCGATAAATAATCTCATGTTACCGTCCTTCTCTTTAATAACCACCACCGGTGCACACTATGGTGATTCATCTGGGCGAATGAACTTCGTTTAAGCATCTCCTGCAGTTGATCCTTTAACTCTTTTAACTCAAGGAAAACCATGCAATAGAGAGCCTTGGAAACTAGTTCTGCTCCCTAACATGCTTGATGTTAAGTTCCACCTAGTTGATAGGAAGTATACCCAGAAGTTCTTCTGGAAATACATCTGGAACTCTCTGAAATAATCGGTTGATTATGAATTAAAGGAACTTCAGTAGTCGTATCATAAATGATAGCTAGAAAATCTTCGCAGTCGTGGGATAACGAACACGTACTTGTAAAGCATAAATAATTTGTACATATTTTCCTGATGGAAAACCATGACTAATGTATTCAGGAGCCTGAACATTGTTGTACATAATCTAATATGAATGGCGCCAATCATAGCGTGGTGTGTTGTTCATAGTCCATAATCAGAATTATATCTAATTCGTATCCGTCCGAGGAAAGTGCGATAGCAGAATGGAGCTTGTCGCTAAACTGGAATGAAAGCCCTTATGTGCATAGGTGATACAACGTCGTATTTTATAGACGTGGAATATATGTAATTGTGATTGAAATGAAGGTGCGTTGACAATACATGAAGTAAACGTGGCAGATCTCGTTGTATGTGTTTCTTCCATCTCACACAAAATGAACACCGTGTGTCCAAGCATGAATAATACGCTAGAGATGGTACTGAAATTTTTAATGATCTGTTTCACATATTGCACAATAGAATAAGTATACCCCTTGGAGGGTACCTTGAATCAGTGAAGTCTAGATTAGAAATTATGCGTGAGGCGTGTGTCTTGACGGATGTCTTGACATATGTCCTCGTACATATACATGAGATAGTGTGTCTTGACGGATTTCTTGACATACGAAAACAAATCATAATAAAAATGTTGGTTAAAATGCCAGAATTGGCAGATCGGCTAGACTGCTGACCTTTGTGCTTCTGGTTACGTCCGTTATCGGATTTTCTGTTGTTATTGCAAAGTATTTGTTGTCGTGGTAGTTGTCACTACCTCCTTTTATGTTAGTTCCATGACGATCATTATCATGACCGTGATTCATGTAGATATTCAGCTGAGTGACCGTCTGGTACCGGTTCGCACTCATATGACTAAAAAGAAAATTGAATAGAATGTACCATATGACTGAGAGAATAACGGCATGTAAATGAAATTGCAGTGTCTGGTGGTTGAAGTATATTTTCTGTCTGGTCATTTCGATCTATCGCCTTTGTCTTTGTCTCGTAGGATCTTCAGGTATGTGAGAAGCAACCACATCAGCAACAACATCTTGTAGAGTTCCCAATTTATTATCAACCTCAAGATCTTGTAGAATCTCCAATTATGAGCAGCATCGGCATATGTAGAATAGCGGCAAGTGGAATCCACCTGGGGTGATTAAGAAGCGCCTAGCGAATACTCATGGAGTATTGTAAGTGAAATACACATGGATTGCGGTACTTGTACTACACGTGGAATACGGTACATGGAGTACACGTGGAATGTGGTACGTGGAGTACATATGGAGTGTGGTACATGGACTACACGTGAAATACGATACGTGGAGTACACGTGGAATGCACATGAGATGATAGGTATGGGTGTCAACCATCTGTCATGATTGATAAAGGAAATAATTGATTACGGTTAGCAAAACCGAACTGAAGTGAGCAACAAGATAGCCTAGATATTCCAGCTTAGACATAATTCTGGTTGCATAAAGAAACACGAAAATATGGTTCGACGAAATTCAACAATGATTAGCATGAAAGCATGATTAATGAAAACCAACCATGACTTATCATGAAAGCAACATTAAATGAAATCCATCAATGTCTAGCATGAAAGCGTAATCAACATGATGAAAACATATTCAACATAGGGAAACATAAAACTAATCAGCATGAACACGAAATCAACATGAGAGTATGAAAACATCATCGTCATAAAGAACATAAAAGCATAATCAACAGAGACTTAACATTGACTGATGTGGACTGCTATGGTTCAGTCCATAAAATTTGAAGAAAAGACTTGTTACTAAGTATGGATGATTAAGGTTCAATCCATACTTGTCAAATTTCAAGGGAATACTATCATTGATAGAATTTAACAACATGTAACTAAATATGGATGGCTGGGGTCCAATCCATACTAGTTAAAACTTCCATGAAACATGGGCTATTATACAGCCATTTGACAGTTTAAAATAGAAATAAAGTAAAATGATTAATCTGTTAAAACATATGATCAACATAAGAGGTGCATGGAATAGTTCGTGAAGGCATAGCCAACCGAAATTGACATGAGGAAGGGTGAATGCCTATGGGTTGGTTCACAAAACAAAATTGACATGAGCAAGGGTGAACGCCTATGGGTCGGTTCACAAAAAAATTTGACTTGAGCAAGGGTGAACGCCTGTCGGTTCACAAAACAAAATCGACATGAGCAAGGGTAAACGCCTATGGGTCAGTTCACCAAAACAAAATTCGAAAGAAAAGCACATGCGACTAAGTATGGCCAGTCCTGTCCCAACCATTACTTAGTAAAAAACTTAGCATAAACAATGATACATAATGTAAGTACATGATCAACTGTCAGTTTAGGAAGATCCTAGTGACTACCCACTAGTCACAGGTCAAGTTTTAGAGCCTACAGGTCGAAATCTTGGGCTCTAATACCATAATTGTAACACCCCACTTTGATAAGTGGACCGTTACGTGTATTTATGGCGTGTCATCAAAGCATGCAAGGTAATATGTACTAAACCATACATGACCAAAAGGGAAAGCTGAAATCAAACATCGGTTCCCAACATAGGCCCAAAACATAAATAAAGTAAATGAAATGAGAAGGACAAAATAAGTGTCCAAACAAGATTATGTATAAGAGGGAAAAAGGAGAAGAAGTCTAAGCCAGCTTCCATCCTATGCACGTCCTCCGAATGCTCAAGTCTGTCCATGGGTACCTGCCGTTTTGGGACATGGAAGAAAAGTGGCTGAGCAATACACTCAGTGAATGGATATATGAAATAGTATGAATGGCTGAAAAATAATAAAGATTGAAAAGCAGCGGAAATGTATAAGTCCTGGAAAACCTGGAACATGTTTATAAAACTGGTTTTATACTTCGAAAAGCTTATGATTAACTTATGAAACGGTATTTTAAATTTAGCCAAGATCTAATATAGGTCATGAGGTATCAACGTGCATGAATACTTAGAGGGGTGACATCATCATCCAATTAGAGGGGTTGCCTCTAATTATACTGGTCTGAGTAGGAGAGATCAGCTCCAATGTGAAGGATGCAAGACACACACCACATTCACCATGAAAATCATGACTGAAAACATGTAACTAGGATGCACCCATACGCCCCACATGATAATATGAATAAATGGCCAAACTGAAGGGATGCCACGAGCAATCACTCTGTCGTGGGGAAGTCATAACACTGGTGCCTCCAGTGTTATGGTTATCGTACCTCTATAACTAGATGAACTAGCATGCATGTATATAGCTCAGCCATTTAAAATATAACATAAGCATTCAAAACATATAAAATAACTAGGGAAACAGATGGCTGCAAACGGGGAATCCTAATCGAACATACGAAAGAATGTCCATACTGAAGGACGTAATATCCGTACCTTATGTCCAGTAGTGAAGCTAGAATGGAAGCTAAACGATCTACTCCAACTTCACGGATACTACATAAATAAGGGACGTGAATGAGTCGCCTGATTATTGTATACTTTTACTGGTTCTGAGTGTTCTTAAGTTAGGTTATATGTTCTTATCCTGTTTTACTGTTTCACGTATTACTTTGTAATTATTCATGTTTTACTTGTATTCTGATTATGTATTTCATGTATTCTTGTGTTATTATATTCGTAGTATCATAATAAGTAACTTTATAAAAATAGCAGGATTCCAAAAATAGTAAGTTTCTAAAAATAGAAAGTTTCCTTAAATAGAAATAAGCTTGATTAATAAGTCCAAAATATAAGCTAGTGCTTAAAAGTCATAAGTTATAAGTCATGATGATTTAATAGTAAATTGTATTAAATTAAATACATAGGTTAAACTGATTATTAATTAATGATATAATGCATGGTTTTTATATGGATTATTAATTAAAAAATGACATGGTTAATTTAATAAAACAATGCCTTATAATTAATGATATTAAAGTATGGTTTTTAATTAGTTATGCCATAATAAATACTTAGGATATAACATGAATTATTAAGTTTAATAATTTAACCTAAGTCATGCTTTAATTAATTAATTAAACTACATGTAAATTAAATAATTAATTAATTAATAAAATGATTTAACCAAAAACCTTAATGTACTTGAGACCCGAAACCCGAGACAAAACCAACCGAGCACCAACAGCCGACGACTGTTGGTCGCGAGCAGTAGCTACGCAGCCAACTGCTGCTGTCGTGCCACTGATGGCCGCAGGTCCCACCGGCAGTTGCCGGTTTCCACTGTTGTGCGCATGATTCCCACCGAGAGCCCATGGCTCTCGGTTCCTACTGGTTTCACATATTCCCCACTGCTGGGGTTTATGTCTTACGGCTGATCAACCAAAACCACACGCCGACCCATGAGGGGTTGCGGCTGATGGTGGAAAAAGCCCATCGAGATTCTTGGAGTCTCGGTTTGAGTGCAAGCCGAACCAAACACAATCAACCCGAATCCTTTTTCATGTTTTTATCATTGTTAAAATCATGTGTTCATGTAATTAATAAAAAGATCTTAATAAAAGAATGAATTAGAAAAGATTAAGGTTTAACATGATTACCATACAATTTTTCTCCCTCTCTTTCTCTTGGTGTAGCCGGCGGCACAAGGATGACAAAGCTAGGGTTTTTTGATAAATTTGTAAAAGTGGAATAATGAAAAATGATTAGTTAGTTTTTCCCTGACATGTAATTATTAAACGGGCCGGGCCAAAAGTGTTGGAAATACGTTTTACGTATTTATGAAGGATCGGTCGCTCCAACGATAATTATGTAATGGGCTCGTGATCTACTTAGTAATTGTATAGTCCATATAGAGCAACATGTAGGGTGGGCTATATATATCCCCTCCTAGCATGTTAGGAGGGGTTGGTGTTGCTCATTTTCACATTTCATAATTCATCTTTACTTTCTCTCTCTACTCTTCTCCCTTCTCTCCTTTCTCTCTCTACTCCATCATCTCCCTTCTTCATCTTCTTTATATTAATCAACCATCTTTATACATCAAATCCATCAAATCCAACATGTAGGATAGGCCAAAGATCACGTAGACCTTCAATTGGTATCAGAGCATGGTTAGATTGGTTTGTTCTTGTTTTTATTTTGTTTGATTTTGATGGGTTTTGAGTTAATCAAGCTTTTATCTTAAAAAGTTTGTATTTTTATGCTTTAAATCATGTCAAATATTTAGATTTACTTACTTTTTAGATAAAAATCACAAATTTTTATTCAAAAATCAAAAACCACTTAGTCCATACACCGATCCTGAACATTTTATTTATAAATCTTGAAAGAAAAACCGCAAGAAGCAATCCTTTGTTTCTACCGAAAAACGAATTCCCAGAACCAAAAACCCATCATTTGATAATCTCTTAGACGCATTTGTTGTCTATAACCCGTCTAACGATCTACCATTTCCAATGGCCGATGATCAATCCATGTGGGCCGCCAACCGAGTAGTAGCACCTACCCCCGAGGCTGCTATTTTTCAATTTCTTTTAATGTTCAAAGACCGCCAATTTGACAGCCGTGCGCGGGCCGATCCGCATAAGCACATAGTCGAATTTGTAGAGATATTTGGCATGTTTCGATATGGAGCCAACATCAATCTAGAAAAAATTAAACTCAAACTCTTTCCTTCATCTCTATCCGGAGATGCAAGAGTTTGGTATATTGAGTTGACACCCGGTACTATAGAAACATGAGAACAAATTAGAACCTCTTTTGTTAGCCGTTTCTTTCCACCCGCCATGTACGAAAGACTCATGGGAGAAATCCAAGGTTTCGCCCAAATTCCAAATGAGACACTCATTGATGCATGAAACCGAATGAAAGACCTACTTAGTAGTTGTCATGGACATGGTTTATTAGAAGGAACCATCATCGAAATCTTTTATCATAGTCTCAATGAACTGACGCAAACAATCCTTGACGCCAGTGGACTCTTTCATTATAAGACTCCAAACAAAGCATACAAATTACTCGAGGACCGAGTTCTCTTGAAACTCGATTGGTCCTAAGATAACCGTTCCAAACCCTTTAAGAAAACCGTTGCTTTCGTTGAAAGTAGCAAAAATTCCAAACTCATGGAATAGATGGACGCTCTCACATCTAAATTCGACTCGCAATTCAAAACTATCAATGATGAAATGAAAGAGATGCTAGGTGAATGTACTCTATATGGAGGACCACACGTATCTACGGAGTGTGATGACCCACCGATAAGGGAACCACCACAAGAAGTAAAATACACCCAAGGATGATACCGAGGAGGTGGTTATCGAGGTAACCTATGGTAGAAACTCCGATATTTGGCTTGAGTACCCCAAAAACGAAAATCGTAACACACAAGCTCGTGAGACGATAATTCCGTTCCATCAAACGAAAAGAAACCCGAAGAATCAAGCTTAGAGAAAACGTTTCTAGATTTCATAGAATCTCAAAAAGAAACAAATACGTTCATTAAGAACAAATTCTTCGATCTTAAAACCAACGTTGAAAGAGGACAAAGACACCACACCACCTCTATCAATGATCTCAAAACCAAGTTTGGTCGAATCTCCGACCAACTAGCCAATCGACCGAGTGGTTCGCTGCCAAGCAACACATAAACAAATCCAAAACCATCCATGGATGAACCATACCGCCCACCCTCCTCTCGAAATGAACATGTGAATGTCGTATTCACAAGGTGTGGGTTGAGTTATGATACACCACCAAACCCAAACGCCAATACTTCGACTTTTGCTGATGAAAGTGAAGATGAAGCCGATGAGCTCGAGAAGGAAGAAGTTGTTTCACCTTCCAAACCAAAACCAAAACAAACCACACCCATAGCAACACCAACACCAAAGGCGTATACACCCAAAATTCCATTCCCTTAACACCTAAGAAAAGAAAAGATGGAAGCTCGTAATGTCAAATTCTTAAAGATGATCAAAGAAGTTAAGATCAACGTTCCCCTTGTTGATATCTTAACCGGCATGCCCAACTATGGGAAATTCCTCAAAGATCTTGTGAGCAATCATAGCAAAAATGGAGCAAATCTCTGCTGAATTTCTAAATGAAGAATGTTTAGCAGCCTTGCAAAGCAAACTTCCACCAAAGCTCGGAGATCGAGGAAGCTTTCTTATACCATGCACGCTAGCCAACAATGTTGAATGTCACGACTTGGCCGATATTGTAACACCCCCAAATTTATACAACTCAATACAGCGGAAGACTCGTTGGTGTTACGGGATAGCTCATTACTCACATCATAGACAACGCTTAAGAATTGCGTTGTTTATTAATAAAGCATTTCCATTCATAAATATCAAAGTTACATAGGTCCCAAGTCATTGTATTTAATACAGGTTTTACAAAGCATATGAATGGAAATAAGTATTTAGGTGCGGGCCATGAATTCTTGTTGTCTTCCCGAGAATTACCTTCAAGTACCTGAGATAAAACATGTTAAAAGAAAAGGTCAGCGATAACGCCGAGTGAATTCATAGAGTTTAATAAATCCCATCAATATAACTTTGGTATAAAATTATTACCAAAAATCATTTCGTACAAATCATTGTAATAGGCCATAAAATAGCCAAATTCATTTTTATACAAATCCTTATCGAAAATCATAATATAGGCATTTGCCTTAAAAATCATTATACGAGCCAATGTCGTAAAAACATCATACAATACGTTTTATAACGTTGTATAGATTAAATAAAAACCGTTATATGAATATGGTTATATAAAACCAAAACACGAACATAATATCAATAGTATGACCCCGTATTGCTAGTCAGGCAATACATCGTAATTCGATGCGTATAGCAGTATTTCGTTAACTGGATTATTATAAGCCGCATGACATTGTTACCTTACTATAACCAACAACGGGTAGCTAACCCGATACTCAATTTGCCCATCTAAATTAGCGTGTCGTCTCAACCGTCAAGGCGCGAACTGGGGTGATCGTCCCCAAATAGTACTATTATATGCATAAGCGTCTACCAAATCTCGGTAGTTCACAATTCATGCTAATGGGACTTTTAGTGACATAACCTAACTTTAATAATTCTTTATATCTCATCTATCGGGTCATTTAATCATTCATCGGGTCATACAATCATTCGGGTCCAAATCAATAAACAAACAATAGGGACAAGTAGTGTCCTATTTCATAAAAACTAACATGTTATCTCCCTCGCGGGTTTATCAAACATTTCATAAAAACATTCAAAAGAGTGGGAGGCTATGAACTCACGTTGATGTGGGAAAGCGGGTTGTCGGCAATTCGGATGTACGGTACGTTCTTCAATCACGGAAACCTACAAAAATAATACTCGTCTTAGACTCTTGTCCAATGACTTTATAAAAATAACAATTATTTATAAATCTGATGATTATATATATATGATGATCAAGTGGGTTTATCTATTCTTATTCACTCATTTTAGTGTTATGTGTTGATAACTTTTACACTAGTTTACTAGTTTTACCTATTTACATGTTTTAGGCCCAATAGGCCCATTACAAGCCCAATATATTATATTAGCCCAATTATACTTTTATTATCAGTATCATACTTTATATGTTGGGCCCAAATGGGTTAAGCCCAATAAATAAGTTTATAAGTGTTTTAGCCCATCTTGTTGTATTATTAGTCCAATAATGTTAACTTAGTCCGTTAATGTCCGTATGTTATATAGTTCGGGTTTTATCGGTTTTTACTTGTTATATATGTTTATATATCAGTATATGAGTTTATAAAATTTTACATTAGGCGGCTCCAACCGTCTAAGTTTTATTTAACAAAAACGTTAATTTTACGGTAATAGCCGAAAAAGTCGTAAAAATCATGTTTATAGTTTTATAACTTATAAAACTTATCAAACTACCATTTTTATAAAGTGTCCATTTATTTATCCTTATACATATTTATATAAATGTATTATATGAGTTGGTGGGTTTTAATTCACATTTTATACTATTTTTATTTGAGTGCTTATATAATACTATTATACTTTAATTTCCAAAATCTGATTTTTACTTTCATGTTCACCAAAACAGCCATATCTAGAGTTCTATATGGGGATAGAAGCTCAAATTTTTGTTACGTAAACTACATGATATGTGCTCCATTTAACTCTTTATAGTTACTGTTGAATCAGCCTTTAAGTATTTTCTAAAAATCGTCCAAAACAGTGAACTCAGATTTGTACTCTAAACTTGTTTTGATCATATCTCACTCATCCTAATGATTCCATTGCATGGACAACTCTCACATGTGTACAAGACATATTACTTACTGTATATTGATTCTACTTTGCCATTTTATCTGTCTAACATGTGGTTAGTTACTGTTTTTATACAGCCTACCATTTAAGCAAGATTAACCATTTTTACATATAGTTTTTCATCTTTTTACCCATGATTATCAACACCAAATCCCCACATAATATTTTTATCATCATATATCATCATACATATATACATTTAAGAAGAAAATACATGATTACATAATCAAAATTAACAAAAGGATGGGGAGGACAATCTTTATACCACCAAAGTGATGAAATGATGAGCTTTTGGATGAACAAGACATGGTTTTGGGTAACCAATCTTATGAGATATCAACACCACTTCTAGGATCACCAAGTATTTGTAGATTCCTCCAAAAATCAGCCCTTGTTCTTCATGAAAACTCCTTGAGAAATCAGCCCCAAACTCCCTTGAAAACTCCTTTTTACATGTTAAGATCACCTCCAATCTTCATAACTTCAATGGGTTTTCATCATATGTAAATTATACATATGATTTATGGTTGAATCAAGATCAAATGGGGGTTGTTTTGGATGAGTTTGGGACGAATTTTAGAGAGAGGGAGGAGAGTGTTTAGTGGTTTGCATGTGTTGAAATGAATGAAAATGGTTTGAGGTGGTGGTTTTGATGTTGGTTGCTAGTTTACAAGTAAACTAAGACATGTGTCTTAGCTTATCTTGTAAGCTTGACACCACATGGTGTTGTTAGCTTTGTTTAGCCATGTGTGGGGGTGGGACAAGTATGTACTTTTTCCATCCCCATTAATTTACGGGTATTCCTCGATTCTAGTTTCCTCGATTTGCGTACCCTCGGGTCGTTTTACGAAAAACGTTTTTATAAATTATGAATCAACGGCACAAAACAAATCTAATAAAAATTGTCTCATCAAAAACGGAGTTCGAAAACGTAAATACGTAATCCTAAGGTTTCCGGTTTAGTCGTATAGGACGTTAAATTAAAATCGTAAGTCCTAGTCTCTTCTCGTAAATTTGTGAGTTTATGAACCAACACAAATTTAAAACTCCAAAATAATATTCACGGATAAATTTATTTTCTGAAATGTCGGACTGTCACCAAAGACGGTGTATGTAAACGTAAGCACGTAACGTTGAATCCTCCGGTTTAGACGTAGTCGATGCTACTTCAAGACGTAAATCCAAATTACTTCCCAAAAATAAGTGAGTTCAATATATAACATTAAAATAATGTTTTTAAATAATATTTGAGAATAAAATATCAACCATAAATTGACAGATTGTCACAGCATTTACCCCTAAACAGGATCTTTGTCCTCAAAGATCATCTTACCTTACTACTCGCTTCTTATAGAGTTAAAGCCATGTAGGTATTTCCTCCACATTCGGTCTTTTCTCACAAGTGCAATTTATTACAATACGCGAGTTTCATCAAACATAACTACAGGAATAAGATCAGGCTTAATGTTGACTTACTTTCTCTATCCATGATGTTCACGGGTTTCTGATGAATGCAACTTTTCGCCGATCTAAACTTTACTAAGAAACAATCAGATTTTCACTTGATAGACATTTTATCAAGTTCGATTTACGAAACTTAATTCACGCAGCACTTGAAGTCCTAGGTTAGATCCAGCTTATATGCCTTTCAAACCAATCTTTTACATCATCTCAATGGTCCCATACTACGGGGACTTATATCCCATGATCTTTCAGATCACCAATTCATTTTTCCATGGTTAAAATCTTTGGCGTAACTTCGCTACCCATCTGGCACTTCAAGGTCTACATTTCATATTCACATAACCTCCTGCCCACTACTGGCAGTCAATAATCAGATCCTAATTTCAACAATCATTTCAGGTCTCGCAGGTCGAGTATTTTGTAAGGTTAGGTTCGCCATCATAGGAAACCTTAAACCTAAAAGACATGTCCAACTCACAGTGGGTGTATGTCAGATGTCTTCATCTCAACTCCTGCTTACAGATGCTCTAATATATAAATCTTAAGATTCGATCTCGATCCTAATACGATAATTATCAATGATAATCTTTCCAAAGGAAAGCGATTATACAGTTTATTACCAAAGGTCAATCATTCAAACATAAAACAGCACTTATAGTATTTTGTATCGTTACTTTACCTCGTCCCTTCGATTGGGGTGGTACACAGCACTCTCATCAAGATTCGTTCTCAATTACTTCTGAGCAAATCTCTAGAAATTCCATTATCTTTTAATCACACGGTCAAATAATGTAAAGGATTAAGTCTTTAATCTCATGTTAATTATTCAAGGTACATGTTTTTATTGTTCGGCCAATTTAGGGCAGTCTATAAATAATTATTAACTCCTTTCTATTCTTATAAACAAACAAATAGTTCTTAATGATCACACGCATGAATTTATCAAATTACAGTCTACACACGTGATTCACCAATTTTATGAATACTACATGTGTATTAGTCAATCCAAACGACATCACGTGAAACTCATAATGTTCATTACAAGTACCGGATGTAGTGATTGGAATACATAATATTTTTTGCAGATGCGAAGTTGATGATAACCATGCCATGGATCAAATCTTTAAAACATACGCTAGAACCTTGTAAATGATCGAACAAATCTTCCATTTCGAGTCATGGATATCGTTTTCGATTGTCAATTTGATCAGTTCACAGTAATCTATAAATATAAGGAATGATAACACCATAGCTCTTTATGATGACGGGCTCGGTAGAATAAAATCTTTCTCCGACAACTCTCTCAGTTGTACGGTAATTCCTTTAATTCAGATGGTGCTGACGTACAGTGCACAAGCCACAGATGCAGCACCGGAAATATAATCAATACCAATTTCAACTTGCCTTAATGGCAAAAGTCTAGGTAATTTACCAACAAATACCTCCTAAAGTTTCAGATAACAGAAACATCTTTTAATAAATTCACTTTTAAGTTCTTCTAGATTACAAGATTTATGACTAGTTCATAACTATTCACGGTATACTTTTAAGTCTAAAAGCAGGATACAGTCACCTATCGGGAATTATTTAAATCACTTTTGATAATCAGCATCTTATCATTTAGGGGAATTCTACTCGAGTTCCCATCAATTAAGACAATGTCGTCATGTCATAATCAATCAATCCATTCTACTGGCACTACCAACTTTCTAGTTTTATTGCCGTCGATAAGATTTGAACTTCTCAAAAGACTAATAATAACACATGATTCTTCACAATTCAAGGATATCTGAAGACGTAACTAACCTTAAAAGAGTAAGGTCAACGCATAATCTACGCGAGAGAATTTCAAATCAGATACAGACGAAAACATTTAATGAATATGAATATATCCGATGTTTTCATGATTCGAGTACGCATTCGAAAGATCCTTGGATCCTTACCCAGGTCACTCAAATGAAATCTAATCAAAAGAAATGATAAGAACGTCGATACATCTGTTCGGGTATCAACACTCGGTAATCAAATACTTTTCCTAAGAATCTCACTACGGGAGAATTGGACAAGAAAGAATTGTCAATTGTCAAATAAGACAATTTCCACAGATGAGTAAATTCGACTCAGAAGAATAGATGCTACAGGCACATATGTAGGTGTCCCTAACACTATGTCCTTATTTTTCACTTCTTGCAGATCTCATAAATTTTAACCTTTCTCAATCTTCAAAGAAAATTTAGTGTTTATTAATCAGTTTTATGGTGACTACTAATCAGCCTTGCATGGTCCATTCTAAATTTTATGTAGGCACGCAACTATATACAATTTCAAGATTAACGATGCAATACTCAGTTCGTCAAAATTTTATCATCATGTTTATAATAAAAACATTTTCATGCTTAATTCTTAAATAAGAATCAAAATAAATTTACAAAGATTTTCTTTGTTATGAAAAAAATTAAGTTTTCCAAGGGGTTTCATAAATAACCTCATTTCAATAATGATTACTTATAAATCTCACTTTAGATTATCCTTACGGTAATGAAAATTCAATTTTTCTCAATGGATACTGTTTTATCTTATAAAAACAATGAGTGATCTGCAAAAGAGTGATGAAGAGTTGTTCACCAAGAACTAACTACAATATGATAGGAAATGAGCTTTTGCCAAATAATCATGAGGTTCATGACCTTGATGGCGCTCAAAAAGAATAATCCACAACGTAACTCAAATCAAGATGAGTACTTGTTCAATGGTTGCATCACTAATGCGAGCATTAGGATGAAGCAATAAAAGATAGAGAACATCGATACATGTAGGAATTAGCAATCAAAGGTAGTCTTTTCATTAATCTCAAACAAGTCAAAATTGTACCGTAACACATTACGTGTCACTATTGTTGGGTCAAAAAGTTGATGTGGTAGAAACTCAAAATCGAAGAACATTTACTCAAGCGTTGACAAGAGTAATACAAGAGTAATACAAGAGTTGACAAGAGCAATGTAAGCGTTGACAGAAGTCAACAAAAGTCAAACGCAGTCAACAAAAGTCAACGCTGATGGATTTGATGAAGAATTCTATTTACAGAATATATTGGATATATTCTAAATAATATATTCAGTATATATCTATAGAAATAGAATATTTAGTTGTTTATTTGATTTGATCTCTTGTAAACCCTAATCCTTACACTATAAAAGGAACCAAGGGTCATAGGTTTTATTCATTCAATTCATTCACAATGTAAACCTAAAGTGTGTGTCGACTAGACGTGGGATTCAATGTATACACGTCTAATGATTGTTGATTATTAATATAATTAGCAATCCAATTGTGTTTTAATTCATGTTTCGTGCCTAAACACCTTGTTAATGGTTGTTGTTCTAATTCCGCTTTGGTTATGTTAATCATATGAACAATGATCATTCCTAGTAGCTTAAAAGATCCGGAAACCAAGGTTTCCACAATTGGTATCAGAGCCTCGTGGCTCGTGATGCTAGGACCAACAAGGTGTTCGTAATGTTGAAAAGAAGAAAAATCCGTCTAGGGTTTTTCTGAACGTTTTTGTGTGCGCAGCAGTATTCAGAAGGTCGTAACTTTTGATTGAACCGTTGGATCGTCACGAAATTTTATATGTGTATTCTACATACATAGGTCTAAACATCCACGGAGGGATTGTCGATTTTTATCCCCAGGCAAAAGTTATTAAGCGTCAAAGTCAGCAGTGAGTGAATGCAGTTTTCTGTGGACAGCCATGTTCAAAACACGTTTTCTCCTTCGTTAACCGTTGGATCTTCGTGATTTTTGAGCTGTAGGTTCTTCGCACTTGTGTCTAGGATCTCACCGGAGCGATCTTTGATCTGAGCCCTAATGAAGAAGTTATTCAAGGTTAAAGGTTGTTGGTTAAGGTATTAACGTTTTTGCTTTATTCACATGAAATCATGAACTAGGGTTCCTCTAAACCCTAGATCGACTTTAAAGCAGAAAAATATGTAATGTGTGGCTGTTATAACGCATGATGATATAAGATTCAAACTGAGGTCGATTTCCAAACCCTAGATCTGTTCATAAACACTGCTGATGATCTTCATGTTGGTTTGAGTAATATGGTTGTGTTCATTCTGATGGAAAAGAAATCAAGCAAGGATTATTACGAAACCCTATATCATTATTTGATTAACAAAAAAAAAAAAAAAGGGTAGCAGTTAAAGAAGACAGGATGTGTCGAAGGGTTACAATTGACGTGTGACAAAGGTTTGTGTTCACACGGTGGGAAGATGATGATTGGCTAATACTTGTGTCTTTTGGGCTTAGATAAAGTGGTTGCTCATCCATGATAACAAACATGAGGTTAAAGCTAGATTCTGTTCACACGATTACAAGGTCTTTATTGGATCAAAAGTATGTTCACACGGTATAATGCATACGATTGGTTTATATATTATGGATTCGATTCTTATATCACGTGGTATCATTGTATCAATGTCCTATTAGCTCAAGATTTTGATATGTATATACGGATATATCTTCTATATATGTGAAAAGATATGGAATTTAAAGAATATGACGTCAAGGTCTTGGGCATATTGGCTTATTATATTCACGTGACATAAGACAGGGACGTGATATATATGAGATTAAAAGAAGATAGTATGCATGCATGATCGTGATTATGATTGATCATGTGGGTGAATTGAGGCGCTGACAAAAAGGATTTTGACGCTGATAAGAATGGACGCTGACAAGGTTTATGGTTGGCGCTGACGTTTGTAATCCAGACGCTGACAGGAAGAATTTTGACGCTGACAGAATAAGTCAACGCTGATAGAGTTGACAGTGTCGTCCGATATATGAACTTCAACGCTGATAGGCATTGTCCGATATTGGACAATACATCTGTCAAAGATATTGGACAGAAGAAGATATTGGACAACACAAGGTTTGCTGCTGTTTGAGAAAATTGGTACGTTTTAAGCACACAAAAAGGAGTTATTTACACACGAAGGTACATGGAATCTCCGTTTTAATTTAGAATATCATGATGATATTTATGGCTCGAATATTTTAAAAGGAATTAATGATCTTAAAACGAGTTAGCAACTATTCGTGAGGATTTGATGGATATTTTAAACTATGTAATCGGGATAGCCTTGTGAAAGAGTTATCCATCACAAGACTTTTACATATGGTATGAAGATGTGATTCCATTAAAATTGTCATGAAGAGGTGTTAGCTTAAGGGGAAGAATTCTTATGGTAAGTTTGATGATTGAAGAAGATTTTGGCGAGTTTGTGTTCTATCATATCTTAAAGTCGTGGACTTCCAGCCACTAACTTTAAAGGTAACTTGTTCGTGCTTTACATGGTTGGTGATGAAGACTTGTCATAACACTTGAAGGAGTTACATTATCGTGCTCAGTGTCTCACAAAGGATGAGAATATTGACAAGGGATCGAGGTCTACTTATATCCTCCTCTATAAGTTCTTAGTCACATGGATAGTACAAGACATGGAACATAAGATTGGGTTATTCTACTTCTACATCAAGAATATCTTATTTATTTTTCGTCAAGATCATTACATAGAGCCTACATATGGAGAATCTTCAACATTGCATACATTGTTTACTTCCTTGTTGATGTGACAAAAAGGGGAAGAAATACGTGCTACACTTGAGGGGAAGCAATTTGAAGATCATGATCATGTACAACTTACAAGAGATACACATAGAGTTTTGCCACTATCAACTAGGAGAAGATTGTTGGGTCAAAAAGTTGATGTGGCAGAAACTCAAAATCGAAGAACATTTACTCAAGCGTTGACAAGAGTAATACAAGAGTTGACAAGAGCAATGTAAGCGTTGACAGAAGTCAACAAAAGTCAAACGCAGTCAACAAAAGTCAACGCTGATGGATTTGATGGAGAATTCTATTTACAGAATATATTGGATATATTCTAAATAATATATTCAGTATATATCTATAGAAATAGAATATTTAGTTGTTTATTTGATTTGATCTCTTGTAAACCCTAATCCTTACACTATAAAAGGAACCAAGGGTCATAGGTTTTATTCATTCAATTCATTCACAATGTAAACCTAAAGTGTGTGTCGACTAGACGTGGGATTCAATGTATACACGTCTAGTGATTGTTGATTATTAATATAATTAGCAATCCAATTGTGTTTTAATTCATGTTTCGTGCCTAAACACCTTGTTAATGGTTGTTGTTCTAATTCCGCTTTGGTTATGTTAATCATATGAACAATGATCATTCCTAGTAGCTTAAAAGATCCGGAAACCAAGGTTTCCACAACTATATCATACAATTCTCAGAACTCATCCTACCAACTGATGTCTCAGTTAAGTTAGGGATTTTTAAAACATACCACAATGAATACAAATCTACGAGAGTCATTAGGTGTTCCACCTGTCCCAGAAGATCCATCGGTCTCAATTCAGAAAAAGATTTCTTCAATTTATTTCTTGGACACTGGGCATCCTCGTTAGTGGGAAATGGCCTAGGAACAACCCTTAACACGATCTAACAATCATTTAAAACCTTATAATTCAATCACAGAACTTAACGACTTCCTCTTATCAATCTCATATTCCATACGGGTTAAATTTTACTTTATTCAAGTTTTAACCAATTTTATACTCAATTCGATATCCTACCTTATTCTCCCATACTTTCAACCTTATTTATAAACCTTAATAGGGCAATAAAAGCTTGATATGATCAACACTTAATTTCCGATTCTATAACTTCTTCATCAATAGTTATCAAATGAGTCACTAGTATGAAATGACTCGATCAGTCAATTAGACTTCTCGGAAAGGTACTAGTGGCATGAGGCTTTTGGGTAATGATTCCAATGACAGCCTCAAGTGCAACATTCACCCTTTCGATTTCAATTTAAGAATTGGATGACAACGAATCAGATGACATCTTTACAGGTGATAACGTTTTGTCAAACTCCACTCTATAAGGAAAGATCGTCATGACATCGATATCAGATGTAATCTCGCCAATTCTATTTCAATATCACAATCAACTAATATCTACATTTCTACGAATATCAACCATTTGTTGGGATCATAAATATCCACAACTTGGTGCAGATCTAGGATAGCTAGAATTCCTACGAGAATAGCTTCGATTAATTTACTAGGGGATTTAGGGTTCCTTGTGACAATCTACGTCGTATAAATACCTCGTATAAATATCAAAATAATCATCAAACAATCATGTAATAAAATTACATCATATATATATAATCCAAGTTATATATATATATTAAAATAACACTTCTCAGTCGGGCCTTGTCGGTAACTCGGGAATTCTTCGGCACCGTTATAGTCAAAAGATTTTTAGACATTTTTAAAAAAATGTTTATAGTTAAAAGATTTTGAAATGTTTTATTCAAAACCTTGGTTTTAAAAATCTTTCGTTCTCTATAACGAGAGCTCTGGTACCAAACTGTAACACCCCCAAATTTATACAACTCAATACAGCGGAAGACTCATTGGTGTTACGGGATAACACATTACTCACATTATAGACAACGCTTAAGAATCGCGTCGTTTATTAATAAATCATTTCCATTTATAAATATCAAAGTTACATAGGTCCCAAGTCATTGTATTTAATACAGGTTTTACAAAGCATTTGAATGGAAATAAGTATTTAGGTGCGGGCCATGAATTCTTGTTGTCTTCCCGAGAATTACCTTCAAGTACCTGAGATAAAACATGTTAAAAGAAAAGGTCAGCGATAACGCCGAGTGAATTCATAGAGTTTAATAAATCCCATCAATATAACTTTGGTATAAAATTATTACCAAAAATCATTTCGTACAAATCATTGTAATAGGCCATAAAATAGCCAAAGTCATTTTTATACAAATCCTTATCGAAAATCATAATATAGGCATTTGCCTTAAAAATCATTATACGAGCCAATGTCGTAAAAACAACATACAATACGTTTTATAACGTTGTATAGATTAAATAAAAACCGTTATATGAATATGGTTATATACAACCAAAACACGAACATAATATCAATAGTATGACCCAGTATTGCTAGTCAGGCAATACATCGTAATTCGATGCGTATAGCAGTATTTCGTTAACTGGATTATTATAAGCCGCATGACATTGTTACCTTACTATAACCAACAACGGGTAGCTAACCCGATACTCAATTTGCCCATCTAAATTAGCGTGTCGTCACAAAGGTCACGCTATGGAAATCTTCTCATACATAAATTCTCTTACCAATCAATGTGGCACGACGGGGATCAATCGTCAAGGCGCGAACTGGGGTGATCGTCCCCAAATAGTACTATTATATGCATAAGCGTCTACCAAATCCCGGTAGTTCACAATTCATGCTAATGGGACTTTTAGTGAGATAACCTAACTTTAATAATTCTTTATATCTCATCTATCGGGTCATTTAATCATTCATCGGGTCATACAATCATTCGGGTCCAAATCAATAAACAAACAATCGGGACAAGTAGTGTCCTATTTCATAAAAACTAACATGTTATCTCCCTCGCGGGTTTCTCAAACATTTCATAAAAACATTCAAAAGAGTGTGAGGCTATGAACTCACGTTCATGTGGGAAAGCGGGTTGTCGGCAATTCGGATGTACGGTACGTGCTTCAATCACGGAAACCTAGACAAATAATACTCGTCTTAGATTCTTGTCCAATGACTTTATAAAAATAACAATTATTTATACATATGATGATTATATATATATGATGATCAAGTGGGTTTATCTATTCTTATTCACTCATTTTAGTGTTATGTGTTGATAACTTTTACACTAGTTTACTAGTTTTACCTATTTACATGTTTTAGGCCCAATAGGCCCATTACAAGCCCAATATATTATATTAGCCCAATTATACTTTTATTATTAGTATCATACTTTATATGTTGGGCCCAAATGGGCTAAGCCCAATAAATAAGTTTATAAGTGTTTTAGCCCATTTTGTTGTATTATTAGTCCAATAATGTTAACTTAGTCCGTTAATGTCCGTATGTTATATAGTTCGGGTTTTATCGGATTTTACTTGTTATATATGTTTATATATCAGTATATGAGTTTATAAAATTTTACATTAGGCAGGTCCAACCGTCTAAGTTTTATTTAACAAAAACGTTAATTTTACCGTAATAGCCGAAAAAGTCGTAAAAATCATGTTTATAGTTTTATAACTTATAAAACTTATCAAACTACCATTGTTATAAAATTTCCATTTATTTATCCTTATAAATATTTATATAAATGTATTATAGTGGGTTATAATTCACATTTTATACTATTTTTATTTGAGTGCTTATATAATACTATTATACTTTAATTTCCAAAATCTGATTTTTACTTTTATGTTCACCAAAACAGCCATATCTAGAGTTCTATATGGGGATAGAAGCTCAAATTTTTGTGACATAAACTACATGATATGTGCTCCATTTAACTCTTTATAGTTACAGTTGAATCAGCCTCTAAGTATTTTCTAAAAATCGTCCAAAATAGTGAACTCAAATTTGTACTCTAAACTTGTTTTGATCATATCTCACTCATCCTAATGATTCCATTGCATGGACAACTCTCACATGTGTACAAGACATATTACTTACTGTATATTAATTCTACTTTGCCATTTTATCTGTCTAACATGTGGTTAGTTACTGTTTTTATACAGCCTACCATTTAAGCAAGATTAACCATTTTTACATATAGTTTTTCATCTTTTTACCCATGATTATCAACACCAAATCCCCACACAATATTTTTATCATCATATATCATCATACATATATACATTTAAGAAGAAAATACATGATTACATAATCAAATATAACAAAAGGATGGGGAGGACAATCTTTATACCACCAAAGTGATGAAATGATGAGCTTTTGGATGAACAAGACATGGTTTTGGGTAACCAATCTTATGAGATATCAACACCACTTCTAGGATCACCAAGTATTTGTATATTCCTCCAAAAATCGGCCCTTGTTCTTCATGAAAACTCCTTGAGAAATCAGCCCCAAACTCCCTTGAAAACTCCTTTTTACATGTTAAGATCACCTCCAATCTTCATAACTTCAATGGGTTTTCATCATATGTAAATTATACATATGATTTATAGTTGAATCAAGATCAAATGGGGGTTGTTTTGGATGAGTTTGGGACGAATTTTAGAGAGAGGGAGGAGAGTGTTTAGTGGTTTGCATGTGTTGAAATGAATGAAAATGGTTTGAGGTGGTGGTTTTGATGTTGGTTGCTAGTTTATAAGTAAACTAAGACATGTGTCTTAGCTTATCTTGTAAGCTTGACACCACATGGTGTTGTTAGCTTTGTTTAGCCATGTGTGGGGGTGGGAAAAGTGTGTACTTTTTCCATCCCCATTAATTTACGGGTATTCCTCGATTATAGTTTCCTCGATTTGCGTACCCTCGGGTCGTTTTACGAAAAACGTTTTTATAAATTATGAATCAACGGCACAAAACGAATCTAATAAAAATTGTCTCATCAAAAACGGAGTTCGAAAACGTAAATACGTAATCCTAAGGTTTCCGGTTTAGTCGTATAGGACGTTAAATTAAAATCGTAAGTCCTAGTCTCTTCTCGTAAATTTGTGAGTTTATGAACCAACACAAATTTAAAACTCCAAAATAATATTCACGGATAAATTTATTTTTTGAAATGTCGGACTGTCACCAAAGACGGTGTATGTAAACGTAAGCACGTAACGTTGAATCCTCTGGTTTAGACGTAGTCGATGCTACTTCAAGACGTAAATCCAAATTACTTCCCAAAAATAAGTGAGTTCAATATATAACATTAAAATAATGTTTTTAAATAATATTTGAGAATAAAATATCAACCATAAATTGACAGATTGTCACAGATATAGGCGCGAGTATCAATCTTATGCCATACTCATTATACAAGGATCTTTCAAATAATACTCTGAAACCTACATGTATGAGTATACATTTGGCTAACCATACATACCAATATCCTATTAGGATATCCGAGAACATGCTTGTTCAAGTTGGCAAATTCATATTTCCTTTCGACTTCGGAATCTTTGAAATGGAGGAAGACTGCCAAGTCCCTCTTATTTTAGGACGACCATTCTTGCACACCGCCGATGCTATCATTCATGTGAAGAATAAAGAACTCAACCTTGGAGTTGGTGACTGATAGGTGTGAAAACACCCATCTTTTTACCACTTAATTATAATAATAACCAAGCCAAAACGTGTATTTTATGTCGTAAATGTCGGAATTATGCGTGGTTTGTGTTTTTATTTTGTTTTAGGACCAAAAGATGAAAAAGAAAGAAAACACGGGCTTTCACGGGCTTTTATCAAAGAAAAAGACAAAAGACGGAGTCAAGAAATCAAGAGTGCAAAAAGAACGGAAGTCCAAGGCCTATTCTAAAGATTTATCGAAGAAAAAGTCCAAAGACGGAAGTTTAATAAACACGAAGAACTCAAGTATAATTTATTAAGAAGTTACAAGACGAGTTTAATTAATCCCGAGACAAAAGTATAAAAAGTCGAAGAAATTAGAAGGCTTAAAGACTAAGGACTAAAATAGAAAGAAAGAAAGAGAGAGGAGGCTTCCACTCTACTCATCCTTCCCTATAAATAGAGGCTTAGACTCATTTTCATTTTTTGTTGGCTACTTGACAAATATCTCTTCCACCATTTATATTTTTGCACTTCAATTTCTTGTCAATTTTTACTTTCATGTCTTGCACCTTAAATTTGTAAGTTCTTTAATCTTTACTTTCTGTTGTTGAATCTTTACTCTTAATTATTAATCTCTTATCTACCTTTCTTGATTTTATTTACATGTTTATGTTTATGTTCTTGAGTTTTTATTGATTTGATCAAGTGGGTTTTGATTATTTTGGTTATGATTGTTAGTTTTGTTGATTTGTTTTTATTAGTTATCATTAGTAGATGTTTGTTTGTTAGTTTGGTTTAATCTTTTGGTTTATTTTGGTTAGATTTAATCAAAGTCGTGGCCTATTGTTCTTCCCTGTTCTTCGTCTTCTTTAGTTCCCTAGATTCCGAATGAACAAACATTCCGAACGAAGGCTTTCTTTTATTTATTCCGAACCAAGCTTTTGTTTAATTATTCCGAACGAGCTTGATATTCTGAATGAAGTTTTGTTTTAAGATATTCCGCATCAAGGGATTATTCCGGATCAAGGAGTTATTCCGAATGAGTTTATTAGTTTAATTATTCCGAATCAGTACTTTTATTCCGAACCAGCGTTTTCTAGTTATTATTCTGCATGAGCTAATTTTTATTCCCGATTAGTGTTATATTCCAAATGAACTATTTATTCCGCATGAATTGTCATTCCGAATGAGGCGCATTTATTCCGGATGAAACATTTATTCTGGATGAAACAATTATTCCGGATGAAGCTGTTTTATTCCGGATGAAGCCATTTATTCCGGATGAAGCTGTTTTATTCCGGATGAAGCCATTTATTCCGGATGAAGGATTTTATTCCGGATAAAGGAATTTATTCCGCATGAATGATTTTATTCCGGATGAATGAATTTATTCCGGATGAACATGTTTATTCCGAATGAAGGGTTGATTCCGAATGAGTGTTTTCCAGTTTCTGTAATTTTATACATTTAGTTTTAGACTTTATTCTTCTCGCATTTTTCCTTAGTCACACTTTTAGTTTACTTGCCTTTAGATTAAGTTTAAGTTTTCCGTATTTACTTTTAAGTTTGCCTTTTAATTTCTCGTCATTAATTTCCCTTCAAGTTTTTATCTTTTATTATTTTTTTTTACCGTCTTTATTTTTATTGTTTCAAGTCTTTATTTTTAATTAGCTTACTACACCAAAAAATTCCCTTTACGTTACCAAGAATGACTGAGTCACACTTTGAACCGTGATCGATTCGAGAAGATACCGAGAACACGAACTTAATTGAACCTATACAAAATCTCTAGTATTAAATGGCGCCGCTGCCGGCTCTTTTCGTGAAGATTAACGGTTTTTTGTGAGAGACGCGTTGGATTTTGGGATCCGTTCACTCGTGAACGTTATTTTTCGTGTCAAAAATTTTCAAAAATCCAAAAACATTTGCAAAATCACAAAAAGAATTTCTTTTTCGAAGTTTTGCACCAAAAATATTCTTCTTGCTTATCTATTTTTCTTCATGGATTCGTCTTGCGTACGGTGTGGGAGACCATGGCATGGTTTTCAAACATGTCAATGGTGTACTTGTGAGCGGTGCGGTTCTAATATCGACGATACACAATTTGGATTTTGTCCATTTTGTAATTCAACAAATTTGTACTTCTCTTCTTACAATACTTTCTCACCCTCTCCCGTCTATGACGATCCTTATCCTCAAAATGCACCGGATTTTTCTCCATCCCCGTGGTGCTATAAGTGTGGGGGTCCTCACGAAAGTTTTCACTGTCCAACGGGGGATCAAAATTACTATAATTATACCCCTTCCAGTTTTGACCAACCCCTGCAATACCCAATTGATCATCAGCCTCGTCACGGGATGAGTTACCAAGAACCAATTGACGATCTTGCTACAGCTTTTCAAGAACAAACGAAAGAGCTTTTACACACGCTGCAAACTTGTATGGAGTCATTTTTAAAGCAGCGAGATCAGACGAGTAATCATATCCCTGAGCTTATTATTGGCCCTTTAGGTAATGAGGAGAGTGATGACGATATTGAGGTGATTTTCGACGAGGAGGAATTTCTAAAGCAACGCAAGACTTCTCACATTCCTCCTTCGTCTATTGCTATCACACCCGAGGAGCCCGTTGGCTCTCTCATAATAGAGGATGAGCATCTTGACATTATTTCGGCAACGGAATCGGACAAATTCCTAAAGTCTAGTGTCAAGGACCTTGTCGTCATCCAAACTGAGCCCGAGGGTATTCCTGAAAATTTTTGTGATATACCGACTTTTGCGGAGCTTAAGGACGAGGTCGCTTCGCTAGTCAATGATCACATACTCACAAATCCAAAAGCGATAATTGATTCTCCCAACAAGAGTTCAACATGTGGTGAGTATGATGATTTCGTCTTCGAGCCCGAGATTGAGGAAATTATCGACCGAGAGCTAGCTCTTTTACCTCCACTTCCACCTACGGGTGAGGACGATTTTTCCAATATCAAGGTCGAACTTGATGAGTTGGAACGTCTTATTTTTCATAATAATGACAAACCAACTCACATGCCCAAACATCCAATTCTCGAGGAGTTACCTAATCAACACTCTTCTAATGAGAATTACGCTTACCACATTCGTGAGGATTTAACTTATCAACAATCCCCACAAATGAATGATGGTTTCGTACTTGATCGTGATCTTTTCAAACGAGTTTATACAGTCCTTATCTGCGATGAAATCAAAAAGATTATCGTTCACGAGGATGAATGCTTTGACCTGGGAGGTGACATGGACCATTCTATGATTGATAACTTTACGGCTTTTCCAATTGGTCAACATCCATTGTCTTCGGAGGATGACAATGTGATTCCTTTACCTACCCCACCTCCCGTCAATCTGGACTTCACTTGCTTTTCTTATATTGAGCGGACTTTTCTACCATTCAATACTTATCCTCCTGCCTCTCCTTTATTAATGTCCTCCGAGAACGAGGACAAGTTCTTTGATCCCGTTATTACATTCGAGGTTTCCCCATGGACCATTTAATTCGGGGACGAGTCGGGCTCGTGACTCGGTTAACTTAAACAAGCGCTCTTCGGGAGGCAATCCAATTATCTTTCTTTATCTATTTTCATCATAAGTGTAGGGGGAGCCCCATTGGTGTTTCTTGTTTTCTTTCTTATCATGTGCAGGGATTAGAGCTTCAAAGACATACTCTTGATGACTTTTGACGACCCGTGATTCTGTGTACCCGTCTTCCCGGTTCTATTCTAAACTCTTGTGATTCACTATTTTATATTTCTCAATATTAAAATAGGAATCCCTTTAGTTGTCTCTTCCTTAGCGAGATTTTAAACAACGTGCACAATGTCCTAAGTGTAGGGGAGTTTACTCCCACATGCTTAAACATTGAGGACAATGTTTATATCAAGTGTAGGGGGACTTCTATCGAAGTTAAGTGGGCTTTTCCGTGAATTTGACCTCATTTTAACCGGAAATTCGATTTTTCGACATTTTTTAAAAATTTTAATCTATGTTGGCCTAGTTGTAGTTTCCGTTATTTTTGTTATTTTATCTTATTATTCAATAAAATGGTTTTAGCAAGTTTAGATGTCTTAGATATATTAGGCCCGTTGTGAATATTTTGACTCAACCCGAGTTTACTTATCCAAGTTTACTCTAGCTAGTATCCTTAACCATGTAGACCTTAAGTTGTTTATTAGGCTAAGTATCCACGAGTCTCATTCCTTGAGATTTTAAATTGTGGAGAACGAGAAATGATAGAGTTAGTTATAAGTTTGGTATTCTTTCATTAACTTATGTGAGTTAATTATGATCTTTTTCTCCCATCGCTTGTAAATAAATAAATGCAATAAGTAAGCTCGTACGGTCAAAAAAATTACTTAGCTTCTAGCCCAAGATCATTTAAAAGTTGCTCGGTATTAGTTAGAGTTCATAGCCAAGGCATAACTATTGAAACGGGACGCGAAGATTAGCGAGTCCGAAAAGGCCCTAACAAGGCATGAGGATTCCATTTTGTTGCTAAAGATCCAAGATGATGTGAAGTATCATTATTCCAAAATCAATATGAAGGATCAAGACACACGACGAAAAGCAATAACTCCCATAAAGATCATGGAGAAATCTATCCGAAAAGACCCTAACAAGGTATGAGGATAAATAGATCCAAGTCCGAAAAGGAGGCGGATCGTTGTATATCAAAGTCCCAAATAAGGATTGAAGAAATAATGAAGAAGTCGTGGTCAACATTTGAAGAAAATATCTCAACTACTCCAAGTGAAGTTATACTCTATATATTAAGAGAAGACCATAATTTCAAGAACGTCTTCTCAAGATTTGAAGTATGAAGTAAATGCCAAATATCGGTCCGAGAAAGGTCTCAAATCGTGAAGCGAGTTATGCCAAGATATGAACTTTATGAGGTCTCGAGAAGCAGTTTTAAAAGATTTTGTCCTTTAGCTAACTATGGATTAGATCGTCCTACTTTATTTTCTGCCTTAATAAACTATCGAAATAAGTCAACAATGCATCCTCGTGATCATTCAAGACATCAATAAAATATAAGAGGTACACCTAGGAATAAGAGAGTCTAAGTGATTATTTGAACCACATGAGTAAGTATTAGTTGTGCTAACTTGTAATTACAATGATCTTGTTTTTAAGTTTGGCATGGGGAACGTGAAACTTGAGGGTGATAAATATATTCATGACACTAAAGCCCTAATGTAAGTCTTAGATTTCTTTACAAGTTTCTTCCTTCTTACATTTTGTGATTTTCTATCTTTTAAATTTTCCTTAGTTTCTATTGTTTAATAAAGGCCAAGGTAGGTTGATTATGATGGAGAATGTAAATCTTGCTTTGTCATTAAGAATTGCATGAGGTCATTGCAATGGTCAAGTGTAGGGGATTTGATAGGTGTGAAAACACCCATCTTTTTACCACTTAATTATAATAATAACCAAGGCAAAACGTGTATTTTATGTCGTAAATGTCGGAATTATGCGTGGTTTGTGTTTTTATTGTGTTTTAGGACCAAAAGATGAAAAAGGAAGAAAACACGGGCTTTCACGGGCTTTTATCAAAGAAAAGGACAAAAGACGAAGTCAAGAAATCAAGAGTGCAAAAAGAACGGAAGTCCAAGGCCTATTCTGAAGATTTATCGAAGAAAAATTCCAAAGACGGAAGTTTAATAAAGCCGAAGAACTCAAGTCTAATTTATGAAGAAATTACAAGACGATTTTAATTAATCCGAGACAAAAGTCTAAAAAGTCGAAGAATTTAGAAGGCTTAAAGACTAAGGACTAAAAGAGAAAGAAAGAAAGAGAAAGGATGCTTCAACTCTACTCCTCCTTCCCTATAAATAGAGGCTTAAACTCATTTTCATTTTTTGTTGGCTACTTGACAAATAGCTCTTCCACCATTTATATTTTTGCACTTCAATTTCTTGTCAATTTTTACTTTCATGTCTTGCACCTTAAATTTGTAAGTTCTTTAATCTTTACTTTTTGTTGTTGAATCTTTACTTTTATTGATTAATCTCTTATCTACCTTTCTTGATTTTATTTACATGTTTATGTTTATGTTCTTGAGTTTTTATTGATTTGATCAAGTGGGTTTTGATTATTTTGGTTATGATTGTTAGTTTTGTTGATTTGTTTTGATTAGTTATCATTAGTAGATGTTTGTTTGTTAGTTTGGTTTAATCTTTTGGTTTATTTTGGTTAGATTTAATCAAAGTCGTGGCCTATTGTTCTTCTATGTTCTTCGTCTTCTTTAGTTCCCCAGATTCCGAAGGAACAAACATTCCGAACGAAGGCTTTCCTTTATTTATTCCGAACCAAGCTTTTGTTTAATTATTCCGAACGAGCTTGATATTCCGAATGAAGGTTTGTTTTAAGATATTCCACTTCAAGGGATTATTCCGGATCAAGGAGTTATTCCGAATGAGCTTATTAGTTTAATTATTCCGAATCACTACTTTTATTCCGAACCAGCGTTTTCTAGTTATTATTCCGCATGAGCTAATTTTTATTTCGGATCAATGTTATATTCCGAATGAACTATTTATTCCGCATGAATTGTCATTCCGAATGAGGCTCATTTATTCCGGATGAAACATTTATTCCGGATGAAACAATTATTCCGGATGAAGCTGTTTTATTTCGGATGAAGCCATTTATTCCGGATGAAGCTGTTTTATTCCAGATGAAGCCATTTATTCCGGATGAAGGATTTTATTCTGGATGAAGGAATTTATTCCGAATGACTGATTTTATTCCTGATGAATGATTTTATTCCAGATGAACATGTTTATTCCAAATGAAGGGTTGATTCCGAATGAGTGTTTTCCAGTTTCGGTAATTTTATACATTTAGTTTTAGACTTTATTTTTCCTGCATTTTTCCTTAGTCTCACTTTTAGTTTACTTGCCTTTAGTTTAAGTTTAAGTTTAAGTTTGCCTTATTTACTTTTAAGTTTTCCTTTTAATTTCTCGTCATTAATGTCCCGTCAAGTTTTTATCTTTTATTATTTCTTTTTACCGTCTTTATTTTTATTGTTTCAAGTCTTTATTTTTAATTAGCTTACTACATCAAACAATTCCCTTTTTGTTACCAAGAACGACTTAGTCATACTTTGAACCGTGATCGATTCGAGAAGATACCGAGAACACGAACTTAACTGAACCTATACAAAATCTCTAGTATTAGTGACGATCGAGTCACATTCTAAGTCGACAAAGCTATGCAACATTCCTATTCTAATGATGATACATGCTTCCGCGTGGATGTTATCGATGAAGTAAAGAAATAAGAATAGGATGCATTGCTTGATGACGAAGCACCATTCCAAACAACTTCAGAAATGATTAGTGATACCGATCGTGATCATGAATTCAAAGAATTCATGGCCCTTTATTCTGAAGTAACTCTTGAAGAAAAGGAAGATATAAATAAAACCTTAGAAGTATTGCCTTCGAAATCGAACTTAGTAGTCACTAAATCTATTCAAGACCCACCGACGGATCTTGAATTAAAACCTCTTCCCAAACATCTCAAGTACGCTTATCTAGAGAAGGGTTCACTCCTTCCAGTGATTATCTCAGCCTCACTCGAGGAATGACGAACTTATTCCTACAAGAACCGTTACCGGTTGGCGTGTGTGTATTGATTTCCGCAATTTGAATGATGCTACACGAAAAGATCATTTTCCTTTACCCTTCATGGACCAAATGTCGGAAATACTTGCGGGGAACAATTTCTTTTGTTTTCTCGATGGCTTTTCCTGATATTTCGAAATACCTATAGAACCATCCGATCAAGACAAGACCACCTCTATGTGTCCTTTTGGTATGTTTGCTTATTGGCATATGCCATTTGGTCTTTGCAATGCACCTGCGACTTTTCAAAGGTGTATGATCGAGATCTTTCATGACATGCTTGAAGTATCCATGGAAGTTTTCATGGATGATTTCTCAGTCTTCGGAAACTCATTCTAGTCTTGCCTTTTTACTCTTGAGCACATGCTCATTCGATGCAAACAAGCTCATCTCGTGCTCAATTGGGAGAAATTTCACTTCATGGTGACTGAAGGAATTGTGCTTGGACACAAAGTCTCCGGAGATGGATTGGAGGTAGACAAGGCCAAGATCGTAGTGATATCTAAATTACCACCGCCCACTAACGTCAAAGCCGTTAGAAGTTTTCTAGGTCATGCGGGATTCTACCACTGATTTAGAAAGGACTTTTCCAAAATCGCTAGACCGATTACCAAACTCCTTGAAAAAGACATAGTCATTGATTTCGACGAAGAATGCATAAAGGCATTCGACAAGCTTAAAAGCAAGTTAACGAATGCACCGATCATGGTTTCACCGGATTGGTCGCGGTCGTTTGAACTTACGTGTGATGCAAGCGATTTCGTTGTAGGAGTCGTATTAGGACAACGCGAAGAAAAGCATTTCCGTCCTATACACTTTATGAGCAAAAGTCTATATATCGCGCAGCTCAACTACAAAATCACTGAGAAAGAACTACTTGTCGTAGTTTTTGCTTTCGAAAAAATTCGATCCTATCTCGTGTTATCAAAAATGATTGTATTCACCGACAATTCCGCGTTGAAATACTTATTCTCTAAACAAGATGCTAAGCCGCGTCTTATTAGATGGATTTTACTACTCTAAGAATTTGACATTAAATACAAAATAAGAAAGAAGCAGAAAATGTTGCAGCCGATCACTTGTCACGAATTGAAAATCCAAACATGGAAGAGTTAAGGGATGAAGATATCGATGATTATTTTCCCGATGAAGTTCTTATGAAAATCTCTACGGATAAAACTCTGTGGTTTGCAGATTTTGAAAATTACCTTGTTGGAAGAATTCTAAGAAAAGGTTTAACCTATCACCAACGATGTAAATTCTTTTCCGATATTAAACACTATTTATGGGAAGATCCCTATCTTTTTAAAGTTTGCCCCGATGGAATGATTAGGAGATGTGTTTATGGTGCAGAAACAAGAAAGATCCTTGATGAATGTCATCATGGCCCTACTGGGGGACTTTATGGTCCTTCCACCACCGCGAAAAAAGTCTTTGATGTTGGTTTATATTAGCCAACAATTTTTAAGGAGGCTCATACGCTAGTCGAAAATTTTGATGCTTGCCAACGTACTGGTAACCTCTAACGAAGAGATGAGATGCCTCAAAACAGCATCCAAGTTAGCGAAATATTTGACGTATGGGGAATTGATTTCATGGGACCCTTTCCCAAATCCATAAGTTCAAATATATCTTAGTCGCTATTGATTACGCGTCCAAATGGGCTGATATGAGTCATATCTCATATCAGTTATAACATATAAAACCCATAAAACACAAGGAAAATACTAAGTTTTAATGTGAGATAACGGAATTACATGGTATTCTTTGTTGTTTGTGATTACGAAGGTAAAAAGATACATTTTGGTGAAAACACGGATTTCAAGGCTTTAATTTGAAGAAAAAACAAAGGAAGGACCAAAGTTGACAAGTATCCAAAGTTCAAGGGCCTAATTAGTGGATTTCAAAAGATAAAGGGTTAAAGCTATCAAGTCAACAAAGATCTTATGCTCAATCAAGAATCTGCCAAGTTAGAGGACCAATTATGCCAATTTACAAAGTCTAATATGGCTTAATCCGTGAGCTAATCCTTTGGACCAATCAGATAGAGTATTCCATCCACTCAAATTGCCACATATGTTCAATAAATGTGCAACACACTACTCTTTGTCAACCAATCATTTTTCAGTATAAGGATAACGATCCGTGTGACCTTGCTACAACAAATCCAAACATGACACGTGGTCATCTTCTTCCCAGAACATAGAAATCGATTGAGGCCATTTTATGAAGAGCTTTCTACATGGAAAATGATCACAAAGACGAGACGAATACATCACAACTATCCAATCATGATGAAATCAACTAATTCATTTTTTCCCAAATTCGGCCAAGAACACATGAAGAACTATTGACAGTTTTTTGCCACGTGGAAGGTTCTCATTGGTGCAGACACGTCACAAACCTCACCTAATTTTTTTAGTCTATAAATACCCTAGATATGCTTCATTTGTATGTATTATTTAGTGTGTGGAATTTTCACACATTTAGTTAAATCTCTCTCAATTTTCTTCCTTTTAGTTATGCTACTATAGTATGTTTGAAAACACGCTAATGTTAGTCAGTTAATAGTTATAACAGACTGTAACAACTTTCACCATTAATAAACTTTTATTTCACATTTCACTTGAAATCTCTATTCTCAAAGTTCTACTACCTACTTTTCATATCAGAATCACTGATTCTGTTATTCAAAACTTGAATAACATATTCTTGTTAGTGTTTTGGAAGCTTGTGTGATCAAGTTCTTCAACATAGTTCAAATCCAGTAGCTAGCCTCTATTTTCAAGTCAGATAGCAGATAACAGTCATGAAGATGATTCATGGAGTTCTATGGTGATCTTGTTGATTGTAGATGGTGAAACTAGTGCTGATTAGTATTCAAGAGAGTTTAGCACTCTCTTCTACATTAAAGGAGGCTTCTAGCTAAAAGGAACACATCTCTGTATTATAATTCCTCTAATATAAAGTATACATGCTTAGTTTTGTTCTCTAGTGTAGTCTTTCTTATTAATACCTTCTATATGTTCTAATTGATCTTGTTGATTTGTTTCCTTAGATTGTAGTTTTGAACTCCTAGTATAATTCATTTTCCTTTGATAAATTTCTGAATTGTGCCATATAGGACTGTTTGGATTATCCTTGTTTTGGTAATTCATTTGGAGTTTGGAGTTATTCTTGTGTGCATTCACTTAGTAACAGATATAAAGCAAGTGTGAAAGTTTTCACAGTCAAACTTTAAGTCAAAAAAGCAAATGGCCACAAAACAGTTTTGGTCAGATTAAACACTAGTCAGATAGCCAACTTTGTAGCAACATAATTAGTTCAATACTAGGATATAGGACTTATTCTTTAGCTCTTTGGATAGCTGAACATATGAGCTTTTAGATTCTATAAACTTTTTAGCCTTTAGTGTACTATAGAATAAGCCACATAAGCATAAAAGTCTCTATGGAAATAATCTAGTTTTGCCTTGTCTGATTTTCATTTCCTAGAGATTTACTTCATAAAACTTGCATTTTTCTTTCAAAAACCAGTTAGAAAAGTGATAAAAAGTAGATTTAGCTTAAGTAAACTTTTTGTCAACGAACGTCAAACATTGGTCAACATAAGCTTAGTTTTGGCTTATTTGAGATTCTGGCTTATTTTGTGGAGGTTTAATAACGACCTAAATATACATATTAACCCGTTATTATAATGCCACTTTGTATTATAAATAAGATCTTTCGATACTTAATATATTGCGTTTTATATGCAGGTATGAAGTATGAAGAAGAAATGTGAAGAAAATTCAAAGAAGGGTCCTTGTTGTGCAATTTAGCCAAACTATTGAAAGAAGATTTTGGAACGCACAAAAGTGCTGCGCACATTGCGAGAAGTGTGGCACACGTTCTCGTATCCAAAGTATGGTGCACTTTCGGATAAGTGCGGCGCACATTTGCTCTCAGCCAGCACTATAAGTAGGAGCCACTTCTACTCATTTGACATATCTCATCTTTCAACTACTACTCTAATCCGAGTATTCTTAGCTTTTGAGTAATATTATCATATTATCCACTTTTGGAGAATACTTGTAATGAGAGTATTCCACTCTTCGATTCTTGGAGGAACGATACAACCGTTATACTTTTGTACTCGTTCTATCGATCAAATCTAAGTATGATGTTCTCTTACTCTTTTCCATTTGTTACTTTGATTACTATGTTAGGCTAAGCTATTTGTGACTATATGGGTATGTGACTATGATTAGTGATGATGCTATGATATGATCTTTTATAATTGATTTCATGCTAATGTTGTAGAACTATTTTACCACCTCGTTCTATAAACCATATTTTATCTAGAGTTGATTTGTTACGATGGCTTGGCGTTGAGAAACGCAAATCATTGTAATAAGTTTTTAAAGACTTGTCTATGGTTTTGAATCTCTGGTTGGAGAGATCCGCTTAGAAACCTTGATAAAATATTGAACTAGATGGCAACTTGTTTTGAGCTTAGTGGCTTGAATAAACATAAGTCTTGAATCACCCCAAAGTAAATTGTGCAAACGCCATTTTGACGAAAAAGGATTATCACTCTTTACCTACATAAACATATCTCGGTCATTATTATCATCATCACGAACTCATACGAACCATCTCATAATTTTCATATTTGTTACTATTGTTATTCATATCAACCATTTCTTTCTTCAATTGTTATATTGATTACCAAAACGAAACTAAGTCTCAGCGAACGATCCTGGCTTACCACTACAAGCTATATTACTAACGAAAGGGTATGCTTGCCCGTGTTTGTGTTCTAGCCCCTTGTTTTGTCTAAACCTTGTAATATGAATTTAATACTTCCGAAACGAACATCAAGTTTTTAGCGCCATTGCCGGGGACTTATAATCCTGTTTTGTATCAAAAAAATTCGTAATCTTTGAAGAATTGAAGCATTTCCCACCCAAACAAAACCAAATTGTTTTCCTGCAGTACAGAAAGTACGCGGCACAATCCAAAAAAGCGCGCCGCACTTCCTGTAGCGAACCAAAGTACGCCGCACAATCCAAAAAGTGTGACGCACATTTCTTCTGTAACCCAAAAACCTTTGTTGGATGCACACTCGTTCATCCGAAAATCCACCATTATCACAGTTATCAGAACCTGAACGTACCCTTAACCGAAGGTTACATAAACTTCACCTTCGTGTACCTTTCGATAGGAGACACGAGCAAACTCTACCTCGCGAAATCAACCAAACTTTCGACAACTTTTCTCAATTCCTATTTCATACCAAAAACGATCCAATGTCGGACACCGATGATGAATCAATGTGGTCAGCCGATAGAGTTGTAGCACTAACTCCTGGACCCGTAATCGTTTTACCTGAAACTGCGAACGATTTTGCAATCAAAGGAAACCACTTGACACTTGTCAAAAACCACCACTTTGATGGTCGAATCAATACCGATCCTCACAAACACATCCATGAATTTAGCGGAATATGCAAAATGTTTAACTATGGAGACAGACAAGCCGAAGTCGTTCAATTCATGATGTTTCCACCATCCCTTACTGGAGAAGCCAAGTCATGGCTCGACGAACTTAATGAAGGAACCATTCGAACATGGGAACGTCTTAGAACCACTTTCATTAGCCGATTCTTTCCTCCTGCCCTATTTGAAAAACTCCTCGGAGAAATCCGAAGCTTTTCTCAACAAGATCGAGAAACTCTCACTGACACATGGTTAAGAATTAAAGAAGTACTCAGAAACTGCCATGTTCATGGACTTAAAAAAGAAGGAATAATCAAGATTTTCTATCATGGTCTTGACGATGCTATCCAAGATGCATTGAACGCCGCAGCGGGCGGTATTTTCCTTTGCAAAACCCCTAACCAAGACAACCAATTGTTGGATGACAAAGTCTTACTAAAGCTTGATTGGTCCAAAAATCACAAAAACAAAAACCCATGAAAAACCGTAGCTTTTCCCCAAGAAAGCAACAACCCAACCGACACCGAAAAAATTATGGCTCGAATGGACGCCATGTCTCTCAAAATCGATACTCAATATAAAGAGATGAAAAACAAAAGTCGTGAAACTTGCAAAAACCATCCTTCTAGTGAATGTGATGACGATGACACACCTATGACAAAGGAAGAAGAAGCCAATTTCATGAACACCTTTCGTCGAACTCGATTTTATAACGATTATCGTAACCGTGACCATGATAATTAGAGATCTAACGATAAACCAAGTTACGATAGAGACAAAAATAAACCTAATCAAACCGAAGACAAACCCAACCTCGAGAGCAAGCTCGACAATTTTATCGAATCTCAAATAAAACCCAACCTTTTCGTGCGAGATACACTCAATAACCTCAAAAAAAAGTTCGAGACTTCAAACAAAAACCACCAAGCTTCCATTTAAAACCTTGAAGCTAAGTTTGATATTTTTTCCAAAAAGAATCGAATCTCGCTTCTGGTTCTTTACCAAGCAACACCAACCCAAACCCCAATAACAACAACAAATATCAACCACCGCCAAGCTCGTAATGAACATGTGAACGTCGTATTCACGCGGAGTGGTTTATCTAACGAATCACCTACCAAACCTACCCAAGACACACCAATCGAAAACCCACTCGATAGTGACGATGAGGATGAAGCCCAACCGACCAAGACCAAACCCACTGAAAACTCAAACCCAAACCCAAAACCATATAAACCAAAAGTAGCATACCCCCAACGCTTACCCAAGAAAAAGATGCAAGCTAAGCATGGTAAATTCCTCGACTTAATCCAAGAAGTTCGAATTAACATGCCTTTAGTCGATGTTCTGGCTGGATGTCAAACTATGGCAAATTTCTCAAAGAACTTATCAAAAGCAAACATAAGTTTGAAGATGTATCTTTATCTTTTCTAAATCATGAATGTTCTTCCATTATCCAAAACAAAGTACCACCAAACCTTGGAGATCCAGGAAGTTTTCTAATTCCATGTACTTTCCATCACTCATACTCTTGTAACGCCTTGGCCGATCTAGGCGCTAGTATCAACCTCATGCCATACTCTTTGTATGCTAAACTCTCAAAAGACGTTCTCAAACACACAAAAATGAGTGTTCGCCTCGCTGACCGTTCTTTTCAATACCCAATAGGAATAGCCGAAAACATGCTCGTTGGACCAAGGTACCACTTATCCTTGGTAGACCTTTCTTGCATACAGCTGACCGTTGTGATTCCTGTAAAACAAAAACAACTCAACCTTGGAGTTGGAGAAGATAAAATTTCCTTTTCTATCGATGAAGCAATGAAACACTCTTATTCTAATGACGATACTTGCTTTAGTATTGATGTCATTGATGAATCGCTGAAGCCGGTTTTGACGCTATTCTTGATGAACGAAGCGAAATTTTATATTCTATCGAAGGAACCATCCTCGAAGAAGAACTTTTTGCTGAATTTGACGCCTTCATAGCCGTTAATACCGACAAACCTATACAAACACCTGAAGAAGAAAAGAAACACAATTTGAAACCATAACTTTCGAAACCGATTTCAAAGTTAAGAAATCTGTGGAAGAGCCCCCTACAGATTTAGAACTTGAACCTCTTCCTGAACATCTAGAATATGCTTTTCTTCACGAAGAAAAATTACTACCTGTAATTATTTCATCTTAACTTTCGGAAGAACACAAAAACGATCTAATTGAAGTTCTCAAGAAGCATAAACAAGCTTTTGCTTGGAAAACTTCTGATATTCCTGGCATATGTCCATCATTTTATATACACAAAATCCAACTTTTGGATAACAAGAAACCGACTGTTGAAAAACAATGAAGATTAAATCCTAACGTGAAGGACGTTGTTAAAAAGAGATCCTTAAACTCCTCGATTCTGGAATAATCTACTCAATCGCAGATAGCCCCTGGGTTAGTCATATTCATTGTGTACCTAAAAAGGGAGGTATCACTGTAGTAACTAACGAGAACAATGAGTTAATACCAACACGAACCATCACATGATGGAGAGTTTGTATTGACTATCAAAAAATAAATGACGCAACTATGAAAGATCATTTTCCTTTACCCTTTATGGATCAAATGTTAGAAAGACTCGCAGGGAGTGAATACTTTTGTTTCCTCGATGGTTTTTCTGGATATTTTCAAATCCCAATCAACCCTATGGATCAAGAGAAAACCACATTTACTTGTCCATTTGGAACATACGCGTATAGGCGCATGCCTTTTGGCCTATACAATGCACTTGCTACTTTTCAAAGGTGTATGATTGTAATTTTTCACGATATGATTGAAGAATCAGTTGAAGTCTTCATGGACGATTTTTCCATCTTTGGAATTCTTTTGACACATGTCTTATCAATCTTGATAAAATGTTAGCAAGATGTGAAGAAGCAAATCTTGTGCTAAATTGGGAAAAATGTCACTTTATAGTTAAAGAAGGAATTGTGCTTGGACACAAATTGTCTGGCGCAGGCTTAAAAGTTGACAAATAAAAAATAAACGTAATCTCGAAACTCCCACCGCCTACTAATGTGAAAGGCATTAGAAGTTTTTTAGGTCATGTCAGATTTTACCGACGATTTATCAAAGACTTTGCGAAGATCGCAAGACCTTTAACTCAACTTCTAGAAAAAGAAAGAACATTCGATTTTAATGATGCATGCCTTTTTGCATTTGAAACTTTTAAAGCAAAGCTTACATGCAAACCAATTCTTGCAAGCCCCAATTGGAACCTTCCATTTGTGCTTATGTGCGATGCAAGTGAACATTCCCTTGGAGCCGTCCTTGGACAAAAAGATGGAAAACAATTTCACCCCATCTACTTTGCTAGTAGAACCCTAAACACAACCCAACAAAATTACACCATCACGGAAAAAGAACTCATGGTTGTAGTTTATGCGTTTGACAAATTTCGATCATACCTCGTATTGTCAAAAACAATATTCTACACCGATCACTCAGCCTTAAAATACTTGTTTAAAAAGCAAGATGCCAAACCTCGTCTTATACGATGGATATTGATTTTACAAGAATTTGATTTAGAACCTAAAGATAAAAAAGGAGCCAAGAATGTTGCTGCCGATCATTTATCTCGCATAGTGAATGATGATTCTAGCGATGATGAAATCGAAGATTTTCCCGATGAACACATAATGCAAATAGATACTAACATTACACCATGGTTCGCAGACTTTGCAAACTATCTGGCTGTAGGTATTTTATGAAAGGGAATGACATATCAACAAAAGAAAAGATTTTTTTGGAACTAAAAAAATAATTTTGGGACGATCCTTACCTATTTAGAATCTGTTCCGATGGAATAATCCGACGTTTCATTTCCGGATCCGAATCTCGAAAAATTCTCAATGAATGTCACTACGGACCGACCGGAGGACATTATGCAACGAACACCACCGCTAAAAAAGTGTTCGACACTAGCTTTTACTGGCCAATGATTATTCGTGAAGCTCATACCTTAGTTCGATTTTGCGAAGCATGTCAAAGGACTGGAAATCTTACAAAAAGAGATGAAATGCCTCTAAATAATATCAAAGTCTGCGAAATATTTGACGAGTGGGGTATCGAATTCATGGGACCATTTCCTAAATCTTATAAATGTGAATACGTTTTAGTCGTCGTCGACTATGTATCGAAATGGGCTGAAGCTCAAGCCTTGCAAACTAACGATGCAAGAGTTGTTATAGCATTCTTAAAGAAATTATTCTGTCGTTTTGGAATTCCAAAAGCACTAATAAGCGACAGAGGAACTCATTTCTGTAACAAACTCATGGAAAAAGTCATGAAAAGATATGGAGTCAACAATCGATTTTCCAATATCTTACCACCCTCAAACGAGTGGCCAAGTTGAAAACACTAATAGAGCTCTTAAACGAATCCTTGAAAAGACCGTCCAAAACAACCCTGCTTGTTGGTCTAAGAAATTAGAAGATGCTCTATGGGCCTTTCGTACCGCATTCAAAACACCAGCTGGCACCACACCGTACAAGCTCTTGTATGGAAAAACATGCCACTTACCAATATAAATTGAACACCGTACATATTGGGAAATTAAAGAACTGCAGCCATGATCTTATTGCAGCTGGAGAAAAACGTATATTTCAACTTCATGAGTTATATGAATTTCGACATCAAGCTTATGAAAGTTCAAGTTTATATAAAGAACGAACCAAAGTGTGGCATGATCACAAACTGCGACAAAAAAGAGAATTCAAACATGGAGAGAAAGTACTTCTCTTTATCTCGAAATATAAGTTCAAGCAACCTAAGCTTACATCGAGATGGACTAGACCTTATATAGTAAAACACCAATATCCATTTGGATATGTTGAATTCTACGGTAGGGACAATACCTTTTATTGTCAATGGACATAGACTCAAGCTCTACCATGAAGAAGAAATCTGTAATGAATTCGATGAAGCAGAAATCCCCTTCTTTTTGAAATAAAACCGAGTAGCCGAGTCTGGCTGAAGTCTCTAAACTTAGCGCTATTCGGAAGGCAATCCTTATTTTATCCCCCACTTTTTACCTTAAGTGTGGAGGAGAATCTGTAAATAAATAAAACCGTCCTTGTATATATTGCATGTGTTTTGTTTTGTTTTATAGCACGCAGGAAAATAGCAAACTTGGAGCTCTGAGCTGGATTCATCTATTGAAGTCCCGCAATTTTCTACTTAGCCCCGAGAAGTTCTCGTTTCCCTTTGCATTTTGCCTATTTTTAGTTTTTATCAGTTATCACCTCGAGGACGATGTTCACCTTAAGTGTGGAGGAGGAGACAAAAAGGAAAAATAATAATAAATAAAAATTTCTCCACATGAAAATCTTTTTGAAGATAAAATAAAAATAGATATATTTTAAATAAATAAACTTTTATCAAAGCAAAAATCTCATTGATTGACACTATAACTAAGCAAAAAAGTCATCTACCAAATATGTGAGGAAACTTAGCCTTATATTTCTATATTTTGTGTGAAAGCCGATAATCTAGTATGTTTTAGAATTTATGCTTGATCATCATTTACTAAACCGCAGTGAGGTTAATTTGTAGATATTTTCGAGAAGAGGTAAAGTAAATAACCATTTTATAATTTTTGTTAAGCTACACTGGCTTGCTAAAATATGTTACACTCGTACCTATGTGCTATATTATCCCTTGTTCTATTATCCTTATGTTGATCCCTATCCATTTGTCAAGTTGAAAAAGTATATATGATGTTCTCTTTAAAAATGATAAAAAGAAAAATAAAGTATTTTAGTATAGTTGTTCTACGACTTTGACAAGGCATATTTTTTCTTGCACCCACATAACTTATCACGTTTTGTGTGACACCCCGGGGTAAGGTCAAAATATGCGGAATTATCAACGGAGATGTCACAAGGGTGGATCGATATCATATAGTTCATAAAGCATAAGATAAACGATTATTCAAAACAAATTACATGATTATTAAACAAATTTATGACAAATTGTCTCCAACATGATAAAAGTAGATTGTTTATGTTTCCCAAATAGAACCCTTGACGAGTCCTACAATGCAGATTACAATGATGCTTGAGTCCATGCACATATCACGTTCTAACTTCATTTCCCTAAGAAAAACATGCTTAGAGGGTCAACATAAAGTTGGTGAATTTACAGGTTTACAATAATTAGTTTGGACATACATTAATCATAGAAGTAACAATGCACAAAGCATTCTTACTAAAAAGTAGATTACATTTGCTATTACTCGAAACTAAAGCTTAACCTTCCATAGTCCTCAACAGATAAGGACATAGTGTCTTACAAAAAGACACCCAAACCCAGTTCCAACATTTTATACATCTGTTGTCCCGGCCAAGGCACAGTGAGCATGACTCACCCAGATGGGGATGGTCAATCCCTAATAGATCTATTTATAACATTCGAGCGATTTACAAAAATTTAAATTTTCTATAATAGTCAATCATAGTCAAGTTTATACAATTCAGTTATGTCCATTTAAAATAGTTGCATGTTTTCTCCCCCATAGAGGAAATGTTTATCAATAGTTTATATGGGGCTGTAAACTCACTTGCGAGTTGGAAATAGCTGTATAACACGAATATCCAAATAATGCTCACGCCAAAAGTTATGCCTAATCAAATAGTACAGTCTTAATAGATAGTACAAAGAACATATGTGTATGCTTATACAGATTTTTAATCAGTTTATTAATGCTACAGTATTTATTTAAATAACTGTAGTATAAGTATTAACAATATTCATTTAAACTTATATACATAAGTTTCATAGTTAAGCAAACACAAAAGTGTTCTACATAAAATATTAGTTTACGTTCACAGTTCATGTATTATAATCATCCATTTAAACTTACTTTTAGTTTCATATTTAAGTAAACACAACAATGTTATACTTAAAATATTAGTTTACGTTCGCAGTTCATGTATTATAATCATCCATTTAAACTTACTATTAAGTTTTATATTTAAGTAAACACGACAATGTTATACTTAGAATATTAGTTTACGTTCGCAGTTCATGTATTATAATCATCCATTTAAACTTATTATTAAGTTTCATATTTAAGTAAACATAAGGTGTTCTACTTATAATATTAGTATTCAATTTATTTTACGTTCATATAATTTTATTTCTTAAAAGTATATGAGTTCATGTATTAATAATACATATTCATATTGTTTATACAATTTATTTCATAAAGCAAAAATATAAATATTTTTTTTTTGAAAAATAAAATAAAATATTTTATTTAACTTTAAAGTTCCCATAAATTATTTAACATTTACAAAATAATTTATCAATTACAAGTTTAAGAATTTATACATTATAAATTCTTATAGTTTAAGGTTTGTCTAAGTTTTACTAAGTTTAAAAGTAGAATTATGGTTAGGGTTTGTTAAAGTTTTGGTACATGGCAAAACTAGTCCCTCCATATTTTAAACAAAGTATAACTTTCGGATTTTACACATTCGGTACCTAGGGCTTGTTAAAGTTTCGGTTTATGACAGATTTAGTCCTCCTAGTTATATCTAGGATTTATAACTTTCATAAAATGCCAAAAACAGTCCCTAGGGTTTCTTTAAGTTTCGATTATTACCAAAATGGTCCTTAGGGTTATAAAACGACAAAACAACTTTTAGAAACTTTACAAAATGGTCCCTATGGTTTAATATGCCACGAATGGTATTTATTAAACCCTATACTTTTGGATAATTACATTTTCAGTCCTTGTGTTTACTAATTTATCAAAACAAGTTTCATAAGTCACGAATTTAGTCCTTAAGTTTCATAAATTGTCATTTTAGTTCAAAAGTTTTTATAAGTATATTTTATTATAAAAACTTTTATTTAAACATTCAAAACATTATACGGGCTAAAATATCTAATGGGCCATTTAGTGGGCCTAAATATATATTAAGTCCACTAACTTGTTAAATGGGCCTTTAAAATATTTATTGGGCATAAATATATTTTTAAGTCTATTAATTAATTAAATGGGCCTAAGTATATTCTTAAGTCCATTAAGATACTAAGATTTGTCAAATGGGCTTATTGGGTCCATTAAGTATTAGGCTAATGTTGCATGGGCTTGATTAGTCCATGAATACTACTTTTTCATTGTATGTAAGTATTAATCTATGATTTTCTTATAAGCTTATTATTAGCTTATCTGTATTTAGTTTTAAACCTTAATAAAAGTATAAAACTCATAGATTATTTTATGTGATGTACCAAATGAGATCTAGATGTGTTACAAGGTTGCATGCAAGTCATAAGCTCTAATATGAGCTTATAACTCACGGTTACAATTAATTATAGCTTATTAAGATGAGTCAAAACTTGTTTTAAGGTTGCATGTACTTATAAGTGTCCCCGAAATAAGATCTAGCTATGTACAAATTAAGAAACCAAGTCACAAGTCCATACATACATACATATAGCCCACAGCTATAATTTTAATCTTGGTGTTTCCAAGATGAGCTTTTTAGCTAATTTTATGTCTTGTAAATATTTATAAAATATAACATAATTACCTAGGCTTCTTGCATGTTTCCAAGGTTACCATAATTCCAAGAAAACCACATACAGCTCACGGCTATATTGTTTTCTCCCAATGTTCCCATAAGATCTATAAGCTTGTTTTATGTTTATCATGTTAAGTTAACTCTTAACTCTAGATCTAGATTTCATATAAGCATGCATGTACATTTAAAACCCATCGAAGGTCATACATAACCCACGGCTATATATGTACACATAATTCATTTTAGTGATTTTTAGTATTCCATTTCACATGTAATAATACATATTCCATCATTGAAAACTTAGTACATGAATCATAAGTGTCCATTAAAGCTTGTCGTGACCTTTAAGGTCATGGTCTTCCATGGTTTTTAAGTTACACAAGTTTACTTTATGAGATCTATGATTATTAGTTAACCAAAATCCCAAAGAGCAAGATGTGAAACCCATACTACATTTAAATTCATAAAATGGTTCATATGATTTTTAATCAAGTTAAAACATAGAGTAATAGTCATAGGTTTCTTTATTAAAAAGATTTGAACCATGACTAGTGCTTAAATATATGTCGTGACCTTTAAGGTCATGGGTTTTACCAAATCTTGATTTTAACAAGTTTCTTACATGTGTTTATAGATGGATGATGATGCATGCAAGTAAAACTGAAGAAGCATATGGAGTATACCTTTCTTATTTAAAGTTACCAAGGATGATCTAGATGAACAAGGAGATTAGAGATCTAATCTAGTTGATGAAGAAAACCCTAAATATAAACCATGTCGTGACCCTTAAGGTTTCGGTTAGGGCTTGTTATAATGCTTCCAAGGGTGATGATGCTACTAAATGATTAGTGGTTAAGATGAGACAAAGATCTAGTGGATTTAATGCATAAAGGTTGGATGTATCCGAATGATTGAGAGAGAAAGGTGAAGAGAGAAGTGAGATTTGATTGCATGAGAGAATGAGAATGTATGTGTGTGTTTTTCGGCTTAAAGGAGAAAGAGAAAGCCAAGGCAAAAGGCATGATTGCCTTGGTAAGAACACTTGTGCCAAGTGTAGGCTCTTGTGTTTCCAAAGCATCTCTTCTCCTTCCACATATGCATGTGTGCCGTGTATAGCTAACCAAAGGGTAATGGGCTTTGGTTTGGTCTTATGTTGGGATAGCACACAAGGAACATATGGTCTTGGGCTAGTCCAAGAAGGTTTAAACATGTTCATGGTATACATACACACATACATACACGGCTACATATAGTATGTGTAGCATGTTTTTTTTTTCAAATTTTAATTAAGTGTTTTATACTCAAATATTGATTATACATTTTATTACTTGTTTCCTCTAGTTTTAAGTACAAGGATTAAGTTATGAAACTTATTACAACAACTATGAATGTAAAAGTATAAGTACATAATGGACAAGTTCACACACAACTTATAGAAACATAACACATAAGTAAGTGTTCTAGGATTATTGGGTGAAATTTCATTACATTAAATCATGGTAAAATTATGGATTTTACAGAACCACTCCGTTATTTTAGCTTTGTTCTCAAAGCTACTAAAAACGTAGTTATATTTTAAGTGAAAGATGTTCTAAGTATATGGTTCATTTTGGACACTCTCTCAGGAAAGGATGGTGACATTAACGCGAAGTGGTCTACACCTAGGTTACCCTTATACGTCCGGTTGAGCTGTAAAGAAGGCTTCTTCTACTACGGGTGGACAAAAAGCGATGCAAATAGATCTTTATCCGGGTTGCATTATACATCTGATTGAGAAATAACGGACACTGCTGCTACTATGGATGGATAGAAAGCAATGCGAAGAGATCTTTATCCGGGTCGCACTATTCATCCAGTTGAGCAGTAACAGAAACTGCTGCTATGGATGGATAGAAGGCAATGTAAAGAGATCTTTATCCGGGTCGCACTATTCATCCGATTGAGCAGTAACGGAGGCTACTGCTATGGATGGATAGAAAGCAATGCAAAGAGATCTTTATCCGGGTCGCACTATTCATCCAATTGAGCAGTAATGGAAACTGATGCTATGGATGGATAGAAGGCAATGCAAAGAGATCTTTATCCGGGTCACATTATTCATCCGGTTGAGCAGTAACGGACACTACTGCTATGGATGGATAGGAAGCAGTGCAAAGAGATCTTTATTCGGGTCGCACTATTCATCTGATTTAGCAGTAGCGGAGACTGCTGCTATGGATTGATAGGAAGCAATGCAAAGAGATCTTTATCTGGGTCGCACTATTCATCCAATTGAGCAGTAACGAACACTGCTGCTATGGATGGATAGGAAGCAGTGCAAAGAGATCTTTATCTGGGTCGCATTATTTATTCGATTGAGCAGTAGCGGAGACTACTGCTATGGATGGATAGGAAGCTGTGCAAAGAGATCTTTATCCGGATCGCATAATATATCCGATTGAGCAGTAACGGAGGCTGCTTCTATGGATGGATAGATGCGGGCTTCTCAACAGAGGTCACGGTTACATCCTTCCAAGAGCTGTGAGAGGACCCGCGACGTCGTGGATTTGGTTAGGAGGGCAAATCCACTGCAAATGGTTTCTGGTATGAGGAGGACACGCCTGCATGTTTTATATGCTGGGAAAGCTGGGGATGCACTACTTCCGCATCCTTTTCACGGGTGAGATATAGGTTATATCTCCACACCCGATGGTGAAAAATGGGAGTTGAAGGTAAAATAGAAGAAAAATATCATTTTAACTAGAACCCCTCCTGTGTCAACAACTAAATGCGAAAGACTTGCTGCTATACCTCGAGCTTGTGGGATACAGACAATAGTTAATAGTACTAAAACTTCTACCCAACGGAGAGGTTAAGATCATTGTTGATGGCGATTGGGTAGGAAGTTGTAGGGAATCTGCTTCATTCGCCGTAGGGCTGAGCGAAAGGGGCGCAGAAAAGAAGTACCTCAAATGATGGAAGTAAAAGAAGAAACCAAGAATAAAGAAGTGCGCGCCTTGCGGGGTGCTACAAAAAGAGTCATGCATCCACTATCACTGGTTCAAAATTCGTACGAATTTTGACTTCTAAAGGGATTAAGTTACACCTCCCAGGGTCTGGTGGATGATGGTGTTGTCGAACTAATTGGACCCGAAGAGGGAAAAAGGTATGTCCAAAAACCTGGGGCATTCAACATCTCTTTACGAGGGATGTTGAACACAGCCCTACAAAATACACCCATTGTAAGTTGGACATGTCTTCTAGGTTTAGAGTTGCCTAAGGTGGCGGATATAACCCTACAAAATACACCCATTCTGAGTTGGACAAGTCTTCTAGGTTTAGAGTTGCCTAAGGTGGCGAATATAACCCTACAAAATACACCCATTGTGAGTTGGACATGTCTTCTAGGTTTAGAGTTGCCTAAGGTGGCGGATATAACCCTACAAAATACACCCATTGTGAGTTGGACATGTCTTCTAGGTTTAGAGTTGCCTACCACGTCACGTAGGGAGAAATAGGTTAGGAAAATGGGGCATCCTTTGACCAAGTATTTCTAGGCTTGGTGCTAGAAATGACACTAAGTCTAGTGTTGATTATATCGGGGTTACCGTCTCCTCGTATAATCAAGGTTTCATCTCCCAAAGGTATACAAACCAGTTTTTGATCACATAATATAACTGCATGATACTTTGCTTGCCAATTCATGCCAATGATGACATCAAAGCTACCAAGACCTAATGGAATCAGATCGATGTTAAACGGGTGATTGCAAAGGTTTAAGGTACAACCTCGAATGATGGTGTCAACCATCACAAATTTTCCGTCGGCTAGTTCTACAGTATAGTAGGGGTCTAAAACTAATGGAGTGATTTCCAATATTTTACTAAATTCAGTAGATATAAAGCTTCGATCTGCTCCGATGTCAAACAAGATAGATGCATATCGTTGGTTTAGTAAAAATGTACCGGTGACGATGTTAGAATCTGGATTGGCTTGGACATTGCCAATCATGTACACTTGTGATGAAGTTCCTTTGTTGTCCTTCTTCTGGTTGGCCAAATTGGGACAGTCGTGTCTCACGTGTCCAAGGGTCCCACATTCGTAACATACTATAGCTCTCTTTGATCTACTGTTGCCTCCACCTGTGGGGTTTTGGTTTCCCTATTGCCCACTTCCGCTCCCACGAGCATTGGACTTGCCTTTGTTGCTGTTTCCGGGGTTGTTATTGGGTTGAACCATGGTAGCAACCTTTGCTTGACATTCACGCGCAAAATGGCCCTGTTTGCCGCACTTGTAGCATCCCTGGCATTGTCCTCCAACAACATGATGCTAGTTGCACTTTGAACACTTGGGCTTGGATCCTGAGTAGTTCTTGGTGCGGGTTGTGGGAGTAGTATCATCAGCTTGCCCAATGTTTTGCCTTTTAGAAGGCTGCTGGTGCTGGCTACGAGAGCTTTCATCTGACTTTCTCTTATTATCCATTTGCCTTTCAGACAGACTGCGGGCTCGCTTGTTGATCAGCTCAGTCGCAAATTCCATATCACCTTCAACGGTAGTGGGTTGTGAAGCTAGCACACTGTCATGGATGTTGTCAGGGAATCCGCTGACATACTTCTCAATCTTGTCGCTCCTTTGAGGGAACATTCTGGTGCACGTCAAGCTTAACTCTTGAAATCTTTGGTTGTTGATGTAGTGGTTTTGCTACTCTTTAGGAAAAGAGAGCAACAAAAGTGGCAAGTATTAAGTGTCGGTTTAGGAAAACCAAGCACTAACGACCAATTAAGTTCAAGTTCGTTCACAAGGAGGCTAGTGTGTTATGTGTGTAATGATATGGATTAATTTGTGATTATATTTGAAAAAGAAGAATAGAAAGGGGATTAGAAGAGAATGACGGTTATGAATACGAATTAAACTAAGTCTAAAAAGGCGTACACGTAAAGTCGTAAAAACCACCATAATTAAAATTTAAACCGAAAAATTTCTAAAAATCACCAAAAATCCCTAATAATATTCTAAGAGTTCACAAAAAAATCAAAACTTGCAAAAACCTTTTAATTAATTAGATAATGACTTTTTAATGCTAATTAAAGCCCTAAAAATCAAAATTAATTATTAAAAAGCCCTAAACAAGATTTTAAAGTTTGTAAACCTCAAGAATACTCTAATTAAGCTAAAAACTATTTTTCAAAATTTTAAAACCAATTAAAACTATTTTTAAACAATTAAAAACTCCTAAAATCAATTAAATCTTAAATTAATTATAAAAAATAACTAAAAGACCTAAAAAATATTTGGAAAGTTGCAAAAATCCTAATTAAGTGTTTAGAACCTAGGAAAAATATAAAAACCTAGAAAATCAAACTTTTAATTTTTAATAATAAAATAATATTAAAAATCCAAAAATTATAAAAAATTCTAAAAACATGCAAACTAGCTTAATTTAACCTAATAAACTCAGAAATGAAAGTGAAATTACCTAAGTACCCCTATTGGGCCTAGATAATGGGCCAAACCCAAAATAGTCCCTTATTGGGCTTAATTAAGGCCCAATAAGAAAAAGTGCTCAAAATAAGCCCAAAAAGCACAGGTTGACTCAAAATTTGATTTTAAACAACTTTTTCCAAAGGCCCAAAAGCTGAAAATGTGAAATAAACCAACTTATAATAAGCAGCTTATTCTTAATGGACTTTTTGGCCCATTAAGCCATAAGCTGTTGCCATAAGCTAAAATTTAACACACAACCTTCTTTTGACCTAACAAAGACTTCTGCAAAAAGAATTTTCAAATAAGCCCACTTAATAAGCCAGAAACAAGTCACAAACTTATTCACAAAACGACAAAATAGTCGTTTTTATGATCTAGACCACCTCAGAAGCTGATTCAAGTTGCAAAATGTTTCTTTTGACAAAACTAAGCTTAAAAACCAAAGACCTTTCAAATAAGCACACTCAATAAGCTGGAAAATCAAATAAGCACTTATGTTAAAACTCAAACAAGTTGGTTTTCTAGTAAAAAGTCAAAGTCAAAGTCTCATAAGCTCCAGTTCACTTAAATGGGTCAAATAATGAAGATCTATCACAAAAAATAAGTTGTTGCAAGTCAGAATAAGCTAGAATAGCTTATTGATAAGCTGATGAAAAAATTGCACTAGCAGGGGCTAGTTTTGGATGTTGAGCAGTGGAAACTTTTTCCACTGCTTGACTATTTTGACTTTTTGTCTTTAGTGACTTTTTTGGAGATTCAGATTTCACAAAGGCACCCAAATGATCTTTGGATCAAAAGGAGTCAATCACAATCAAAATAACACAATCACTAACACCCAATTGATACAGTTTAATCAATCATTCATCAGACATTGCACAGACATGAAAAATAAGCAGTTTAGCACTTAAGAGCAGTTTTAGCACAAATCAGCCAGCCAAATTCAACCAAATGCACACACAAGCTATAATAAACTCCAATAAGCAAGTCTAAACAGGTTTCATGCACTGGTTCAAAGAATTAAGCAAGATTCAAGCAATGAAAGTTATTGATGAACACTAACACATGCAGTTTTCTACTTTTGCTGATGTATTTGACACACAAGCCAATTTCAACACCTTAAATCTTTCAAACAGGTTATGTTAACTTTGTTTAAACCACTTTTATCCCTAAGCATGCATACACACTAAGTGTTCCCAAAATCCTAGGTCAAAACAAGCAGAAACAAGGTCTATATAGCAGATTGATTAATTCAAGTGTTCAAACCCAAAAACTTGCAGCAAAACACTCTCAAACAAAGGGGGTCGGTTTGGACGATGCAAGAAAGAAAGAAGGAAAAACCCAAAATAGGCACAATGGACTTGTAATGGGATTAGGGGGCCTTTAGGACATAACCAAACCCAACCCATAACCAAAATTTTTAACCTCCATAACAGCTCCTAGCCGAAATTCAACAATGGTGGCCTATTAGGGTTTCAAAAATAAAGATCTTCCACTGATTTCTAAGGTAAAACCTTCAAAACCCTTGTTCTATTAATGATTTTAATCAATTTCATCATGTAACTGATCTTATGATGGATTAGGGTTTGTGAGTATTCTGAGATTAGTGAGATTAGGGTTCATACGAATTGATTACTTTGGTTATTATGAAGATTAGTGATCGTAATTAGGGTTTAATCATGTTTAAATTCGTTTTTAAAAACTGGGCAGAATTTTTGGTCCATTGTTTTGATCATATCTAGAGTTCTACAAACTTTTAAATTTCGAATCTTATGTCCCTGGAAAGTTAATTGAATTAGATTTTAAATGGAAGAAACTAGAACTAAATTGGAGGTCGGGAAGTGGGTCAAAAACAGGTTACATCAGTCGGGTGTCAAAACAGTTTTTGGATCAACATGTTTTCATTTTATGTTTTGAATTGTTTGGGGTACTTAGGGTTATAATTGGAGCTTCAAATGAACATGAGATTTATATTATATATTAAATAAAAGATCTGGAGAAGGGCTAAGCAAATGGGATAGGGTAAGACCCTCTGGTCATAACAAACTTTTCATATGTTCAAAATCAGTAAATTCTGGATAGGTAAAAGTATATATATATATATATATATATATATATATATATATATATATATATATATATATATATATATATGTGGAGGCCTTAACAATAGCATTAAGGTTGAGGCCAAAGGGGATAATTAGCGAACACATGTAAGGGCAGAGGGTTTCTTTTACAGGGTATGTTATTTTTGTTAAGTGGGTGTTAGACCAATTGTTTGAAGTATGAAAAACGGGACTGTTTTGGGTTAAATGCTGACGGGACGAGTTATGAACTAAACTAAGTTAAGGGCTTTATATAGGGGTGTAATGAGATTCATATGGCGTATAAATGGGGTTAAGTTGTAGGATAAGGTTAGATATCCATCATAGATTGATGAGCCATTTTGGTATGTGGTTTATGTCTTGATTGTATACGTTTGTATGTTTTGATTTGTGCTAGAGCGCGGGTACTTGGAGAAGCTTGTTCAGGTGAGTTTCATAGTCCCATGTCTTTTTATAATTTGATTTTCAGATGGGATGGAAGAGACACTATATGGTTTTGTAAAGAATGTTGTGAATGTTTTTATGGTTTGTGATGGACTTGTGTGTACACTTATGTAATTAACTGCTATGTGATTCTTGATGGTGTTTGTGATTTGGATCGGGGGACACGTATCGTCTCAGTTATTGTGGTTTGACTTGGTACCAAGGGGATGTTGACAAGGAGGGGCCTTGGGGTTGGTTCATAGGTGTATGGGCGCCTATGGGACCATGGTTATTAGTAAGGCTTGGAGCCTTATAATTGTGGTTATTGGTAAGGCTTGGAGCCTTGGATTTTTTGTGACTGGTTAATCTTGAATGCTAGTTGTTAATACATAATTGTAGCACATTGTCCATATGTTCTTTTGTTAATGGTTGTTATTCACAACTTATAACTGATTTGGCGTTGGAGTCTAAACCTATGACTCTCACCAACATTATGTTGACGTGTTTTAGTCTCTCTTTCAGGTGAGAATGTGGTTAAGCGTGAGAATAGGCGTGGCTAGCTTGAAGGCTTAGGATTGCATTTGGAGGAACCCCCTTTCCTCTTAGTCTTTATTTATGTTTGAATAAGTGATACTTTGTAGACACTTATATGTTTGTTATTTGTTAATTGTATGTCTTTGGTAAGAGGTAGACCAGTTACCTACTTACCTAGACGCCTGCATTGTTTGAGATATCTTCATGACATTGTGTCACCATTTATGATATTTCCATTTCATTTAGGTATCTTTTTAGACACGCTATTGTTGTGATGATATCCATACGTCACGCCCCATATTCCGCTATGGTGGGGTGTGACAGAATGGTATCAGAGCCAATGGTTATACAGAATTAGGTTGCCTAGTCTAGTAGCCTAGTCTATAGCTTAATGGTCCATGCATGTAGGTGTCATAGGGGTATGTGTGCATTATAGTATATGGAGTGCTTAAGTGTTAATTTCATTTTGGATATTTATTTACTTTCATACTTACTTATTGAGATATAGTATATGTAAGTACATTCATTTATTTTCTATTGATGCGATGTATGAACCGGAAGTGTAGAAACTTATTTAGTGTTACCCATGTCGCTTAGAAGAAGAGGTGCGCTAGGTAATAATAGGATAGTACCGATGTTGAGTCTATGACTAGTAGTAGATTCGAATTTCCGCCTGAATTGTTATGATCATTTTTTTAATGTTGGATATTTTGTTGTTATTGATTTGTTTTGGCGTTTGAGCCTCGAGTTATGAATGAAGTTAGGGTTGACGTATGTGATGTTCTTATTCTACTATACGGTATATATATAGAGTGTATTTTATGTGGTATATATGTGGTAGACTTATGTGTTCCGTGTGGTACTAATTTCTTATAAGTGTCGTCATAGGAGGGAGTACATAGGTGAAAGGGGACATCTATAATTATAGAGGTCTATGTATTTATATATGTGCCACAACACCGATGGACTTCCAAGTATGGTTGCATTAAAAGGGGTTAGTACATGCTTGTATATGATGAGATCTGTATTTTGGGTATTTGTAAACAATAGGGGTTTATGTAATGGTTGTCTATGATATGGCTATGGTTTTTTTGTTATATGTTTTGGGTTATAGTCGTGTTGTGTGATTATGGGGTCACACGATATGGTTTGGTTTTAGTGATGGGTTTTATGCCTTGTTGTGGCATGGTGAGATGGTGATTACTCGTATGGAAAAACGAGTGTATGACGCGATCGATTGACTTGACATGTATGATAACGAGTATGTTTTGAGAGATTTAATAGGAATATATATTCGGATGTATATATACTAGTAGATGTTATGTTATGATATACGGTCGTTCAATAGTTATTATAACTTGAACGTACCTAGTCTTCTCTCGTGTTTAAACAGTTTATTAGTGCTGGAGTTTGATGGAGTTCCAACGACGTTTTGAATCTTTTGAAGTGTGTCTACATTCGGGTATGTATTTTAATTGATGAGAACTACCAAATTTTCTTGCAAAGGAGTCTAGCTAATTGAAGGAAAATGCTTTTGAAAATACTTTGTAAGTGTACGGTATGATATCCTGACTTACATATCTTTTCTTTAAGTTTATTGGTAATAAGTAAAAAAAAATATATTGACAATGAATGGATTAGTTTTCTAGGTAACATGTGATAGTACATATAAAGGGTAAAGAAATTTTACGATAATTTTCTTAAAAGTGGATTTAAATTTTTAGAAGTATTTAAATAGACGGTAAGAGTAAAAAGGAAGATTTTATTATAATAATGATGATAATAATACCACACCTTGTAAACGTGTAATAGTTAGTTATAACAAGCCTAAATGGATTATATAAAATAATTATAATATAGAATAAAGTGAATAAAAACACCGTATTTTATAAATACGTATTGGTTTCATAATAACAAGTGAAATGAGTTTAATGTGAGTAAACAAGATAATGGTTAAAATAAAATTATACTATACTAACTAGTGGATACCTTTGATAAAATAATGAAGATAAAAGATGAGTTTATTGTTAAATGAGATGATAGATAAAGTGAGTTTTAGTACACTAACTGAGTTGTGCCCTTTGATAGTAACGAAGATGGTAAAATATGACTATGATTTCATTTATTGGTGTTAAAATAAGGTCCTAATGTGAAGTAACAAATTGATATGAAAATTTAAAATTTTCTAAGATATTGAAATTTGGTTATACAAATCGTGATGAGTCTATCTTTTGTTGTTGGCACACTACATTGATCTTTCGGATTACATTGTTTTGTTTTCATTTGTTTTGGATAGGGTTCGTTTTACACTATATTTTATTTTGGGACACGATTGTTTGGAATTCTTTTGGTACACGTCATGGTTGATTTAGTTATGCGGTTGTGGGAACGTTAGGATGAGAGGATAAAGTTGGGTAGTATTACTTATGGTTAGATATTATAATGGACAGATGTATTTTGGTTTAAAGGTTGTGTTGAAGAGATGATTATGATTTGTGGACTTTTTAAACTTAGATTGGTTATGGGAATAAGGGAGTAAGTAACGTTAGTTGACTGGTCGTGGGAACAAGATTTCATGCTATGAGAAGTTGGTTGAAGTACCATTAGGAGATTGATGAAAGTACTAGCGGATGTGAGGATAGAGTAGAAAGTTTCTACTAATGGATAGATGGGGAAAATAACACGCAAGGGAATTGGTATAGTTATGGAGGCAAGGTAGTAGTAGACACGTGAAGGAAAACATGGATGTAAAAGAATGATTGGTAGGAGGCTGATTAATGGTGAATTACAACAAGTAAGGAAGAGTGAGCCATTGAGGGGTTGAAGTACCTTTAGAATTATTGTGGTAGATGGGTTGAAGTTAGAGGCTACTGGGTAGTGTAAAGTTCTTAGGTAACAGCATTGAGACGAGAAGGAGTGCGTGAAGAGCGACATCGTGAATCAAGGAGCTGAAAGGACTACGTGCCGCCTACTAGAAGGAAGCAAGAGATTTCGAAGGAGTCACGAAGTTGCAAGGACTGGAAAGGTGACAAGCACTATGATGGGAATCTCTGTATGGTTCGTGACGAAGAAGGACGGATCGAGTACCGGAGTGGAGTTACAAAGAGCTGAACCAGTGGATCGTGATGGAGTGACTACATAACATAGGAGATTAAAAACTCGTGGAAGTAACAAGGGGAGTCGAGTGACTACACAAAGATAGAACTTTGTGGCAATCAATATCGAGGGATGAGTAGTGAAGCTGAGCGAAATAACTTCGTGGAAAAGTGATTATAGGGTCAGTTTAGTGAAGGTGTTTATGAGGGATCTTTGGAAGAGGCAGTTATGTATTATCCAATGAAATAACGATTTCCATAGAGTTGATGAATTAAGTGAGAAATTTTGGTTGGACATGATAGTTAAGGAATTAGGGAGAACCATGGAAGGAGAGTACCAAGTATTCTTAGAAGATGATGATTGAAAGTACCTCATGTTAGGTGCAAGGTCATATTAGAAGTATGAGACTTGAATAAGAATTTAGAATATGGCTTAGTTTAGACATATGCAAACTAATATGGGTATAAGAAGAGAGTGTGATCCGCATGTAATCACATGAAACTCTAGTTTGTCCCTATTAGGAGGGAGTAGGAGAACTGGCCGTGAGGAAAACAAGTGAAGCTACGTGAAAATTTTTGACTTATAGATGAATTGAAAGACGGGAAGCATAACCTCGTGATGTATGCCATTAGCTGAGGAAGAAGAAGGAAGTGTGGATAGATGAGAGTCATTAATGAAATAGGTCGAGATAGGAACCGAGGGTAAAACTTTGGTATAGTCTAATGAGTAGACTAAAGCACAAAGCATGCTAATATTGTTGTAGTGTGGAAAAGGGAATGGCACTGACCGATATTGTTGGATTGGAAGGCTTAGTATCGATAATCGAATGGATGAGGAGTTATAGATGTGATGTGTCATGAGAGACGAAGGGTTTGGTCTAACTGAGACAAGATGAGGAGCACTATGACCTTGAAGGTAAGACATTGTGTAGATATAAAAGAAGTGTTGGGTATAAAAAAAAAGTATAAAAAAATCTTTCATTGAGGAAAGTGAGAAAAGAAGTATATGGGTGCTACTAATGAGTTATCCAAATTTGATGGACGTAGTTGTAACATGGGTTTGGATGACAGTTGATAAAACTAACTAATGAATATGTGAAAGACCATCATAGTTCACTTTTGTAAGGAAATTGGAATTTTTAAGTGGTTTAGGGTACGGACTAAAGGGATTGATAAACATGATTGGACATGAGTATATCTGGCTAACTGGAAGTAGATGGATGAAGTGGGAAATTGATACAAGTATAGGAGTCTTGTTGAGAGCTTGGTGAATTATTTAGAGGGATGTGGGAAACTCGTTAGCGATGTCTGGGTTTTCATATAATGATAGTTATCATACTAGAAGTCGATGAATGCCATTTGAGGCACTATATGGAAGGATAGGGTGAGCTGTCCTTCTGGTGGACTAATATTCGTGAGAGAGACTACTAATGTGGAAATGGTGCTTGTGGAAAGGACGAGAGTAACAAGAGATGATATGTTGAAAAAGAGGAAATCAATAGAGTTTAGTGACAAAGTTATGTAGGAAGTTTCACCCATAGTAACGGGTGGTATGTTTTGGTAAAAAGGGAAAAGTTGATGTCAAGTTTTGAAGGTCCATTTATGATCTTTGGAAAGATCGGACCAGTAGCTTATGGATATAGAATTATCTGGGGAATTAAGTGGTGTACATGATATATTTCATGCATTAAGATTTGAGAAATGTGGTTTGAGAATGCATATGTGCATATACGGTTATTCGGAATTTATGATAATTAGAGTCTTTGATTTTCAAAGAGTCATTGTAAGATTTATGGACTATGAGGTCAAGAGTGTGAGAATGAAGTTAAATATTTTTGGTTAATATATCTAGTAAATTGAGTCATGAAATAAAGTTCACATGGAATTGAGAGGAGTTCTTTTAAAACAAGTATCCTCATGTGATATGTTGATTGATGTGACTGATCCTAAGGAGTAAATCTCGGGACGATATTTCTATTAGGAGGGAGTGATGTGACAACCACGGTTTTGAGTTTTGTCAATTATTTTTATTTTGTCCATATTTCATGGAATTACATGTCTTTATGTGTTAATGAGTTATGTGGTGTGAATAGAGTATGGTTTGGACATCTTTTTCGTGTACGGGTTACCATGTGAGTGAAACGATGTATGATGATTCATGTTCATGAGCTCACATATTAGTGACTATGAAATATAATGGTGTTATTTAGTGGTTTTACGTATACGTATATGTATTATAGAAAATCGTATTTTTACGATTTAGGGTTGTGCATTTAGGGGTCTCGGATGAGCTATTTAGTCATGGGAATTTTACGGGATGGTTTTAAGTCATTTAGGACTTATTTGTATAGTTTATTTCATATTCTAAGAGTTTTTATAAAACTGTATATTTTTACGTCTTTTATGGTATACGCGTAAATTTGACTAGTTTGACGGTTTTGAGGTTTTTGAGGTTTTTGGAGCTGAAATAAATTAAGGTAAATTAAGGTAATATTATTAATGCATTAATTAATAATAAAAATAAAATAAAAATAAAAAATAATAAAGGGGGTCGGTTTGGACGATGCAAGAAAGAAAGAAGGAAAAACCCAAAACATGCCTAATGAACTTGTAATGAGATTAGGGGGCCTTTAGGACTTAAACAAACCCAACCCATAACCAAAATAATCAGATTTTTAACCTCCATAACAGCTCCTAGCCGAAATTCAACAATGGTGGCCTATTAGGGTTCCAAAAATAAAGATCTTCCATTGATTTCTAAGGTAAAACCTTCAAAACCCTTGTCCTATTAATGATTTTAATCAATTTAATCATGTAATTGGTCTTATGATGGATTAGGGTTTGTGCGTTTTCTGAGATTAGTGACATTAGGTTTCATACGAATTGATTACTTTGGTTATTATGAAGATTAGTGATCGTAATTAGGGTTTAATCATGTTTAAATTCGTTTTTAAAAACTGGGCAGAATTTTTGGTCCATTGTTTTGATCATATCTAGAGTCTACAAACTTTTAAATTTCGAATCTTATGTCCCTGGAAATTTAATTGAATTAGCTTTCAAATGAAAGAAACTAGAACTAAATTGGAGGTCGGGAAGTGGGTCAAAAATAGGTTACATCAGTCGGGTGTCAAAACAGTTTTTGGATCAGCCTGTTTTCATTTTATGTTTTGAATTGCTTGGGGTACTTAGGGTTATAACTGGAGCTTCAAATAAACATGAGGTTTTTATTATATATTAAATAAAAGATCTGGAGAAGGGATAAGCAAATGGGATAAGGTAAGACCCTCTAGTCCTAACAAACTTTTCATATGTTCAAAATCAGTAAATTATGGATAGGTAAAAGTATATATATATATATATATATATATATATATATATATATATATATATATATATATATATATATATATATATATATATATATATATATATATATATATATATATATATGGAGGGCTTAACAGTAGCTTTAAGGTTGAGGCCAAAGGGGATAGTTAGCTAACACATGTAAGGGCATAGGATTTCTTTTACAGGGCATGCTATTTTTGTTAAGTGGGTGTTAGACCAATAGTTTGAAGTATGAAAAACGGGACTGTTTTGGGTTAAATGCTAACGGGACGAGTTATGAACTAAACTAAGTTAAGGGATTTATATAGGGGTGTAATGAGATTCATATGGCGTATAAATGGGGTTAAGTTGTAGGATAAGGTTAGATATCCATCATAGATTGATGAGCCATTTTGGTATGTGGTTCATGTCTTGATTGTATACGTTTGTGTGTTTTGATTTATCCTAGAGCGCGGGTACTTGGAGAAGCTTGTTCATGTGAGTTTCTTAGTCCCATGTCTTTTTATAATTTGATTTCCAGAAGGGATGGAAGAGACACTGTATGGTTTTGTAAAGAATGTTGTGAATGTTTTTATGGTTTGTGATGGACTTGTGTGTACACTTATGTAATTAATTGCTATGTGATTCTTGATTGTGTTTGTGATTTGGATCAGGGGACACGTACCGTCTCAGTTATTGTGGTTTGACTTGGTACCAAGGGGATGTTGACAAGGCGGGGCCTTGGGATTGGTTCATAGGTGTATGGGCGCCTATGGGACCATGGTTATTGGTAAGGCTTGGAGCCTTGGAATTGTGGTTATTGGTAAGGCTTGGAGCCTTGGATTTGTGGTAATTGGTTAATCTTCAATGCTAGTTGTTAATACATAATTGTAGCACATTGTCCATATGTTCTTTTGTTAATTGTTGTTATTCTCAGCTTATAACTGATTTGGCGTTGGAGTCTAAACCTAGGACTCTCACCAACATTATGTTGACGTGTTTTAGTCTCTCTTTCAGGTGAGAATGTGGTTAAGCGTGAGAATAGGCATGGCTAGCTGGAAGGCTTAGGATTGCATTTGGAGGAACCTCCTTTCCTTTTAGTCTTTATTTATGTTTGAATAAGTGATACTTTGTAGACACCTATATGTTTGTTATTTGTTAATTGTATGTCTTTGGTAAGAGGTAGACCAGTTACCTACTTACCTAGAAGCCTACATTGTTTGAGATATCTTCATGAAATTGTGTCACCATTTATGATATTTCCATTTCATTTGGTTATCTGTATAGACACGCTATTGTTGTGATGATATCCATACGTCGCGCCCCATATTCCGCCATGGTGGGGTGTGACACCAAGTGAGAGTATAAGCAGTGTCATGTCTAAGTGTAGCGACTACAGAGTTCCACCAGGTAAGGGCGCTCTCGAGTAGTGTGCACGTAGCAAACTTAACTCTGTTGTCGTTGTTGATCCCAAACTTAGATCGATTTAGCTTGTGTAAACGAGATTAAATCAAGTTAAACACATAGAGAAACTTTGTTGTGTATAAAACAATTTAAGTATTATGCGGAATTAATACTCAAACAAGAACACACAACCATTGTAAACCAAACTTTCACTTGATTGATAAACAAACTTGCGTACAATGAAAGTGTTGAAACGTATATGAAACATAAACCTAAAGGTCTCCTTTTATAGACATAAGGAGACTTGTAAAAGAGTCTACGTATCAGCTATTATAGGTAAAGATAAACATAGAAAATACATTGTTGATCATATCTTTACTAGAAACAAACTAGAAACATAATACGTGTAGGCTAAGTCTTCTATCAATGCTTGACTTCATCCTATCAACGCTTGACATCTCCCTGACAATGCTTGTCTTGTCAACGCTTGTTTTCTTCTTATCAACGTCCCGATTGCACTTGTCAGCATCCAAGTGTACTGGCTACATTTTATTCCCAACAATCCTCCCCTAAACTTGATATCTACTCTAGCAATCAAGTTTCTGAATAAAAACTAAGAGCTAGGAGGATTCTTACAAATCTTATCAAATTGGTAATAAACATGCCTAATCAAATCTTTGGCCACGTCACTTGAGTAGTCAATCTCCAGCTGTGTTGTCTTCATCTTTTCAAAAACTTCTTTGGACATGGGATACTCAGCATCCACAAGAAGATATTCAGAAAACTTTGTAGAACTCAAATAATACACACCAGCTACTGAATACAATTGCCATTGAAGTCTATTGATATCATCCTCAAGATCCTTCCAAACATGGTCTTCTTCTTCTGGTGCACACATCCTCTTGAATGTTGACCAAAGCTTTATTCCATTGACTGAAGTAGGTGCCTCAGTCTCATACTTGGCCAGCAATAAACTCCAAAGGTCTAGCAAGTCTTCCCTATCCATACTTGCAAATAGAGACATAAGAGTAGTAAATGTGTGTACCTCTTTCCCATATCTGCCAATCATCCAAAACCCACTTGCATCTTCTTCATAGCTAATGATAGGGTTTCTGGCATCAAGAGGTAACACTTGTACCATATCTGAAGCTTCCATGGGTGAGAGCTTAATGCTCCTTCTAATAACAGCTTCACTGGGAGTCACTTTATTTAAATCTTTAGGAAACTCAAGTGGAACTCCCTTCTTCAAAGGCCTTGGAACAATCATAGCCTTTTGAATCTCAATCTCTTCTTCAAGTTCTTCTTTCCTTTCATCGGAAAGAAGTCTGATAGTGTTCATCTCTTGCACACTTGCCCAAATGGGATAAGCCTTATACTCTAATTCTTCAAAGGATAATCCCTGTAATTTCTGAAAAGTCCATCCTGTTTGATGACATCTGAGCAACATGTAATAAAGCTCCTTTCTATCTCTCTTCAGCAGTGAGGAAACATTGCTAGCCTTATGCTTCAGAATTACCTTGCAATCTCTTTTAACTCTTAGAAGAATCTCCAAACCCTAAATTTGATCTGAAATAGTCATATCTGGATTCTCCATAACCCTATTCTCCCAAGCATGGTACATCTGAGCAACTTCTGTCATATCATAATCTACCTGCATTTTTAACTCTACAAGTTTCTCCCTTTCTAACTCATCACCATATTCAAGTCTTTCTGGTTCTTCAATTATCATAACACTTGAATCTGAACTTTCATCATTACTTCCTTCTTGCTCCTCAGAAGTAACTACAAATGGTGACTCGCCAATCTTCTTCTTTTCTTGTTCCATAAGTTGTGCAGCCAACTTTGAATCAAACTCTACTTGAGCTGCATCCTTTGGAACCTCTGCTTCTACCATGATTCCTTTACCCTTATCTAATGGATCAATGACGGGTAAAGATGATGATGGTACCTGTGAAGACACTTACTTGATGATAGTTGATGACTAGAATACATCAACCATATCTGCAAGCCTGTCATCGCTCAAATCCTGTGTGTCAACGCCCAACATACATGTCAGCGTTTGGTGTGTCAGCATCCAAAATCTTCTTGTCAACGCTCACCTTACTCTTGTCAGCGCTTCTTGTGAACTGCTCCATCATTGCTGTAAAGGATAAGTTCAAATTTGTAGGAGTAACCAAAGATACATCAAAACCTGGTTGCTTCTTTAATTTAGTAAGAGCTTCAGCCACACCCAAAGATTCTCCATCATATGAACCTTTGCCACTCAAATCAATTGGTTTTGTAGCAGCTTCATGTGAGCCTTTATCACTCAAATTAACAGGCTATGTAGCAGCTTCCTCCCCTTTGTAAGAATCCTCCCTTGATGAAAGGACTCTTCTCTGCCTTCTCCTAGATTCAACAGTTTCTAAGACAACAATCCTCTCCCTCAATTGCTTGAGTTCAAGGCCTTGGGTAGAGACAGTATGTACCAGGTCTGCATTTTGATTTTGCAAGCTAATGCAGACAGCCGTCAATTCCAACATTGTATATGGTTCCAATCTGCCCTCCTCTAGAGTGGGTATTTGACCTCCCAAAGTAGAATCATAGGGCATGGATGAGGTCTTAAAGATGTTAGGACTGGCTTGGCCTGCATCTAAGCGAGTACCAATAGTCCCAGCCTCATCCATATCACCAACCACACTTGTGGTGGTGGTTCTCTCTGCAACATGGCTAGGACCACTAGAGGAGAACACTCCAGTAGTCCTTGGGCATTTTACCAACCTAAATTCAGGAGGTGTAGAAGATGATGTAGATTGGGTGGTAGTTTGAAGGTTAAGGGGTGTTTGGGTCTGTTGTATACATGTGTCAACATCTGGATATAAAGTATCAACGCCAACATTTAACATTTCAGTGTTGAAGGAATCTTGGTCAAGTTCCATATGTTGAGGTGAAGGAGAAGGTTCAAGTAATGGTTGTGGGTCAGGTTGAGGTTGTGCTGTTGCAATAACAGCAAGCATGGGTTGCGTAAGGGGTTTAATTCATCTTACTAAAAATAGCTTTCTTTTGCACAGGGATCGCATAAAAATCATCATGATCCCTGGTGCAATACCTTTGCTCATCAAAAATCATTTGTAAAAATCTTGGGTAAGCCAAAGTGATCTTATTACCCTTGTTTTTACACATGCCATCAAAAACTAGTTTAGAAAAATTATACTTTTGCACATTTGTAATATGCACAATTGCACTAGCAATGGATCTGTTAATTTCTTTATGTGCAGTACATTTGGGACTCAAACATTGAAGGATGACATGTATTAAGTACTTCCAAGATGGGGGAAATTCTTGTTTGTTATATTTATTTGAAGTTCCCTCTTCAGGGAAAGGATAACCCAAAGCTTGAAGGCCTTGTTCTATCTCACCAATGGGAAGAATGGTTATAGCATCTTCATTATTAAGATGCAAAGCCTGGAAAACCAAGGCTTCGGTAACCACTCATGAATGCCCATGGACAATAGCTGTTAATGTAGTCACATTATTAAGTGTTGAGGAACTAACAATGTTCCAAAACTGTTTAATATGAGTGACATGGATGAGAGGAGCATGAGAAAGTGCATGCCTAAGTGGAGATGCATTCAAATACGCCACCATTTGGGTTTATTGAGGAAACAGAGCATCATCAGCCTCCAAATAAGCAATCATATTATGCTGACTTCTGAATCCCAATGCCAAGTCACTTGGTTTAAACATAGGCGCCATTGATGTAGAAAGCTGTTTGTGAAAGATTATAAAAGATGAATTACAGGAGAAAAGTTGTTAGACAAGAATATGAGAGTACCCTGTTTAAAAAGAAGGAGCCAAATTTATAGGAGGGATAGGCACATGTGATTAGTCAAAAATTAGGCAAGTATTTTCAAAATATAATGATGAAAATATTGAAAAGAAAATAAGTTATCTTGCGCATTAATTAAAAGTTATCAACTCCCAAAAGTACGGCCCCAATTTATGTCAAAAATTAACAACTGGGTAGGACCCAATGAGTGTCAACGGTCAAAAATAACCCATCAACGCCCAACGGCTATATTCTTGTCAACGTTGGTAAAAGCCATGTCAATGTCTAAATCGGTCACAACAACGTTTGGAAATATATCTGTCAACGTCCAAAAATAAAAATAATAAAAATGAAAAAGGACCTTAACAAAGTGATTTATCCTAGTGAAGATAACCTATAAACTGAAAATTACTATAGGGTAGCAAGCACAGTTCAATCATGCACACTTGCTTATGCAAGATAGACATAACAGTCCTCTAGTGTCCCTTGCTAACCAAAATTCTTAACAGTTAAGTTATCTCATAAAACCCTTTGTAACTTCCCAGGTAAGCCCAATATAAATCATACCCAAGTCTCCCAACATACCACTCCCAATTCTAGGCCAAAAGGTCTTGGCGGCATGCATAGTATATCAACTTTGCATGCTATAGTGCCTCATGAGATAGTAAACTAAATCATACTCACCAGTGGACACAATCTAGAATTGTGATAAGAGTATTATAAGAATACCCAAAATTCCTAAAAGGTTCCTAAACCTCCCTTTAAACTATGATACATAAGTTGCCAAAGAATATGCATGTAAATAAAAATTTATGTCAAGATAGGAATATAAATATTCCAACCATCATCCATAAATTAAAACATGCTCCAATAATGCTCCAAGGATCCATAAGCAACTCTGTATCCAATGGTACAATGCTAACAACGCCCGCACAATTAGATCAAAAACCACAAAACTAACATGTTGCTGACAACGTCACGATAACACTTATCAGCGTTAAGATAACCTTTGTTAGCGTTAGACAAATAAAGTGGAAAATCTAATTTCACAAAAAGACCAATAACAATGCATATCCTGTACATACTTTTACAATAAGACCCCAAAATACATATTAAGTGAGATTTATCATTCCAATACTTGTTACCAAGTATTGAAATCTTCTAGTATCAAAAGGTTTAGTTAATAAATCAGACACATTTTCTTTTGTGTCAACCCTATCTGGTTGTATTAAACCCTTTTCAAAACAATCTCTTATAAAATGATGTCTAATTTTTATGTGTTTTGTTTTAGAGTGATGTACAGGATTTTTAATAATGCATAAAGTATTGTTATTGTCTACAAAAATCTTGGTATGCATAAAATTATACCCATAATCCGACAGCTGGTTCTGAATCCATAAGATTTGTCCACAACAAGCAGCTGCTGCAACATACTCGGCTTTAGTTGTAGAATTGGCCACCACTGTTTGTTTCTTGCATTGCCAAGAGATCAATCTACTCCCAAGAAACTGACATCCACCAGTTGTGGATTTTCTATCAAATTTGTCACCACCATAATCATTATCTGAATATGCATTAAGCTCCAATGGTGAATCTTTTGGATACCATAATCCCAGGTCTGGATAACATCTAAGGTATCTAAAGATCCTCCTGACAGCATGAAGATGACACTCTTTGGGAGTCACTTGATGGCGTGCACATGCACACACAGCAAACATAATGCCAGGTGTTGAAGCTGTGAGATACATCAATGAACCAATCATTGATCTATAGTGCCTGACATCCACTTCTTTTCCATCTCCAACTTTTCCCCAAGGGTGTTCCCTATCCATAGGTGTGCTAGCCCTTTTCTCATGTGGAGAAAATCCAAACTTCTTCAAAATTTTTGCTACATATTTATCTTGAGAGATGAAGATACCATCTTCTTTCTGCTGAACTTGTAACCCTAGAAAGAAGTTCATCTCCCCCATTGCACTCATTTTGAACTTGTCTGTCATAAGCTTGGAAAAGTCTTCACTCATCTTTGTACTAGAAGAGCCAAAGATGATATCATCCACATAGACCTGGACAAGTAAGAAATCCTTACCAGTCTTCTTTGTAAATAAGGTTTGGTCTATGGTGCCCCTTTTGAATCCATTTTTCACCAGATAGGTGGACAATGTGCCATACCATGCTCTTGGGGCTTGATGAAGTCCATACATAGCTTTCTTCACACTATACACCTTGTCTGGATGTTCTGAATCCTCAAAACCAGGATTCTGCATAACATACACTCCTCTGTAATTGTGCCATGAAGAAAAGCACTCTTCACATCCATTTGGTAGACTGTAAAACCCATGCAAGAGGCATAGGCTAGAAAAATCCTTATAGCCTCAATCCTTGCAACTGGTGCAAAGACCTCCTCATAGTCTATCCCTTCCTCTTGTGTATATCCTTGAGCCACTAAACGTGCCTTGTTTCTTACCACTATGCCTCTTTCATCATTTTTGTTTCTAAGAACCCATCTTGTCCCAATAGGTCTGACATGTCTGGGACAATCAACCAACTCCCAAACATCCTGGATAGCAAATTGGTGAAGCTCATCTTGCATTGCTTTCACCCAACTTGGTTCTTTGAGAGCATCAAAAATCTTCTTGGGTTCTTGTTGTGACAGAAAACATGCAAACAAACATGCTTAAAAAAGAGGGGTATCAACCTTCTTGTGAATATTGGCAATAAATCCACCAAGATTTTGATGAGCTCTTCTAGTGTGCACAGGAGTCATCACATCACCAATAATTAGAGAAAGAGGGTGATTTTTGATTGTAGAAGTAAGCACTCCTCCCTCAATAAGTGTGTTGTCCTCAATCTCATCTTCCATGTTACCAATATCCTCTTCAGACTCTCTTCCATAATTATCTGAATGAACCTCTCCATTTATGTTTGAAGGTTCACCTTGTTCAAAAGTATTGGAAGAGAAAATATGGTCAAAAGAGCTGTCAACGCCTGGACAAAGGCAGTCAACGTTTAAGCCATCAATGCCTGAATTTGTCTTATCCGCGCCAGAATTTCCTTTGTCAGCGCCTGAAAGATCACGCATGTTGTCAATTGGTGATACTTGGGGACCACCTTTTTCCTTTCCAGCAGCAGCAGCATCAGCAAATGCATCTGTCCATATGGGAATAGTAACATACTCAAGTATGGGTGCTGATTTGTCTGCTTGTGATCCAACCTCTCCATCAACCTGTTTACCTGACACATCAACAACTAGTTCTTCCACAACATTTGAAGTTACATTCACAATGTTTGGATTAGTAACAGGCATATAATTCAAAATCCTAGATAGAGGTTCCAAGTCAAATAACCAATTTGGACCACTTTCAGGATCACTAGGTTTACTTTCTAAAAACCTAACATGTACTTTTTCAAGTAAACATTTTTCTTTCTTAAGGTAAACTCTATATCCTCTACTCTGCACCGAATAACCCATGAAGTAGCCTTCATCACCTTTAGCACTAAATTTACCTAAGGCATCACTAGTATCCAACACAACTACATGACATCCAAAATGTTTAAGAAAACCAATATTAGGTTTCCTTCCCCAAAGTAACTCATAAGGTGTTCTGTTATGAATCTTGTTGACTATTGCCCTATTCTGAACATAACAAGTTGTATTCATAGCCTCAGCCCAAAAAGCAATAGGAAGGTGAGCATCAGCCAACATAGTCCTAGCTGCTTCTATGAGGGTTCTATTCTTTCTCTCAGCTACCCCATTTTGTTGTGGGGTTCTAGCTACACTAAACTATCTAGTAATCCCTTTCTTGGCACAAAAATCATCTAACAACTTATTTCTAAACTCAACACCATTGTCACTTCTAAGTATCTTAACCTTATTACCAGACTTCTTTTCTATTTGGGTAATGAAGTTAATCAAAGTATTAGCAGTGTCACTTTTCAAAGCTAAAAAGAAAGTCCAAGTAAATCTAAAAAAGTCATCAGTGATGACAAAACAGTAAGATTTACCATTTAAGCTTTCTATATTAGTTGGACCAAACAAGTTTATATGTAGCAAGTGAAGTGGTTTAGAACTAGAGTGTACTGGTTTAGACTTAAATGATACCTTGTATTGTTTGCCTTTAAGGCATGTAACACAAGAGTGGTCATTGTAGAAAGCCTTTTCAGGCAAACCATCAACTAAACCATGTCTCACAAGTCTGTTTATATTTTTAAAATTAGTGTGCCCTAATCTTCTGTGCCAAAGATTACTCTCATCAACTGAAGCCTTAGCATATAAACATGACAAATTATTATTCATCCTAATCCCATTAAGATTCACATTATAAATGTCCTTATGCCTAGGTGTTCTATAATCAATGAATTTCTCATCTGGTATTTTAAAATCTTTGCTTAACACCAAGCATTCAGTATCAGTAAAAAGAACCTTTGTGATACACTAAACAGATTATAGTCAAGTTCTTTTACTAGAAACACCTTTTCAAAATGCAAATTGTTGGTGAGAAGAGTTCCTTTGCCTGTGATAGTTCCATATTCGCCTCCAAAGTAAACTTTATCACCATCCTTAATGGGAGTGAAGTTTGTGAGATAATCTTCCTTCCAAGTCATGTGCCTAGAGCATCCACTATCCCAATAGCCATAATCATTAACCTGCTTTTGAATGCCCTGCACATAAAGAAAACAAATTAGTTTTCTTTGGGAACCCAAGCCTGCGCAGACTTGGATTCATTTGGTTGTTCAACAAGAACAGACTTGGTCCTTATGACAACCCCTTGTTCATCCCTTTTTGGATTAAACACCTAGTTAACCCCAATTGGTTTTGTGATGACCTTTGAAATATAATGAAATCTGTTACAGGTCATGAAAATCCCATCTGAATTAGGGTTTTGGTCTTGCTTAGTTCTCCATGTCAAGCTAGAAGAAGCTTTAGACCCCTTTCCCTTTGGTTGTAAATATTTACCTTTATTTGGTCTGGCAACGTTTCTGTCAGCGTTTAATTTGGTCTTGTCAACGCTGAAATTACCCTTATCAGCGTCGAACCTAGGGTTTGCTACAGGAACCCATTGTCTATTAGACCATGTATTGGTCTTCTAAAAAGGTCTTTGTGCATAAGTATTAGACCCTTTAGTAAATAATGGAGCTGGTCTAACAACTTGTGGACTTTGCTGAACAAAAGATTTGGGTTTGACAGTGTTCGACTTTTTGTCAGCGTTGACCTTTGAAGCATTGACACACTTATAGGCTAAATGTGAAAAACTTCCACAAGTATAACAGGCTTTTCTAGACATGACTCTAGGTCTAGAAGAAAAGAAGCCTGTTCCATTATCACTAATTTGGATTTTTGGTGACCTATGTTTTCTATAAATTTTTGCATATTTAATACTAGGTTTTCTATCAACGTTTAAGCCAAGGTCAACAGTCTTGCCAGTGGTTGGGTTTGCCACTTTGATGGGTGTAGACTCATTTGGGCTGTCACTAAGCATGCCACCCTTAACAAACAAGCTAGGGTTGGCTTTCTTCCATTGGTCCAAATCAGTCAACTTCTACCTGTATTCCTCTACTGGGGTAAGAACTCTTGGTGGAGGAATAAATTCCTCTTCTTGAAGTTCTGGTAAACCAGTCCAAGACAAGTCCTTTCTAAGGACACCATAGAAGCTCCTAGCAAGTGGTGGAACACCAGCATACTCTTTCATCCCAATCCCAGTCATATCCCTAGAATCCCTTTGTTCACTAACACATTTTTCTAGGGTTTGTGAAGCTTTATCAAATCTTTAAATTTTAAGATCTACATTATCTTTATTCTTGATAGCCTCATCTAATTTAGCATGTAAATCAGCATTGACTCTCTCCATGCTGTTTCTAATCTCAATACTAGCATTTAAATCATGATTTAAATTATTGATTTGATCTTTTAAGTCAAGCTCCATTTTCTTATACTCATCTATAGTTTTTTTAGTTTGAGTAAGGGAAAGTTGATAGTTAGATAACTTGCGTCTTTCATTAACCACATCTGTTGTCAGTTTTAAAACTTCTTTGTTAAGTTTTTCAGTTTTTAGACGACAACCCTTACTACAAAATGCATCATCATATACCTCATTGTCTGATGAAGATGAGGAGTGTGCCATGAGAGCATAGTGAACATGCTCTTCTTCTTCCTTTTCTGCAACCAAAGCTTTGTTCTCTTCCTCATCCTTGGCCAAGTTGCTCCAATCCCAGCCAATACCATTAATGTCTTGCATGGCAACCATAGCTTTGGAATCCTGAGCCTTGATGATTTGGCTTGAGGGTTTTCCAGCATTAGATCTTCTTGGAGATCTGCATTCTCTAATAAAGTGTCCCATTCGATGACAATTATAATACTCAACCTTGGATTTATCAAATCCAGCAGTGTCCCTAGCGTTAAAAGTCATCTTCTTCTTGAATCTTCGATTCCATCAGTTTGCTCTTATACTTGCAAGAGCCATATTCCACTTTATGTCCATCTCCTCCAAATGCTAATCACTAATTTGCTCAAGGTCCTCATATGTAATCACTAAACCATTGGGCAATGAAGCAATGTATGCACACACTGTATCTAAATCAATACCAGCAGGCTTAAATCTTGGTGAGTCAACTTTGTATGTGTCAGCGTCTGAATGTGAGGCGTTGACAAGGCTTGATCTAGCGTTGACACAAGTTGATCCAGTAACGGGGTGCATGTATGACTCCTTTTGATCAAATTGACCTTCACTATTTGAGAAGAAGGCCATATTTCCATTGGTAGACTTGCTTCTTTGATCCAAAAGAGTTTCATTCTCTATCAGCCTCAGTTTATTGTAAACATCATCAAAAGTAGAACTTTTTTCAGTGTTATTAGCAATTATAGGCCTTGCTTCAATCTTCCATGCATCACCAAGACTTTTAAGAAAAGTGGTGATAATATCAACATCACCAAGCACTGTTCCCATGAAGGACAGCTTGCTTGTAATGTCAAGAAGTCTGATTCTCACTCCACTTAGCTTCTCACTGGGTTGAGCTTTAAAAACAACTTACTCATGCAAGAGTTGTTTTTTTTTATTTTGTACAATATCAGCATTAACACCATAAGCAACTTCAAGGGTTGCCCAAAGATCTTTTGCAGACTCATAGCTTCTATATTTGTGCTGATTTTCTTGTCCCAAAGAGAGTTTGAGAATGCTTAGGGTTTTCATGTCATTCCTTCTCTTTGCTATATCCTCAGTTGAGACAGCTCTACCATCTTCAGGTTTTTCTTTTCGATCCTCTTCAGTAGAGCCTTGAACATTTGTTCTTTGTAAGATGGTAGCTGCAATCTTTTGAGATTTATTGAATGTGTTTCCATATTCAATAATTTCCCATAGGGTGGTCATGGATTTGTAGATACTGCTCAAAGTTAAACTTCCATGGCTCAAAATTGTCTGGGTCTAGCATGGGAATATTGATTTTGGGGGTTGTGGAGGAGGAGGAGGAGTTTACTTCTGGGGTAGACATGATGTTTTTAGGGTTTCTTGAAAATTAGGGTTTTTGGCGATTTATGGTTTTTGTGTTCTTTAGATCAAAGTTTCTCAACAAGCTCTGATACCACTTGTTGATCCCAAACTTAGATCGATTTAGCTTGTGTAAATGAGATTAAATCAAGTTAAACACGTAGAGAAACTTTGTTGTGTATAAAACAATTTAAGTATTATGCGGAATTAATACTCAAACAAGAACACACAAACAATGTAAACCAAACTTTCACTTGATTGATAAAACAAACTTGCGTACAATGAAAGTGTTGAAACGTATATGAAACATAAACCTAAAGGTCTCCTTCTATAGACATAAGGATCCTTGTACAAGAGTCTACGTATCAGTTATTTTAGGTAAAGATAAACATAGAAAATACATTGTTGATCATATCTTTACTAGAAACAAACTAGAAACATAATACGTGTAGACTAAGTCTTCTATCAGTGCTTGACTTCATCCTATCAACGCTTGACATCTCCCTGACAATGCTTGTCTTGTCAACGCTTGTTTTCTTCTTATCAACGTCCCGATTGCACTTGTCAGTGTCCAAGTGTACTGGCTACATTTTATTCCCAACACTCGTTAGCACAACAGATGATGCGGAAACTGTCTCTAGTCTTTCAACCATTGCATCAATTCAACAACTCCTTCTTTTCCTCGGTAGTATGAGGGTTTGCACTTCAAGAAGTTGGGGTAAGAACAACCCCTATTGGTGTTGTTTCTGCGCATGTTGAGGTTTTGATCATTGTTTGCATTCGGGTCAGCTCCTCTAGCTACCATAGCTGCTGTAATGCCCTCACTTATCATTTCCCTAAGTTGTGCGGCGGTGACATTTTGAGTAGCTTATGGAAATTCAGTATCAGCAGCGTTTGAAGTGGTTGCATTATTGGGATTTGATCGAGTAATCACCATTTTTCTATAATCATACACAAACTAAGATTATTAGTTCAAACACGGGGAAAATTCATGCATTGATTTCATAACAAATTAGATAACCTGTCAGGATCTCATAATATAATACATTGCACAACAAATATAGTAAAGAAAGTGATTACATTCTACTTCCATAAGAAATTTAACATCCATCTAGCATAAATAAATCTAAGTCATAGGCCTGTCAAGCCTTGCCCAGGGTAATGATACACACAGTCTTTAATACATTACATCCCAAAAATACATGTCCAAAAGAGAAGATACAATACAGGATTACATCACCAAAAGATGAAAAGAAATAAAAGTACCAAGGTCTTATACCATGATAGCTAGGTACAACCCATAAGCTGATCATGATGTAAAAGATATCTAGTACATCTAATCTACTCCTGCCTAGATGGTCTGCTAGATGAGGTTGAGGCTGGTGGGGTTGATGAAGCTGAAGATGCTCTCCTGGTATTCCATAAAGTCCGAATTGTCGCTCGGGCCTCCTTGAGCATGCGGAATACTGTCAACAGCTGGGTCTTAAGTCTGTCGACGGCCCCTGAAAGATAAGCCATCTCTACAGTAACCCCATCATGACGGACGGTGGCAAGGTCGAAGAAAATTGACAGGGACTGCTCCTGAGCAGATAGAGCAGCATGGGTCTGGTACTAGAGACTCTCCATGGTCTGGATACGCTGGTGGAGACGATAGTTCTCCTCCCAAAGCCACTGCAATGCCTCGTTTGTCTTAGCATGGACTCCTCTGGCTTCCTTTGCCTCTCCCCTCATAGTATGAGCGAGAGAGTCGATACGCTCATGGATGGCAGTGTAGCACAGTTGACCAGATGTCAACAGGCTGCGGAGGTCTGATATCTCCCGCTCCTGGCGTGCGGCCAGTACGGTGATCTGGGCCTGGACAGAGTCGGCACGTCCCACCCCAGAGCCTTCCCTGATCTCGAAAGTGTAGCCAGGTATAGACTCGGGAAAATAGCCCGATGGTAAAGATGAAGGTACAAAACATGGTAGGTCTGGAGATACCCGGTCCTCCTCCATAGAGGTGGGGACCAGTATGGCTGATGCTGGAGCAGAAAAAGGGTCCTCAGGAAGTACATCCTCGATAGTCTGGTCATCCTCTGAGTCTGAGGCTGATAACCATCCACACTGTACTGATCGTGGAGATGAACGGGTAGCTGGAGCAGGTGCTACTACTGGTAGAAAAGTTGGAGGTGCGGTAGGCTGAGTCATAATGCTCTGAAAATAATATTATTTTAAATTTGAAGTATGTATAGGCTTACAAACAAAGGAAAAATATTATTTTTGGTTACAAGTTTTATGAAGCTTATCCCTTTTAAACAATCATCGCAATGTTTTAAGGTTATATATATATATATATATATATATATATATATATATATATATATATATATATATATATATATATATATATATATATATATATATATATATATATATATATATATATATATATATATATATATATATATATATATATATATATATATATATATATATATATATATATATATATATATATATATATATATATATATATATATATATATATATATATATATATATATATATATATATATATATATATATATATATATATATATATATATATATATATATATATATATATATATATATATATATATATATATATATATATAATCATTTAACCAGTTTATTTAATCAGTCAGTATACACTCAGTTCACATAGCACAAAATTCCCTACGATCTATATGCTTAACTAATACGGTCCTAAAAAAATCCCAAAAGATTTTATAAAGTTATAGTATAGTTTTAAATAAAAGAAAAATCACTTTATTTTTATTTTATTTAAAAATTTATCTGGTTCTCTATAACTAATGCTCTGATATCATTCTCTATGACACCCCGGGTAGGGTCAAAATATGCGGAATTATCAACGGAGATGTCACAAGGGTGGATCGACAGCATATAGTTCATAGAGCATAAGATAAACGATTATTCAAAACAGATTACATGATTATTAAACAAATTTATGACAAATTGTCTCCAACATGATAAAAGTAGATTCTTTATGTTTCCCAAATAGAACCCCTAACGAGTCCTACAATGCAGATTATAGTGATGCTTGAGTCCATGCACATATCACGTTCTAACTTCATTTCTCTGAGAAAAACATGCTTAGAGGGTCAACATAAAGTTGGTGAATTTATAGGTTTACAATAATTAGGTTGGACATACATTAATCATAGAAGTAACAATGCACAAAGCATTCTTACTAAAAAGTAGATTACATTTGCTATTACTCGAAACTGAAGCTTAACCTTCCATAGTCCTCAACAGATGAGGACGTAGTGTCTTACAAAAAGACACCCAAACCCAGTTCCAACATGGTATACATCTTTTGTCCCGGCCAAGGCACAGTGAGCATGACTCACCCAGATGGGGATGGTCAATCCCTAATAGATCTATTTATAACAATCGGGCGATTTACAACAATTTAACAGTTTCTATAATAGTCAATTATAGTCAAGTTTATACAATTCAGTTATGTCCATTTAATGCTACAGTATTTATTTAAATAATTGTAGTACAAGTATTAATAATATCCATTTAAACTTATATACATAAGTTTCATAGTTAAGTAAACACAAAAGTGTTCTACTTAAAATATTAGTTTACGTTCGCAATTCATGTATTATAATCATCCATTTAAACTTACTATTAAGTTTCATATTTAGGTAAACGCAACAATGTTATACTTAAAATATTAGTTTACGTTCGCAGTTCATGTATTATAATCATCCATTTAAACTTACTATTAATACAAGGTTTTTTAAGCCTCGTATAAAAATTTGTTCGTCTCGATTCAATTCGAATTGATCTCCGGTTAAAAGTGTGACTCAGTTGTTCTTGGTGAATAAAAAGAAGATGTTGTTGATTATCTATAACTAATTAAAAAGTAAATGCGAAAATAATAAAAATAAGCTAATGACGAATGACAATAATAAAGAAACGTAAAACAAGACGAATATTAAAAACTAAAAATTAAAATGATATTAAAACGAATATTAAAACAAATATTTAAAGAAACAATTAATAAAATTAAAAGAGAAAATAATAAAAATAAAAATAAACTTTTCGAATTAAAAATAAAACTTACTTAAATAAAATGAAAGCAATTGGATTATAAAACTATTTTAAAAACAAACGAAACGAATAATAAAAACGTGAATTTAAAATGAAACAATTAATAAAAATAAATATAAAAGAAGAAATTAACTATCGACTCGAAAATAAAGTTTACTTAATGAAAAAGGAGAAAATAAAACTAAAATGGTACTTTAAAGTTAAACGAGGTAAAACCTAAAGCGGGTACTAAATAAAAGATAAAACTTAAACTTTACGAAAAAATATTAATACTAAAAAACAAAGAAAAATTTAACTAAGAATACGTAACTTTCAAAAATAAAAACGGAACAACTTTCAGATAAAACTAAAGAATTATAGAACAATACTATTAAATAAACAAGCTAGGAGGCAGCTAGCTGGAAGCTAGCAACCACACAGCTCATTTTGGCGCTAAAACTGTTAAGCAGGCAAGCAAGCTCCACAATTTTCTACGCTTGCTACAGTGGTTTTCAGTAAAATCTTTTCTTCGGAAAAAGACATGTTTTCGCAATAGTTGTAATTTCAGAATTTTAGATTCTTCGGAATAATCATTATTTCGGAAAAATTTTATTTTCAGAACAATTGCTATTTTGGAATACTTGCATTTTCATAGAAATCTTCGGAAAAATTACTTTTTCGGAAAAATTGATAAATTCAGAAAAATGAATAATTTCGGTAAAAAAGGTTTCTTCGGAATAATGTGCTTTTTCAGAAAAAATGACATTTACGGAATAATAGCTTTTTCAGGAAAATGATAAATCCAGAAAAAATGGTAATTTCGGAAAAATTAACCCTTTCCCGAAAAAGTAAGGAAACAAAAACAGATAAACAGTAATGTTGATCCCAAACTTAGATCGATTAGCTTTGTGTATACGAGATTAGATCAAGTATAACACATAGAGAAACCTTTGTTATATGCTTTGTGAATCTAAGTGTTATGCGGAATTTAACACTTAAACAAGAACACAAGATGTAAACAAAACTTTCACTTTGATTATGAATGTCGAACTTGCTTACAATGAAAGATGTTTACGAATGAAAACTTATATAAAACTTGATACTAAACATTAATCTATAGGCCTTCTTTTATAGACTAAGAAGCCTTGTACAATAAGCTACGTATCAACTATTCTAGGTAAAGATAAACATAGAAAATACATTGTCGTTTCTATCCTTACTAGAAGTATTCTAGAATATAATAAACATGTAGCTTATATCTTCCATCAGTGCTTGTCTTCAATCTATCAACACTTGACTTCAACTTGTCAACGCTTGGGCTGCCAGCGCTCACTTTGTTCTTGTCAACGCTTGAGTTGTTCTTGTCAGCGCTCAAGTGATCTGGCCTTAATTTATTCCCAACAATCCTCCCCTAAACTTGATATCCACTCTTATGATCAAGTTTCTGAATAATCATTAAGAACTTGGAGGAGTCTGACAAACCTTCTCATATTGGTAATAAATAAATCTGATCAAATTCTTTGCCACGTCACTTGTATAATCTATCTCCAACTGGGTGTCCTTCATCTTTTCCAAAACAGCCTTGGATATGAAATACTGAGCATCCACTAATAGATACTCAGCAAACTTTGTAGAACTCAAATGGTATACACCAGCAGCTGAATATAACCTCCATTGAAGACCACTGAGGTCATCTTCAAGATCCTTCCATATTTCAGGATCTTCCTCATTTGTCCCACACATTCTTTTAAATGTGGTCCAAAGTTTTATTCCATTAGCTGAAGTTGGTGCTTCAGCCTCATACTTGGTCTCCAGCAACCTCCAAAGGTCCACCAAGTCTTCTCTATCACAACTTGCAAATAAAGATATGAGAGTGGTAAAAGTGTGTACCTCCTTGCCAAATATTCCAATCTTCCAGAATCCACATTCATCCTCATCATAACTCACAATTGGATTCTTGGAATCTAATGGTAACACTTGCACCATATCTGAAGCTTCTAATGGGGAGAGCTTGAGGCTCTTTCTAATAACTGCTTCACTTGGATATAGTGGATTCATATCTTTTGGAAATTCAAGTGTAAATCCCTTCTTCACTGGCCTGGGAATTATCATAGCTTTCTTGATTTCCATCTCTTCTGCAAGTTGCTCCTTTCTTTCATCTGAAAGAAGTCTGTAAGTGTTCTCTTCCTGCACTTTCACCCAAATAGGATAAGCCCTATGTTCCAACTCATCAAATGTCAAAGCCTTTAACTTCTGATGTGTCCATCCAACTCCATGACATCTGAGCAACATAAAGTAGAGCTCCCTTCTATCCCTTTTCAACTCAGAGAGAATGTTGCTTGCCTTGTGCTTCAAAATCACCTTACAATCCTTCTGAACTCTAAGAAGAAGCTCCAAACCCCATATTTGATCTGAAATGGTCAAGTCTGGATTATCCATGCAGCTTTCTTCCCAAGAATTGTACATCTGAACCACCTCTGGCATATCAAAATCAACCTGCAACTTTAAATCTCTCAACTTTTCCCTGGCAAGCTCATCACCATACTCAAGCCTTTCTGGTTCTATAATCATCACACTTGAGTCAGAGCTAGCACCATCACTTTCTTCTTCAGAAGTCACAACAAATGGTGACTTTTCCTTTTCACCTTGTTCCATCATTTGCTCAGCCAATCTTCTATCAAATTCAACTTGGGCTGCATTCTTTGGAACAATTTCTTCTACCAATTTACCCTTACCCTTATCTGATGGTGCAATGGTTGGTAAGATAGATGGTAATATCTGAGTAGAAACTTCTTTGATGATAGATGATGACTGGAATACATCACCTTCATGTGCAGATCTGTCAACGTCCAAGTTTCCTCTATCAGCGCCCAAAATACTTTTATCAGCGTCCAACTTTGTCTTGTCAACGCTCAAATATTTTCCCTCAGCGCCTTGTGTAACCTCTCTCAACATTGCTGTAAATGATAAATTTAGATTGGTTGGAGAGATTAAGGACGTATCAAAACCTGTTTGTTCCTTCAAAGTTGTAAGAGCTTCAGCAACATCCATTGATTGACCATCTTGACTGCTCTTATCACTCAAATTTCTTTGATCTTCCTCCCCTTTGGAAGACTCCTCCATACCCCTCCTAGCAGGATCACTCTCCAAAACAACAATCCTCTCCCTCAATTGCTTGAGTTCAAGGCCTTGTGAGCTGACAATGTGTACTAAGTCTGCATTTTGCTTTTGCAAGCTAATACAGACTGCCGTCAATTCCAAAAGAGTCATTGGTTCCAGTCTGCACTCTTCTAAAATGGGGATTTGACCTCCCAAGTCAGGTTCATTGGGCATCGATGAGGACTTAATTATGGTGGGACTGCCTTGGCCAGCTTCTAAGCCAGAACCAATAGTCCCAGCCTCATCCAGGTCACCAGCCACACTTGTGGTGGTGGTTCTCTCTGCTTCATGGCTAGGACCACCAGAGGAGAACACTCCAGTAGTCCTTTGGCGTTTGATCAACCTATATTCAGGTGGTGTGGAAGATGGTGTGAAAGAATGGGTAGATGTGGGTTGGTTAAGGGGTGTTTGGGATTGTGATGGTTGGGTGTCAGCGTTAGAAATAGGCACATCAACGCCAACATTTGATGTGTTAGCGTCAAAGGGTTCTTGGTCTATTTGCATTTGTTCAGGTGAGGGTAAAGGTTCAGGAATAGGTTCAAGTTGTGGTTGAGGGTCAATTTGAGGTTGGGGGTCTGGTTGGGGTTGTGCTGCTGCAATAACAGCAAGCATGGCTGGGGTTAAAGGTAAGTCTCTATGAGGTGGTGAATTCATCTTGGTAAAAATAGCTTTCTTTTGTTCAGGGATCTTATAAAAATCATTGTGATCCCTTGAACAATATCTTTGATCATCAAAAATCATTTGCAGAAAACGGAGATAAGCTAAAGTCATTTTTGTCCCCTTGTTTTTACACATCCCTTCAAAAATCATTTTAGAATAGTTATATTTTTGCCCTGTTGCAATGCACACAATAGCAGTTGCAATGGATCTATTGATCTCATTGTGTGCAGTACATTTGGGACTCAAACATTGAAGGAGAATGTGAATGAGGTACTTCCAGGCTGGGGGAAATTCCTGCTTATGGCAGGAATAGGATATCCCAAAGCCCTAAGCCTTTGTTCTATTTCATTTATGGGAAGGATGGTTATACCATCAGCATCATCAAGATGCAAGGCCTGGCGTACCAAGACCTCAGTAACCACCCAAGACCTCCCATGAACAATAGAAGTTAATGTGGTCACTCCATTAACTGTTGAGGAACTAACAGTGTTCCAAAACTGCTTAATGTGTGTGACTGGAATGAGTGGTGCATGAGAAAGAGCATACCGTAAGGGGGATGCGTTCAAATACGCCACCATTTGTGTGTATTGAGGAAACAAATCATTATCAGCAACAAGATAAGCAATCATGTTGTGTTGAGACTTGAACCCCAAATCCAATTCTGCTGAGTTAAACCTTGGTGCCATTGATGAAAGCTGTTAATTTGAAGTGTAGAAGATGAAGGTTGATAAGAGAAAAGTGTTAGACAAGAATTATAGATACCCTGTTTTAAAATAGGAGCCAAATTTATAGGAGATAAAGAATGCATGTGACTGGCCCAAAAATAGGCAAAGATTTTCAAAAACTAATCATGAAAATATTGAAAAAGTTATAAGTTATCTCATGCATTTAATGAAAGTAACAACTCCTAAAATTACGGCTTGAAAAAAATGTCAAAAAGTAACAACTGGGTAGGTCCCATTGAGTGTCAACAGTCAAATATAACCTATCAACGCCCAACAGCTACAATCTTGTCAACGTTCGCCTAAAGCCATGTCAGCGTCCAATTTGGTCACAACAACGCTTGGAAATTTCTTGTCAGCGTCCAAAAATAAAATTGTTTTAAAAAGTGAAAAATGACCTTAACAAGTAATTTATCCTAGAGAAAATAACCAAAAGCTGATAATTATTATAGGGCGGCAAGCACTGTCCAGTTATGCACACTTGCATAAGCAAGATAGACATAACAGTCCTCTAGTGTCCCTTGCTAACCAAAAGTCTTAACAACCAAGTTACCTTATAAAATCCTTGTTACTCCCAGGTAAACCCCATATCAAAATCATTCCCAAGTCTTCCAACAGACCACAACCAGTTCTAGGCCAAAAATGTCTTGGCAGCATGCAAAGTTGATATACTATGCATGCTACAGTGCCTCATGGTTTAGTAAAACTAACCCATACTCACCTGTGGACACAATCTAGAATTGTGATAAGAGTATCATATGGATACCCAAAAATCCTAAAGGTTCCTAAAACCTCCCCTTAAACTATGATACAAAAAGTTTGCTAAAATCATGCATGAACATAAAAAAATTTATGTCAAGATAGGAATGAAACATTCCAACCATCATCCATAAATAAAAACTTTTCCAAATGCTTCTCCTTTGATCCATAAGCAACTCTGTATCCAATGGTATACTGCTAACACCATCTGCACATTTAGATTAAAAACCACAAAACTAACATTGTTGCTGACAACGCCCCGATAACACACAACAGCGTTGAAGGAAGCTTTGTCAGCGTTAGACAATTATATTGCTGACAACGTTGCAAAAACACTTATCAGTGTTCAAGCAACCTTTGTCAGTGTTAGAAAAATATAGTGGAAAATCTAAATCATCAAGAAGACCAATAATAATAATGCATCATCCTGTACATACTTTTAGAAAAAGAATCCAAAACACATAGTTAAGTGAGATTAATCATTCCAATACTTGTTACCAAGTATTGAAGTCTTCCAGTATCAAAAGGTTTAGTTAATAAATCCGACACATTTTCCTCAGTGTCAACCCTATCTGGTTGTATTAAACCTTTCTCAAAGCAATCTCTTATAAAATGGTGTCTAATTTCTATGTGTTTAGTTTTAGAATGATGCACAGGATTCTTAATGATGCATAAAGTACTATTATTATCAACAAATATCTTAGTATGCATGAAATTATACCCATAATCCAACAGCTGGTTCTGAATCCACAACACTTGACCACAACATGCTGCTGCAGCCACATACTCTGCTTCAGTTGTAGAGTTAGCCACCACTGTTTGTTTCTTGCATTGCCAAGATATTAATCTGCTCCCAAGAAACTGACATCCACCAGTTGTGGATTTCCTATCAAACTTGTCACCTCCATAATCACTATCTGAATATGCAATCAGCTCCAATGGTGAATCCTTTGGGTACCACAACCCAAGATTAGGGAAACATCTTAGGTACCTAAAGATCCTCTTCATAGCATAAAGGTGACATTCTTTGGGAGTCACTTGATGACGTGCACAAGCACATACAGCAAACATGATATCAGGTCTGGAAGCAGTAAGATACATCAAGGATCCAATCATGGATCTATAATGCCTGACATCAACATCTTTCCCATCTCCAACCTTTCCCCAAGGGTGTTCTCTATCCATAGGAGTAGAAGCCCTCTTTTCATGTGGAGAAAAGCCAAACTTCTTCAAGATTTCAGCAACATATTTGTCCTGGGAGATGAAGATACCATCTTCTTTCTGCTGAACTTGTAAACCAAGAAAGAAGTTCATCTCTCCCATAGCACTCATCTTGAATTTGTCTGTCATAAGCTTGGAGAAATCCTCACTCATCTTTGGATCAGTAGACCCAAAAATGATATCATCAACATAGACCTGCACAAGCAACACATCTTTGCCTTTCTTCTTTGTAAATAGTGTCTGATCTATGGTGCCCCTTTTGAATCCATTGTCCACCAAATATGTAGACAAAGTACCATACCATGCTCTAGGGGCTTGATGGAGGCCATACATAGCCTTTTTGACTCTATACACTTTATCTGGATGCTCAGGATCCTCAAAACCAGGAGGTTGCATGACATAAACTTCCTTAACAATGGTGCCATACAAGAATGCACTTTTGACATGCATTTGATAGACTGTGAAGCCCATGCAAGATGCATAGGCTAGAAAAATCCTAATATCTTCAATCCTTGCAGCTGGTGCAAAGACTTCTTCATAGTCTATTCCCTCCTCTTGTGTATAACCTTGAGCCACTAACCTTGCCTTGTTTCTGACCATAATACCTCTTTCATCTCTTTTGTTCCTGAGAACCCATCTTGTCTCTATAGGTCTGACATATCTAGGACAATCAACCAGCTCCCAAACATCCTGAATTGCAAATTGGTGAAGCTCATCCTGCATTGCTTCCACCCAACTTGGTTCTTTGAGAGCATCAAATATCTTCTTGGGTTCTTCTTGTGACAGAAAACATGCAAACAAACATGCTTGCACAAGAGGGGTATCAACCTTCTTGTGAATATTGGCAATATATCCACCAAGACCTTGATGGCATCTTCTTGTCTGAATTGGAGTCATAATATCACCAATGATCTGAGATGGGGGTGATTCTTCATTGTGGAAGTGAGAACCCCTCCTTCAAAAAGTCTGGTATCCTCAACCTCATGCTCCATGTTGCCAATGTCTTCTTCATCAGACTCTCTTTGATCAACAGGAATCTCTTCATAAACCCTAGAAGGTCCTCCTTGTTCAAAAGTGGAAGAGAAAAGATGTGCAAAGGTGTTGTCAACGTCTGAACCTTGTTTGTCAGCGATTGGGCTAACAACGCTTGAACTGTTGTTGTCAACGTCTGAGCCATCAACGTCTGAATTGGTCTTGTCAGCACTAGATTTGCCTTTGTCAGCGCCTGAAGAACCATGCATGTTTGTATCTGGTGGTATTTGGAGACCACCATTACCTTGTCCAGTAGCAGCAGCAGCAGCAAAAGCATCGGTCCAAATGGGAATTGTGACATATTCAAATGTAGGAGATGCCTTTTCTGCTTGTGATCCAACCCTCTCATTAACCTGTGTACCTGAAACATCAACAATTTGTTCTTCCACAACATTTGAAGTTACCTTCACAATGTATGGATTAGTGACAGGCATATAATTTAAAGTTCTAGATAAGGGTTCCAAATCAAACAACCAATTAGGACCACTCTCAGGATCACTAGGTTTATTCTCTAAGAACCTAACATGTACTCTTTCAACAATACGTTTGTCCTCTTTAAGATAAACCCTATAACCCTTGCTCTGCACTGAATAACCCATGAAGTAACCTTCATCACCTTTTGCACTAAATTTCCTAAGGCATCACTAGTGTCTAAGACTACTACATGACATCCAAAAGGTCTGAGAAAACCAATATTAGGTTTTCTTCCCCAAAGTAGCTCATAAGGTGTTTTGTTCTGAATTTTGTTAACCAATGCTCTATTTTGCACATAGCATGCTGTATTAACAGCCTCAGCCTAAAAGGCTATAGGAAAGTGAGCATCAGCCAACATTGTTCTGGCTGCTTCAATTAGGGTTCTATTTTTCCTTTCAGCAACCCCATTTTGTTGTGGGGTTCTAGCAATACTGAATTGCCTAGTAATTCCCTTCCTGGCACAAAAATCATCTAGCTTCTTGTTCCTAAATTCTCCACCATTATCACTCCTAAGCATCTTAACCTCATTGCCAGACCTTTTCTCAATTTGAGTGATAAATTCAATAAGAACATCAGCTGTGTCACTCTTCATAGCTAGAAAGAATGTCCAAGTAAACCTAGAAAAGTCATCAGTGACAACAAAACAATATGACTTGCCATTCAAACTTTCTATATTTGTTGGACCAAAGAGGTCCATGTGAAGCATATGAAGAGGTCTGGAACTAGTATGCACCTACTTGGACTTGAATGAGACCTTGTGCTGCTTGCCTTTAAGACATGCAACACAAGAGTGGTCATTGTGGAAGGCCTTCTCAGGCAAACCATCAACTAAACCAAGCCTCACAAGTCTATTTATATTTTTAAAATTTATGTGCCCTAGTCTCCTGTGCCACAAATTACTTTCATCTACTGAGGCTTTAGCATAAAAACAAGACATATTTGCATTCACTTTAATCCCATTTAAATTCACATTATATATGTCCTTATGCCTAGGTGTTCTTTACTCAATGTACTTCTCATCAGGGATCTTAAAATCCTTGCTTAATACCAAACACTCAGTATCAGTGAAAAGAACCTTATTTTTGTTATCACACACTTGTGATACACTAAACAGATTATAATCCAGTTCTTTTACCAGGAAGACATTCTCAAAACGTAGATTATTGGTGAGAAGGGTTCCTTTGCCTGTAATGGTGTCGTAGCCCCCTTCAAAGTATACCTTATCACCATCTTTAATAGGAGTGAAGTTCGTCAGATAGTCTTCCTTTCCTGTCATGTGCCTTGAGCATCCACTATCCCAATATCCATAATCATTGATCTGTCTCTGAATGCCCTGCACATAAAGAAAACAAATTAGTTTTCTTTGGGAACCCAAGTCTCAGAAGACTTGGATTCAACTGGTTGTTCAATAAGAACAGACTTAGTTCTCACAACAACCCCATTCTCATCCTTTTTAGGATGAAAAACCCAGTTAACCCCAATTGGTTTTGTAATGACCTTTGAAATGTAATTAAACCTATTGCAAGTCATTGAAATTCCATTATTATTAGGGTTTTGATCTTTCTTGGGTCTCCATGTTAAGCTTGAAGAAGCTTTAGACCCCTTACCTTGTGGTTGCAAATATTTAGGTCTGGTCACGTTTCTGTCAGCGTTGGATTTTGTCCTGTCAACGCTGAAATTACCCTTGTCAGCGTTGAACCTAGGGTTTACTACAGGAACCCATTACCTATTTGACCAGGTGTTTGTCTTTTGAAAAGGTCTTTGTCCATGAGTGTTAGACCTTCTAGAGAAGAATGGGGCAGGTCTAATCACTTGTGGACTTTGCTGCACACAAGGTCTGGGTCTGACAACGTTTGACTTCCTAACAACGTTGACTTTCTTCCTATCAGCGCTGAAATTGTTCCTATCAGCGCTAGCTTTGGGAGCATTGACACACTTGTATGCCAAATGTGAAAAGCTACCACAAGTATAACAGGCTTTCTTAGACACACTCTTAGGTCTAGAAGCGAAGAAACCTGTTCCATGATTGTTAACTTGGCTCTTGGGTGACCTATTATTTCTATACATCTCTGCATATTTAATGGTAGGTCTTCTAACAGTGTTGGAGCCTAGGTCAACAGCTTTACCAGTAACTGGGTGAGTAACCTTAATGGGTGGTGATTCATTGGGACTTTCACATAGCAAACCTCCCTTAACAAACAAAGTAGGGTTAGCTTTCTTCCACTCATTTAGATCAGTCAGTTTTTGTTGATACTCTTCAACTGGAGTGACAACTCTTGGTGGAGGAGAGAATTCCTCTTCTTGGCATTCTGGTATACCAGTCCAAGACAAATCCTTTCTAAGGACACCATAGAAGTCACCAGCTGGTGGTGGAACCAGAGAGTAATCATTCATTCCAATCCCAGTCATGTCCTTAGGATCCCTTTGTTTAGCTACACAATCTCCTAGGGCTTGGGTGGCTCTATCAAATCTTTGAATCTTGAGGTCAACATTATCTTTATTCTTAATGGCCTCATCTAACTTAGCATGTAGGTCTCTATTGACCTTTGTCATGATATTTCTAATATCCATACTACCCTCTAGCTCATGTTTTAAGATATTTATCTTATCTTTTAAATCAAATTCCATTTTCTTGTATTCAGAAACGGTTTTCTCAGTTTCAGTAAGAGCTAGTTGGTAATTGGACAATTTACACCTTTCAGTACTCATATCATCTTTTAGTTTTAACACCTCTTTGTTAAGTCTATCAGTGTTTAACCTACAACCTTTGCTACAAAAAGCATCATCATATACCTCATTATCAGATGAAGAGGAGGAGTGTGCCATGAGAGCATATTCAACATGCTCTTCTTCTTCAATATCAGCAATCAAAGCTTTGTCCTCTTCAGCATCCTTAGCCAGATAGCTCCAATCCCATCCAGTACCATCAATTCCTTGAACTGCAACCATGGCTTTGGAGTCTTGAGCTTTAACAACCTGACTTGAGGGTTTACCAGCATCAGATCTTCTAGGAGATCTGCATTCCCTCATGAAGTGCCCCATGCGATGACAGTTGTAGCACTCAACTTTGGATTTATCAAATCCAGTAGTGTCTTTAGCATTGAAGGTCATCTTCTTCTTGAACCTTCTATTCCACCTGTTTGCTCTTATACTAGCAAGAGCCATGTTCCACTTGATGTCCATCTCTTCCAAGTGTTAATCACTTATCTGCTCTAGGTCCTCATATGTAATCACTGAACCATTGGGCAAAGAAGCAATGTAAGCACACACAGTATCCAAATCCAAACCAGCAGGTTTAACTCTTGGGCAGTCATTCATGAATGTGTCAGCGTCTGAAAAGGAGACATTGACAGGACTTGTTCCAGCGCTGACAAATGATGATCCAGTAACTGGATGCATAAAAGAGTCCTTCTGATTGAATTGACCTTCACTATGAGAGAAGAAGGCCATGTTGCTGGTGCTAGCTTTGCTTCCATGTGCTGAAAGAGTTTCATCTTCCAACAGTCTTAGTTTTTTGTAGATGTCATCAAACGAGGAGCTCTTGTAAGTATTATTGGCAAGAATAGATCTTGCCTCAATCTTTCATTCCTCACCAAGACTTTTCAGAAAGGTAGCATTGGTGTCAACATCACCAACTTGTGTCCCCATGAAGGACAACTTGCTTGTGATGTCAAGCAATCTGCTTCTCACACTACTCAGTTTCTCATTGGGCTGAGCTTTGAAGACATCATAATCATGCAGAAGTTGCTTTTTCTTTTCTTCCTTAGTGTCTGCATTACCACCATATGCAACTTCAATTGCTTCCCAAAGATCCTTAGCAGATTCATAGCCTCTATATTTGTGCTGATTTTCTTGTCCCAAAGAGACTTTCAGAATATTTAGGGCTTTCATGTCAACCCTTTTCTTTGCAATATCTTCAGCACCTACAGCTCTACCATCTCCAGGTTTTTCTTTCTTATCTTTATCAGGACATCCTTCAACAGCTGATCTTGCCGTAATGGCATCCTGAATCTTTTGAGCCTTATTGAATGAGTTTCCATATTCAATAATCTCCCAGAGTGTGTAATCAAAGATCCCCAGATATTGTTCAAAGTTGAACTTCTATAAGTCAAAGTTGGTTGCATCAAGCATGGGAATCTTGATGATTGGTAAGGGAGAAGAGGAGGAAGTTATTGCTTCAGACATGATGTTGTTAGGGTTTTGAGAAAATTAGGGTTTTGGTGTTCGTGTATCGTTCTGGTGTTCTTCAAAGATCAAAAGTTCCTCAACAAGCTCTGATACCACTTGTTGATCCCAAACTTAGATCGATTAGCTTTGTGTATACGAGATTAGATCAAGTAAAACACATAGAGAAACCTTTGTTATATGCTTTGTGAATCTAAGTGTTATGCGGAATTTAACACTTAAACAAGAACACAAGATGTAAACAAAACTTTCACTTTGATTATGAATGTCGAACTTGCTTACAATGAAAGATGTTTACGAATGAAAACTTATATAAAACTTGATACTAAACATTAATCTAAAGGCCTTCTTTTATAGACTAAGAAGCCTTGTACAATAAGCTACGTATCAACTATTCTAGGTAAAGATAAACATAGAAAATACATTGTCGTTTCTATCCTTACTAGAAGTATTCTAGAATATAATAAACGTGTAGCTTATATCTTCCATCAGTGCTTGTCTTCAATCTATCAACACTTGACTTCAACTTGTCAACGCTTGGGCTGTCAGCGCTCACTTTGTTCTTGTCAACGCTTGAGTTGTTCTTGTCAGCGCTCAAGTGATCTGGCCTTAATTTATTCCCAACAAGTAAATTCAAAACTAAAGAAATAAGCTACGAATAAGCTAGAATCAATTAAGCAATCTACCAAAACTTAATTTAAAACACTTTTAAGAAAAACTAATTCAACCACAAATTAAAAACTTGAAAAACACTAATAAAATTAAAAATTAAAAATCAACTATTAATAAAATAAACTAATAAAAACTCTTAACTAAAATCAAAACAAACACACAATAAGCTATAAAATCAATAAGCTAACATAATCAAAAACATAAAAACATAACAATTAATCAAATGAGCATGAAAATAAGATAATAAGCATAAATATTAACCAAAATAAGAAAGGTAGAAGGAGAGGTTAATATAATAACTTGATTAAAATTAAAGATTCAACAATAAAAGTAAAGATTAGATTAAAAACAAGAAAGGAAGATTAAAGATTAAGATCCTAGTGAGAGAAACTGTCACTTTCTCTCTATAAAATTACCTACAAAAATGAAAACTAAATTAAATTTCTAACTAGCTAACCAACCCTCCTAAATGTGTTTAGGAGGGTATTTATAGGAAATGGGGAGGTGCATGTGTTGCCTCCTCTTTCTTTCTTCACGTCTTTCCGTCTTTTAAGTTCTTCGACTTTATCGACTTTGTCTTGGGATTAATTAAACTCGTCTTATAATTTCTTCATTTATTAGACTTGAGTTCTTCGGCTTTATTAAACTTTCGTCTTTTAGCTTGTTCTTCGATAAATCTTCAAAAAAGGTCTTGGACTTCCGTTCTTTTTTCATTCTTGATCTCTTGACTTCGTCTTTTGTCTTTTTCTTCGATAAAAGCCCGTGAAAGCCCGTATTTTCTTCCCTTTTCATATGTTGGTCCTAAATCACAACAAAAACACAAATCACGCATAATTCTGACATTTACGACATAAAATACACGTTTTGGCTTGGTTATTATTATAATTAAGTGGTAAAAGGATAAGTGTTTTCACACTTATTAAATCCCCTACACTTGACCATTGCAATGTCCTCATGCAATGCATTAGTTACAAAGCATGTTTTATATTTTTCATCATAATCGATCCACCTTGGCCTTTATTAAAAAGATAGAAATTATAAAACATTCAAAGGAAGAAAATAAGTAAAGAAATCAAAGACATACCTTAGGGTTTTGAAGATGTCATGAATGATTATCATCCTCAAGTTTTCACGTTCCCCAAACCAAGCTTAAAAACAAGATTATTGTTATTATAAGTTAGCAAACTAACACAAACTCATGTGGGCCAATTATTCACTTAGACTCCCTTATTCCTAGGTGTATCTCTTATATTTTATTGTTGTCTTGAATGATCACGAGGATGCATTGTTGACTTATTACGATAGTTATTAGGCTGAAAATAAAGTAGGACGATTTAATCAATAGTTAGCTAAAGGACAAAATCTTTTAAAACTGCTTCTCGGGACCTCATAAAGTTCATATCTTGGCATAACTCGCTTCACGATTTGAGACCTTTCTCGGACCGATATTTGGCAGTGACTTCATACTTCAAATCTTGAGAGACGTTCATGAAATAATGGTCTTCTCTTCATAATGGGAATTTCTTCACTTGAAGTTTTGAGAGATTCTTCATCTTTGGACCACGACTTCTTCATTTTTCTCCAATCTTTATTTTGGTCTTTGATATACAACGATCTGCCTCCTTTTAGGACTTGGATCTATTTATCCTCATACCTTGTTAGGACCTTTTTGGATTGACTTCTCCATGATCATTACGGGAGTATTTGCTTTTCGTCGTGTGTCTCGATCCTTCATATTGATTTTTGATAAATGATTCTTCACATCACTTTGGATCTTTAGCAACAAAATGTAGCCCTCATGCCTTGTTAGGGCCTTTTCGGACTCGCCAATCTTCGCATCCCGCTTCAATAAGTTATGCCTTGGCTATGAACTCTAATTAATACCGAGCAACTTTTAAACGATCTTGGGCTAGAAGCTAAGTAACTTTTCAAGTCGTACAACCTTACTTATTGCAATTAAATTTATTAACAAGCGATGGGAGAATAGGCTTATAATCAACTCACATAAATTCACGAAAGAATATCAAACATATAATTGACTCTATCATCTCTCGTCCTTCACAGTTTAAAATCTCAAGGAATGGGACTCGTGGATGCTTAGCCAATTAAATCAAAGTTTTGGGTTTTCGAGTCATCTATAGGATCTTGCAAATTCTTAGACTTTTTCAAGTTTAGAAAATGCATTTTAAAGTTCCCTTGATAAACGACTCTCTAGGATCAATTACAGGAACTTGCAAAAAGTTCTTGTTCTTAACCCGGGAGAGTTAAGACTTTCGCGTTTTAAAGCTCCCTATATAAAAGCCTAGCAAAACTTGACTTAAACACGTTAAGGATACTAGCTAGAGTAAACTTAGATAAGTAAACTCGGGTTGAGTCAAAAGATTCACAACGTTTGAAAACTAAAACCACTTTATTAAAATTTATTCTAACAACAAAATAGAATAACTATAACAAAGGTAAAACTACTAGGCCAAAATAGATCAAAAATTTTGAAAAATGTCGAAAAATCAATTTTTCGGTTAAAATGAGGACAAATGCAAGGAAAAGACCACTTAACTTCGATATAAGTCCCCCCTACACTTAATATAAACATTGTCCTCAATGTTTAAGCATGTGGAAGTAAACTCCCCTACACTTAGGACATTGTGCACTTTGTTTAAATCTCGCTGAGGAAGAGACAACTAAAGTGATTCCTATTTTACTATTGAAGAATATAAAATAGAGAATCAAAAGAGTTTAGGATAGAACCGGGAAGGCGGGTACACGGGATCACGGTTCGTCAAAAGTCATCAATAATGGATCTTTGAAAGCTCGAATCCCTGCACATGATAAGAAAGAAAACAACAAACACATACTAGGATCTCCCCCTACACTTATTATAAAAACAAGAGAAAAAGGATAGATACTGCGGGTTGCCTCCCGAGAAGCGCTTGTTTTTGTTAACCGAGTCGTGAGCCTAACTCGACCTTGATTAGCATATGAAGAAGCTTAAAACATATCCACCGGGGTCAAATACATGGTTTTCATCCAACAAATAGCACAAGATTAAGGCGAACAAGGCAAGCCAAATAAGAGTAGGCAAGGTTCCCTTAAGCAGTTGTTGAGCACGGTGGTAGCAAGGGTGAAGAGGTCCAAGCATATCTCCATGGTTTCCCAAAATCTTTCCTTTTATTTCATCAGATGGATACTGAGATGGCTTAAAAAGTGCAATACCGGGATTGAACACCTTTTCCTTTAGGGGAAAATAACACTCAGGCTGAGCAGATCTTGAAGAAGATCCGATCATAAATCTCGCAATCTCATCCTCAGAAGGTGGATATAGAGGTGTCAAGACATAAGTGCTGCGTATATCGGTGTCGGCCGACTTCTTCTCCTTGGAAACGGGTTTCTTCATATCCAAAGTAGGATAAAGACCATAATCATCAAAGTCCAAAGGAGGAGCATCACTCTCATTGGGGAAGTAGGTATTGAGAAAAGTGGCAAAATCTTCCTCAAATGAGTAATTGTCCAAAGTATCAATAGTGTTTGGTGGATGATCTTCATCAAAAGTAGGAGTAAGGTCATTATGAGAAGAATCACTCGAGAGAGTATCAGCATCATCAAAATCAGCATAAGTTGGCATGTCTGGATACTCTGAAACAAAAGCAGCAAAATCATCCCCATCGAAACTAGGGTCATCATAGATTGATGGAGACCCATAGATTGGTGGGGGATCTAATTTGGGGAGAGAATCATCAAAATCATCCACATCGTCTTGAAAAAGTGGATTGTCATGGGGAGACTCGAAAAGAGGATTATCATATACAACAAAGTCATCAAGCTTAAAACTTTCGAAAGTAGGAGTAAGCTCTTCTTGAAGCACATTAATCATTTTCGCGGATTCTTTTCCATTTGTCTTACTAGTAATTTTCCCCATCTTAAAAACTTGAGCATCATTCCCGACTCTTAAGATTAGATCACCTTCGGCAACATCGACAAGAGCTTTTCCGGTTCTCAAAAATGGCCGACCAAGTATTAACGGAATACGAGGGTCCATTTCATAATCAACAACAACAAAGTCGACCGGAAAAGTGAAGGTGCCAACTTTAATGAACACATCTTCGGCAATACCAACGGGGTAAGCGAGAGTGAGATTTGCTAGCTCAAGAGTCATTTTTGTTGGAGTAAGGTCGGGTAATGATAGTGTTTTCCAAACACTTAAAGGCATCAGATTTATACTTGCTCCGAGATCAGCTAAGGCAACAAATTCTTCGGTTTTGTTAAAAATGCAAGGCAAGACAAAACGACCGGGATCTCCAAGTTGCTCCGGAAGTTCTTTAAGAATAACTGCAGAACAGTTTTCATTTAAGCGTGTGTTGACAAGCTCAACCAGCTTTTCCTTCTTGTTAAGCAATTCCTTGAATGCTTTGACGAATTTCGGCATGTGGACAAGTGCTTCAACAAGGCTAATGTTGAAATTCATTTGAGAGATCATCTTCAAATAGTTCAACACTTGAATGTCATCCTTGGTTTGCAATTTAGCCTTGTCTAAACGAGAAGGATAAGGAATATTTGGTTTATAGGTGGAAGGTGGGGTTGGTGAAGGTGTAGCATGTACAGGTTGAGATGTTGAGGGTTGAGAAGTAGAAGGTTTAGAGGTGGTTGGGGGGGTTGGTGGAGGGTTTTGTTTAGGTACTTCTTTCGTGATTGGTGGAGAAGGCAATGGAGAACTAGTACTAGGTGTGGTAGTAGGAGGGATAAATGGGGGTGGAGGAGGTGTAGATGGAGTAATGGGAGGTGGGGTAGAAGGTCCTACTAGAGTTTCTCCACTTCGAGTAGTAATAGAACTCACATTAGCTCTAGGGTTTGTTTCGGTGGTAGAAAGAAGAGCACCTTGGGGACGAAGGGTTTGTAACATTTGAACGAATCTCCTATCCGTGGACTCTTGAATTTTTCTAGTAGATTCTTGCATTGCTTGCATGATTTTCTCATGTTCATTCAAGTTTTTCAAAACCAAGTCCATTGGTGGATGAGGTACATTGAACCCTTGTTGTTGAAAACCTTGGTTTGGGTATGGGTTATAAGGTGGAAAACATTGAGGATTGAAACCTTGGTGTTGAAAACCTTGGTTTTGCATGTGATAGTTTCCTTGGTTTGCATTTGAGCCCCTCATGTTGGTATTTCCTTGAAAATTAGCTCTTGGCGGCCCTTGGTTGGTTTGATTAGGTTGTGGTGGTCTTTGTTGAAAACCGGGTGGAACCAAATAATTTGTCGAGTTGTAAGACAAGTGATTACCATCGACATTAGGCTTGAAATGAACTCTCTCGGTGTTGTCGTAAGCATACACTTCCGCGTGAGATTGATCATAAGCTTTATCACAGTTAGCATAAGAGTGTGGCCCACCACAAGTTTCACAAGTTATATTAAGAGCATTGTTGTTTTTGGCATTGTTAACGGCTTGTAAAGCAAGTGCTTCAACAACCGTAGTAAGCTTATCAAGTCTTCTTTCGGTATCATTAGTGCTAGCACTAGCCACATTAGCCCGAACACTTTTGGTTTGCACTTTAGATTTATTCTCAATAATATCCCATGCGGCATTAGAAGACTTAACCAAAATGTTACCCCCCGAGGCATTATTTAGTGAATCTTGGTCATTCATGCTTAAACCATTGTAAAAAGTGTTAATTTGATGCACTTTTGTGAAACCATATTGTGGAAACTTTCTTAAAAGTTCCTTAAAACGGTCCCAAGATTCACTAAATGTCTCACCGTACTTTTGTTCAAAGGTAATGATTTCATTCCGTAAAGCGGTAGTACGTGAGGGTGGGAAAAAGTAGTTGATGAATTTGGTCTCTAAATCCGTCCACGTAAGAATACTTTGTGGCGGTTCCTTATCAAGCCAATGCCGGGCTTGTCCCTCTAAGGAGAAAGGAAAAAGTTGCAAGCGAATTACCTCTTGTGAAACCCATTAAACCTGACCGTATTAGTGAGTTGAAGGAACCTTTTGATATGGTCATGAGGATCATCAAGTGTACGCCCCAAGAATGGTTGAGCAGAGACCATTTGAATGAAGTCGGATTTGAGCTCAAAGTTGTTGGCTCAAATCTCGAGTATGACAATAGCATCGGTGTTGCCCTCTACGTGCGATTGCAAAAACTCGATCATTGGTCGATTGTCCATGGTGACAATAGGTTGAGTTTCGAATTCGGCTTGAGTTGCTTTCTTCTTACGAGCACGGGTACGCATGCACACCTACAAAAAAGAAAAGAAAAATAGACAAGAAATATTTTTGGTTTTTTATGTTTTTCTATTTTTTTGTATTTTTGAAAATGTTTTTAATTTTTATGGATTTTTTAGAATTTTAAAGCAAGGAAAATGACGTTCAAAAATGAACGGATCCCAAAAACCAACGCGTGTCTCACTTAAAAACCGTTAATCTTCACGAAAAGAGCCGGCAGCGGCGCCTTTTAATACAAGGTTTTTTAAGCCTCGTATAAAAAAAATTTCGTCTCGATTCAATTCGAATTGATCTCCGGTTAAAAGTGTGACTCACTCGTTCTTGGTGAATAAAAAGAAGATGTCGTTGATTATCTATAACTAATTAAAAAATAAATGCGAAAATAATAAAAATAAACTAATGACGAATGACAATAATAAAGAAACGTAAAACAAGACTAATATTAAAAACTAAAAATTAAAACGATATTAAAACGAATATTAAAACAAATATTTAAAGAAACAATTAATAAAAATAAAAGCGAAAATAATAAAAATAAAAATAAACTTTTTGAATTAAAAATAAAACTTACTCAAATAAAAATGAAAGCAATTGGATTGTAAAACTATTTTAAAAAGAAACGAAACGAATAATAAAAATGTGAATTTAAAACGAAACAATTAATAAAAATAAATCTAAAAGAAGAAATTAACTATCGACTCGAAAATAAAGTTTACTTAATGAAAAAGGAGAAGATAAAACTAAAATGGTACTTTAAAGTTAAACGAGGGAAAACCTAAAGCGGGTACTAAATAAAAGATAAAACTTAAACTTTACGAAAAAATATTAATAATAAAAATCGAAAAAAATTCAACTAAAAATACGTAACTTTCAAAAATAAAAACGGAACAACTTTCAGATAAAACTAAACAATTACGGAACAATACTATTAAATAAACAAGCTAGCAGGCAGCTAGCTGGAAGCTAGCAACCACACAGCTCATTTTGGCGCTAAAACTGTTAAGCAGGCAAGCAAGCTCCACAATTTTCTACGCTTACTACAGTGGTTTTCAGTAAAATCTTTTCTTCGGAAAAAGACATATTTTCGCAATAGTTGTAATTTCAGAATTTTAGATTCTTCGGAATAATCATTATTTCGGAAAAATTGTATTTTCAGAAAAATTGCTATTTCGGGATACTTGCATTTTCATAAAAATCTTCGGAAAAATTACTTTTTCGGAAAAATTGATAAATTCAGAAAAATGAATAATTTCGGAAAAAAAAGTTTCTTCGGAATAATGTACTTTTTCAGAAAAATTGAGATTTTCGGAATAATAGCTTTTTCAGGAAAATGATAAATTCAGAAAAATGGTAATTTGGGAAAAATTAACCCTTTTCCGAAAAAGTAAGGAAACAAAAACAGATAAACAGTAAATTCAAAACTAAAGAAATAAGCTACGAATAAGCTAGAATCAATTAAGCAATCTACCAAAACTTAATCTAAAACACTTTTAAGAAAAACTAATTCCACCACAAATTAAAAACTTGAAAAACACTAATAAAATTAAAAATTAAAAATCAACTATTAATAAAATAAACTAATAAAAACTCTTAACTAAAATCAAAACAAACACACAATAAGCTATAAAATCAATAAGCTAACACAATCAAAAACATAAAAATATAACAATTAATCAAATGAGCATGACAATAAGATAATAAGCATAAAGATTAACCAAAATAAGAAAGGTAGAAGGAGAGGTTAATATAATAACTTGATTAAAATTAAAGATTCAACAATAAAAGTAAAGATTAGATTAAAAACAAGAAAGGAAGATTAAAGATTAAGATCCTAGTGAGAGAAACTATCACTTTATCTCTCTAAAATTACCTACAAAAATGAAAACTAAATTAAATTTCAAACTAGCTAACCAACCCTCCTAAATGTGTTTAGGAGGGTATTTATAGGAAATGGGGAGGTGCATGTGTTGCCTCCTCTTTCTTTCTTCACGTCTTTCCGTCTTTTAAGTTCTTCGACTTTATCGACTTTGTCTCGTGATTAATTAAACTCGTCTTATAATTTATTCATTTATTAGACTTGAGTTCTTCGGCTTTATTAAACTTTCGTCTTTGAGCTTTTTCTTCGATAAATCTTCAGAAAAGGTCTTGGACTTCCGTTCTTTTTGCATTCTTGATCTCTTGACTTCGTCTTTTATCTTTTTCTTCGATAAAAGCCCGTGAAAGCCCGTGTTTTCTTCCCTTTTCATATTTTCGTCCTAAATGACAACAAAAACACAAACCACGCATAATTCTGACATTTACGACATAAAATACACGTTTTGGCTTGGTTATTATTATAATTAAGTGGTAAAAGGATAAGTGTTTTCACACTTATTAACTATTAAGTTTCATATTTAAGTAAACACAACAATGTCATACTTAGACTATTAGTTTACGTTCGCAGTTTATGTATTATAATCATCCATTTAAACTTAGTATTAAGTTTCATATTTAAGTAAACATATGGTGTTCTACTTATAATATTAGTATTCAATTTATTTAACATTCATATAATTTTATTTTCTAAAAGTATATGAGTTCATGTATTAATAATACATATTCATATTGTTTATATAATTTATTTCATAAAGCAAAAATATAAATATTTTATTTTTGAAAAATAAAATAAAATATTTTATTTAACTTTAAAGTTCCCATAAATTATTTAACATTTATAAAATGATTTATCAATTACAAGTTTAAGAATTTATACATTATAAATTCTTATATTTTAAGGTTTGTCTAAGTTTTACTAAGTTTAAAAATAGAATTAGGGTTAGGGTTTGTTAAAGTTTCGGTACATGGCAAAACTAGTCCCTCCATATTTTAAACAAAGTATAACTTTCGGATTTTACACATTTGGTACCTAGGGCTTGTTAAGGTTTCGGTTTATGGCAGATTTAGTCCTCCTAGTTATATCTAGGTTTTATAACTTTCATAAAATGCCAAAACCAGTCCCTAGGGTTTCTATAAGTTTCGGATTATTACCAAAATGGTACTTAGGGTTATAAAATGACAAAACAACTTTTAGAAACTTTCCAAAATGGTTCCTAGGGTTTAATATGCCATGAATGGTATTTATTAAATCCTAGACTTTTGGATAATTACATTTTCAGTCCTTTTGTTTACTAATTTATCAAAACAAGTTTCATAAGTCACGGCTTTAGTCCTTAAGTTTCATAAATTGTCATTTTTGTCCAAAAGTTTTTATAAGTTATATTTTATTATAAAAACTTTTATTTAAATATACAAAACATTATATGGGCTTATTAAATGGGCTAAAATATCTAATGGACCATTTAGTGAGCCTAAATATATTTTAAGTCTATTAACCATTTAAATGGGCCTTTAAAACATTTATTGGGCTTAAATATATTTTTAAGTCCATTAATTAATTAAATGGGCCTAAGTATATTCTTAAGTCCATTAAGATACCAAGATTTGTCAAATGGGCTTATTGGGTCCAGTAAGTCTTGGGCTAATGTTGCATGGGCTTGATTAGTCCATGAATACTACTTTTTCATTATATGTAAGTATTAATCTAGGATTTTCTTATAAGCTTATTATTAGCTTATCCATATTTAGTTTTAAACCTTAATAAAAGAATAAAACTCATAGTTTATTTTATGTGATGTACCAAATGAGATCTAGATGTGTTACAAGGTTGCATGCAAGTCATAAGCTCTAATATGAGCTTATAACTCACGGTTACAATTAATTATAGCTTATTAAGATGAGTCAAAACTTGTTTTAAGGTTGCATGTACTTATAAGTGTCCCCAAAATAAGATCTAGTTATGTACAAATTAAGAAACCAAGTCAAAAGTCCATACATACATTTATAAAATATAACATAATTACCTAGGCTTCTTGCATGTTTCCAAGGTTACCATAATTCTAAGAAAACCACCTATAGCTCACGGCTATATTGTTTTCTCCCAATGTTCTGATAAGATCTATAAGCTTGTTTTATGTTTATCATGTTAAGTTAACTCTTAACTCTAGATCTAGGTTTCATATAAGCATGCATGTTGATAGGTGTAGAAATACGCGTTTAGGAAAACAACGTATAAATGCGGCAAGTATTAAACTCGACAATTTAGGAAAACCGACAAGTCGAATAAATGCGGGTTCGTTCTCGAAGGAGGTGTGTGGATTAAGTGTGCCAATTATATAAAATCAAAGTTTGGATTAGTGACGTTTTTGGTTTAGAAGAGAAAAATTAAAGACGAGCTACGATTATGATTAAACTACGACGATTTAACGTAAAACGCGAACGTAAATACGTAAAACGTGACAAAATTAAAAATTAAACCTAAAAATTAATTAAAAGTTAAAACTAAGTGTAAAATAATATAAATAAGGATAAAAATCCAATAAATAAATTTTAAAACCTTTTATTAATTAAATATTCAATTTTAAATTCTAATAAAAACACTAAAATCAAATATAATTAACAAAAAGACCAAAATATTATTTTATTGAACAAATAACTCACTTATATTATTTAAAACACTAAAAACTATTTTTCTATTTTTAAAACACTAAAAACTATTTTTAAACTAAAATAATGATTAAAAATATTAAAATAATGCTAAAAATAATTTGAAAATTTTAAAAATCCTAAATTACACTAATGAACAGTAGAAAAATGAAAAAGTTTGAAAAAAGTAAAAAATTTTACTAAAAGACAAAACAGAAATAAATAAACCCTAATTACACTTAAATAAATTCTAAAAATTAATAAAAAAGTGAACAGTGAAATATTTTTAAACTAAAAATCTTAAAATACTTTTCTAAATCTAAGAAAATTTGTAAAGCTGAAAAATACCAAATTTTTACACTAAAAGACAAAAACTGTGAATTAAAAAGTAATTTAAAATGCAATTTAATTTAAAAATAGGAAATGAACAGTAAAATAAAAATTAATTTAATGGAAAAATCAGAATTAAAATAAGAAAAATTACAAATTTGAAATCAGCTAAAAAGTCCTAAATATGACCACTAAAGAAAAAAGTTCAAACTTCTGAAAGTGACACTCTGGCAGATTTTGTCTGCTTGTGTAGCAGTACCAACAATAACACTAGCAGGGGAAAGTTGGTTCCCACTGCTAGTTATAAAAAATGATCTGGGCACAAAAGTGAGTAGAACTTGCTCGTTTCTTGGTTTTGTGGGCAATGATTGGCACCCCCACAACCAGTTTGGTTGTGGGGGGTCACAAAAAATATAAAAAACACAAGTTGCTTTCAAGAATCAAACACACAAGGCACAAGTAAGTGACTAAAAATCGGAAACATGCATAAGGCTAGACTTACTGATGCAGTTGGTAATTTGGTGAGTTTTGGCTCACCAAATCTTTCCTAATTCAATACCAAATTAATTCCCAACCCTAGAGTGCTCCTAACACTGACAGTCTACAAACTTTGGTGGTCCAATATACCTGAAACAAGCAGTTATGACCCCTACTGATTTTTAGACAGGTTTCACTAAAAAATGAGCATGCATTTCCTTATAAACCTTTACCAACTAAGAATAAAATACTTATTAAACCTTATGACCACTGAAAAGAGTGTGTTAAACCTGTTTATGAGCCAAAATTTATCCCTAACCTTGCCTTAATTTGCAGATCCAAACACCCCTATAAGTCTGATGATTAAAAATTTTCAAAACAAATTACCAACAAACACATTCCAATCTAACTTTTACCAACTAATCATGCATAAGAAGCATCAATAAACATGAATAAAGCATAAAAAACATGAATCTTAAACAATCACACACATACAGCTTACAAAAATTCAAATTCAACTAGGAGAGTTCAAATACTAACCAGACTTGACCATTTCAGGTCAAGTGGCTAGGTGATGCCACCAGCCATGTCTTCATTGGTTTCTGAGCTTATGGGTAGAGGATTTCTATGTATGTAGAGATTGATGGTGGTATGGACTACAACAGTCTCAATACCACCCAATATGTCTTGTATATTAAACAACCTGCTAAGATGTAACAAAAGAGTGAGCTGTTAACAATGCTAATAAGCTATAAGTCTTGCTTATGGATTAAGCGGCTTATAGCTTATAGCTTAAGAATAATAAAAAAATGAAACTTTCTTGAAATTTGATTTTATTCAACCAAATTAAATCAAACTTAAACTTAGACAACTCTTGATAAAAATCTATCAAAACAAGTAAACCAATATTAAAATTCCACTTTCACTTCAATTTAAAACTGGTTTCAAGATTTTGCAAATTCTTGCCAAAACTTCCAAAAACGATTTTCTGAAAACTTTTGATAAATGATAACTCTTTTAAGGGCTTAAACTATTTTGCAGATAATGAAATGATTAAACTAAGGAAAACAGATAAAAAAAGGGAACTCAGTATTGAAGAAATTGAAAGTTGCTTTATTACTTTACTTTAAATTTCTTACAAAAAACTGGAACAAAAGGCTTGCACATGTTGTAAGCTCTTTTTATACTGATAAACAGATGTTTCTAGATATGCTACAAACTAAAACCCTAATCCATGAAATTCCCTTAATTGCCCTTGGACGAATTTTGAGTTTCAGTCAAAAGCATCTTCATGTGATGGAAAGTGATATGCTAGCTGGGTTGAGTGATTTTGAACGTTTAAACATCCTTTGGGGCCAAGGAAATGATCTCAAACGTCCATTTTGTCCCCTTTTTGGGTTTGGGAAGACATTGACGTTGCAGGGGAGGTACAAGGGGGTCCACAAGGTCACGGGAAAGGTTTCTGGGTAGTGGGTTTTGGTTTTTGTGGTGTTAATCACTGATCTGGATAAGTTGGGGTTTTGAATTTGGTTAATTAAGTAAAACCAAATTAGGGTTTATGGGTTTAGGTTGTTAAGCAGGTGTCGGTTTGATGTGTTTAGGGGTGATTAGTTTTAAATAAGTGTTATGGAGGGAATAATAAAATTGATTTATTCAGTTTTATTTAAATGTTGGGTGGGTTATGACGTGGAGAGGGGGAGTAATCTAATTGGTGGGAGGGTGAGTGGAGGATGAGGTGTCAGCTCTTGGTTGGCTGGTGTAAGTTTATTGTCTGGACAAAAGTGACCCCCCATGTTTCATTGTAAGTGTAAATGCAATCTTCACTGCTTAAACTCCATCACCTTTGTTAAATACTTTGCCATACTTGTCTTTTTTGGCACAATTAGTTTGTAAACTTTATATAAGGACCAAATGTGCAATAAATGAAATCTTCAAGGGCTTTTCTTGTATACTCTTGTCAATTAAGGGACCCAATGTGTAATAATGAGTTTTACAAGGGTTTAAATTGACAAATCTTCCAAAGTTGAGGGACCAATCTTGCCAAATCTTCAAACTTCAAGGACTTGATAGGAAAATCATGATTCGGGTCCGGTTCCTTATGCGGCTTCGTTTCCCGTGTTCGTTTTTGCTTGATTCCTTTGATCTTTTGTTGATTTCACGATATCCGTACCTAAAATACACAATGAACAAACACAAGCATATATTTGGGTATTTTGATGATATTTTTAGCGTTTTAAGCCCGATTTGGACGATGAGACTATGTATAAATACAGTCTCATCACTCCCTCATACTAAACCATTGCCCTGTCCCCACGCAATGCTAGAATTAAGTATCGTAGCACTTCCAAAATTCATTTTATGAGGACATTTATTTGAAAACATAAACTTAAATAAACTACTACACATGTTTTAGACATAATATATTGTTTTCATCACGATTAAGTGACTTTTAGGATCATAGAACAAGAACACGTGAATGCTTCGTTAGAAATAATTTCGTCGTCCTCGATTTTCACCCAATTCCATGCTAAGCATGTAATGAGATCATTGTTATTATAAGTTAGCAACACGATCACATCTCATGAGTGTTAATTACGAACCTAAACTCCCTTATTCCTACTTGGTATCTCTTATATTTTATTTTTGTCTTAATGATCACGAGGATACATCATTGACGTATGCGTGAATAGAGATTAAGTTTAAAAATAGAGTTTTAACGGTGTAACCAAAATCATCGAATTAATAATTCATCCAAATAGACAACGATGTCAAAAAATTAAGTCAACAAGAAGGATCGATAAACACGGTTTTATAACGGTTTTGAACATGAGACTTATTACCAAGACTTTTATACGCCCCCTAACGGAAGGGCCTTATTATCATAGGTTTACCTCCATCTTTTATTCAACTTCGCCATGAAGCTTTTATTATGACTTCGGTCTTGCCTTGCCTTTTATTATCCGCCTCATCGGTGGTTTTATTAGCCAAAGACGTATATCCTCACGCTAAAGCGAATTTTGGATCTTTAAAGCTTCAAAGATTAAGGCTTGATTCACTTTCAATTTGGGCATAGATTTTTCAGCCTTGTGAGCTTCAAATTTTTGCTTAATTTAGGTGAGCACTTGAAATCTTATTATTAGGTGAAGCTTTCGATTATTCGGGTGCCAATACTTCAAAACCGTGACGCTGGTGATACCTTAATGTTTTCCCAATTTAATTACATGGAAGCTACTAAAACAAATTAGAAACCAACAATAGTGACTAAACCGCTAAATCAATATTTATTAACAATTTATTATACAAAAGCGTGGGTAGAATAAGCTAATAATTACTACACATGAGATCGTGACGATTACGAGACTTATAAATAACTCTATCATTTCTCGTCCTCATTTAAGAGACTTAGCCTAAAAAGTTAAGGAATCGAAGCTAAGTGCTCAACACGCACGGTCGAGTAAAAAATTACTCTTATTCTCACCATCGGAAAACCTACATTCGTGTCTTAAACACTTAGGAAAAACTAGAAACATTTTAAAATTTTGCCATTTTAAGCCTTATTTGCAACAAAACGATAACAAAAAGATGAAAGTTGGATTGTGCGGTGACGTAAGCAAGGTGAAGTATCTACTCACCCCCATACAAAAACTAAACATTGTCCTCAATGTTTCGAGTCTAGGGGTGAAAACACCCCAATACTAAAGACGAAGTCGAATGCTTAATCTCGAGCATGGAATGGGTAAAACGAATAACCTAAAAGCCGTTTATGAATTATGCTAATAAGATAAACGTTAGAACATAAAAGGATATCATAGGATATTGGAATCTCCAAAGGCAACAATCGAAGCTCGAGTGATCCGTAAAACGAACACGAGAGGCTTCAATGATGACGATGAACCTAATGAATCACAATCACAAACAACCACGAAACAAAGGTTGGAAGAGCACAAGTCCCCTCGTTACATTAACTAAGAAAGCGATAATATTTACAAGGATTAGCATGAGAATCCCTCACGAGGCACCTTGTTTTTGATAACCGGGTCAAAAGCTCGACTCGAATCCCCATAAATGTGATCATTTATGCATATTCTTGGTTTGGTCACTTTTGGTGGGGCTTACATGATAATCAATGCCCAACGCAACCGGTATTGAGGACTAAGTCCTTTCATGATACAAAATACCAGGGTCGAAGATGGTGTCCTCGTTTTCGGATGAAAGACGAAACAACGTCAGTCCACCATGAACCCCAGTAGGGTAGAAGAAAAGAGATAAAAAGTAAAAAGGTGGGACAATGGGTAAGTCAAAACAATGAGCTACTCGAGGTAGACTCACACCAAGCAAATAGATAAGTTTTCCATTTATTGCATCGGTGGAAGACCGAGATTTCCCTTTACAAGCAATTTCGGGATCGTAAATCTCGTCCTCGTTGGAGAAATGTGAGGGAACATAAGGGGCTTCCCCCACACTAGATCCACGCCAACCGTCATCAAAAGGAGTAGACGAGGTGGTAGCACTCATAAAACGCGGTGATGACGGAGTTAAACTTGTAGAAAAATCTTTTAAAACATTTTTAAAATCTTTTCCTTTTTCATCGTTCAAAAACTCTTTATGAAAACCCGATTTGATAATGTCGAAAATATTTGGCGTGTCAAATTCAAAATTAGTCGCGCTAAAAATCCTCACATTTAAGTCGCGGTTAGGGGGTGGTGGATTATATAAGTTCTCAAAACGTCGATCAATAAAGAACACCGCCCCCTCAGGGTCTACATACTCGTCATCTTCATGAACGTCGATCTCATCGATTTCTTCGTCATAGATAGGCTTGTCAAACCATGGTTTGTCATTCCCCTCTTTGATGATTTAGAAACTCTCTCGAAGAGATCACGATCAAGCACGAAACCATCATTCTTTTGTGGCGATCGTTGATAAGTTAGATCCTCACGAATGTGGTAAACGTCATTCTCAAATGAGGAGTGTTTATAAGGTAACTCCTCGAGAATGGTACTTGTGTCTATAGCGAGAAATTCATCGACCTCCTTAAAGAATTCTTCATCATCACAATTGTGAAACGAAGGAGGGTCGATGATATGGTCATCAACGTTCTCGAATTCATCATCAAAATGGGATTATGATGAAAAATAGGTTCGTATACGGAATTCGAGTACGTTGTGAAAGTGTCGTCATTCTCATCGTTATAAGAAATTTCTGACACGAGATCGTCCTCTTCATTTGAAGATTTATCAAAGGGTAAATCCTCGAAGATGGATGGCGGATTAGCAAGTATATGCTCGATCTCGGCAAAGTCACCATCGCCATCAAAGAAAGTGTCGATGTGAGCAAGTTCTCGAGTGGATTTCTCGAGAGTTACAACCATGGTCTTACAAGCCCTTGGGCTATGCTTAGGTGACATTTATATGATGGGTGAGATTGCATTGGGTTGGGCCACTTCCTTAGCCTTAATGGATTTGGGGCTAGGAGTGGGAGGCACTTCAATGGGTTTAGAAGTATGGGCCTCAAAGTCATGGTCCTTCGAAGGTGGTGAAGACCATATTGGTCTTTGTCGTGATGGCACTAACGTCACCCTTCGGAATTGGTGTTTCACTTGTTTCACTAAATATATCCCAAAGTGATTTTTCATCCATAAATTTACGCATCCCCTTTTGAATTAGGTACACGTAATCTTTATCATTGAAATCATCATCTTTAAAACCGTTCTTCTTAATTCTTTCAAAACATGCGTCAAGCCTTATATTTTCCGCTAAAGTTAACATTTTGAGGTCATTAGGTTTAGAAACATTAGGTTTTGAAACCTCGGTTTTTTCATTGTCATTAAACACTTGGGATTTACTCGTGAGAAAGTCCATTTTATCCTCCCCATATCTCATAGTAAGTCTCCCCTCGTGAACGTCAATTATGGTTCGAGCCGTCGATAAAAATGGTCAGCCTAAAATAATGGGACATTTAGGGTCACACTCGTAATCGGATATAACGAAATCCGCGGGAAAAACAAACATTCCAATTTTAACATAGACATCCTCGGCTATTCCAATTGGTATAAGTGGAGTACAATTTGCAAGCTCGATAGTTATGTTCGTGGGGGTAAGTCTAGGAAATCTCATTAATTTCCAAAGAGAATGAGGCATAAGGTTGATGCTAGAACCTAAATCGGCAAGGGCAAAACATCCCCCAATCTCGGAAAAATCACAAGGTAATAGAAATTGGCCCGGATCCTCTTCCTTTCTCGGCATACGCCTTTTAGGTTTTTTAAGAAGGATCGAAGCACAAGTTTCTTCAAGGGTTACTTTGGTAAGGTCGATAAAGCTCTCTTTTTGAACCGTGGATGGAATTTGATGTACACGAGGGTGTGCACTCTTTTCCTTGGTCGCCACATTCACCCCATCGACTTTAGAACAATAAGACGTCTTAGAAGACGAGGATTGAGAAGAAGGAACAACTCGAAATCCATCAAGGTTAGGGGTAATCACACGACCTTTCTCACGAGATGAGGCGACTTTACATTGTTCCTTCGGATTTGCAATGGTGTCACTACGTAACGAACTTGATGAAGCACCCGAGGACTTGTTCATAATGGCCAAAAACATCTTTTTAATATCAACTTCTCCTTGCTTAATCTTCGTGTTTTGTAATTTCAATGTATTACAAAAGTCGTTTTTCAAAGTACCAATTTCTCCCTCTAATCGTCTCATATTAGCCTCATTCGTTTTCATGTAATTTTGAAAATCGTTTGAAGAACTATTTTGATTAGAATTAAAGTTCCATTGGTTTTGATTACTTCTTTGAAAATTTCCTTGATTACCAATTGAAAAATTGTTACCTTGATTGTTGTTGTTTTGAAAACTCGAGTTTTGGTTGTTGTTGTTGTCTCGGTTTTGCAAATTTAAATTACGACCTTGATTATATCCTTGATTTTGATTTGAAAAATTTCCTTGTTGATTATTTCCTTGAAAATTGTTTCGGTTTTGATTGTTGCCTTGGTTATAATTGCCTTGTTGTGATGGACCCGCGTTATTTTGATTTTGATTAGAAAAATTGTTGTTTAACGCACTCACATTCGACGTTTGGCCATCCGTAGCCGCACACTCGTAATAATTATGAGGTCCACTACAAAACGTACACGAAACCTCAATCGCTTTCACCGTAGCGGGAGCGTCTTTCTTTTGAATCTCAACGAGAAATGACGTAAACACATTCGTCAACTTATCGACTTTCGCATCAACTCTCTCAATGTCGCGATTAGAACTACTAACATTGGCGACATTGGCAACACTCGGTGCATTGCGGAGTTGGTAAACCTTTGATCGATTCTCGATAATCATTAAAGCGTCTTTCGGAGTTTTACACAAAAAGTTGCCATCGGCGGTGGAATTCAACGAATCTTGTTCTTGAAAATTAAGACCGTTGTAAAATGTATCGATTTGGTGCAACTCGGAAGAACCATGGTGAGGACATTGCCTAAGCAATTCCTTAAAACGATCCCACGCGTCTCTAAAAGATTCATTCGGTTTTTGCTCAAATCTCGTAATTTCATTTTTGAAAAACGTCGTCTTAGACAGTGGGAAAAAATGATTAACGAATTTGGAAATGAGATCCTTCCACGTAATTATGGAATTAGGTGGCTCTTTCTCGTACCAATCCTTGGCGGCACCATCGAGCGAGTACGGAAAAAGCATAAGCTTGACGACATCGGCGTCGACGTTCTTAAACTTGCTTGTGGCTAAAAGACGATCAAATTCCGAATGTGGTCGTGAGGATTATTGGCTTCACGACCTCCAAACTTCGTAGCTCGAATCAACGAAAGCATTCCGCTCTTAATCTCAAAATTCTCCGCTTCGATAGCGGGAATTACGATCGCGTCTCCATAACCCTCGGTGGGTGCTTGGAGCAATTCGATCATCGAACGATTGTCGGCCATCTCCTCTATGGTCTCTTCAACAACGATATTAGGAACGTCGGTTTCTAAATCTCGTCTACGTCGTCGATTCCTTCGATTACGATTGCGTCGATTCGAAGCGTCGCTAGAATTAGAATAATCCTTCGATCGAGTGCGCATGCACTAAGCATAGAATGGGGGTAGCAAAGAAGATTATTTTTGCGGTTTTTTTGATTTTTCAATTTTTTTGGTTTTTCATTATTTTTTAATTTTTTTGGATTTTTCTTTTATTACGTTGACTCAAATCTACAAATCTCTCCTCGAATCGATTTCTCGATTAAACAAGCCTCAAAGAATGAAAACGATCACGTGGAGTGAACGTTCTCGATGACTTTAGAACGTTGGTGGAACACCAAAACGTTCAAGAGGGTTTAATCTTGAAAACACAAGCAAATATAATATACGTAGATAATACTTGGGCGGCAAACCCTCGATTAGCTCTCTTTCTCAAAACACGGACAAGCAAGCGGGGAAAACGAGGCGACGCTAAGCACTTAAGAGCCTTTTTCCCTTAGGTCGTGAAATACAACCGCCTTATACCCACCTTATAGTTTGTGTTAATTGAAATTAAGCCTCACGAAAGTATTTATCTAATTTGCCTTTAAACTTTTGCTTTAGATTCGAATACAATGATCGAGTGATGAAATCCCGAATCAAGGTTGCGTTTTCACGCTTTTGGAGTACTTGTATATTTATTGTTCTACGTAAGTACAATATATTAATAATATTCACAAGAAAAACGAAAACGATAATGGGATATCTAAAATATAGTAAAGATTGTTATGTGTTTAATTTAGGAAAATTAAACACGTCTTATTTGGATACTATAATATATTAAGGAAAAATAACAAAAATGAGTATGTACGATATTCACGCTTTCCAAAAATGAAAAGCAAAAACGCACTACTCCCACAAACACGATAGTAATTATGGCAACTCAAAAAACACCTCCCCGGCAGCGGCGCCAAAAATTGATAGGTGTAGAAATACGCGTTTAGGAAAACAACGTTTAAATGCGGCAAGTATTAAACTCGACGATTTAGGAAAACCGACAAGTCGAATAAATGCGGGTTCGTTATCGAAGGAGGTGTGTGGATTGAGTGTGCCAATCATATAAAATCAAAGTTTGGATTAGTGACGTTTTTGGTTTAGAAGAGAAAAAATAAAGACGAGCTACGATTATGATTATACTACGACGATTTAACGTAAAACGAGAACGTGAATACGTAAAACGTGACAAACTTAAAAATGAAACCTAAAAATTAATTTAAAGTTAAAACTAAGTCTAAAATAATATAAATAAGGATAAAAATCCAATAAATAAATTTTAAAACCTTTTATTAATGAAATATTCAATTTTAAATGCTAATTAAAGCCCTAAAATCAAATATAATTAAGAAAAAGCCCAAAATATTATTTTATTGAACAAATAACTCACTTATATTATTTAAAGACTAAAAAGTATTATTCCTAAGTTTTAAAAACTATTTTTCTATTTTTAAAACACTAAAAACTATTTTTGAACTAAAATAATGATTAAAAATATTAATATAATGGTAAAAATAATTTGACAATTTTAAAAATCCTAAATTACACTAATGAACAGTAGAAAAATGAAAAAGTTTGAAAAAAGTAAAACTTTTCACTAAAAGACAAAACAGAAATAAATAAACCCTAATTAAACTTAAATAAATTCTAAAAATTAATAAAAAAAGTGAACAGTGAAATATTTTTAAACTAAAAATCTTAAAATACTTTTCTAAATCTAAGAAAATTTGTAAAGCTGAAAAATACCAAATTTTTACACTAAAAGACAAAAACAGTAAATTAAAAAGTAATTTAAAATGCAATTTAATCTAAAAATAGGAAATGAACAGTAAAATAAAAATTAATTAAATGGAAAAATCAGAATTAAAATAAGATAAATTACAAAATTGAAATCAACTAAAAAGTCCTAAATATGACCACTAAAGACAAAAGTTCAAACTTCTGAAAGTGACACTTTGGTAGATTTTGTCTGCTTGTGTAGCAGTACCAACAATAACACTAGCAAGGGAAAGTTGGTTCCCACTGCTAGTTATAAAAAATGATCTGGGCACAAAAGTGAGTAGAATTTGCTCGTTTCTTGGTTTTATGGGCAATGATTGGCACCCCCACAACCAGTTGGGTTGTGGGGAGTCACAAAAAATATAAAAAACACAAGTTGCTTTCAAGAATCAAACACACAAGGCACAAGTAAGTGACTGAAAATTAGAAACATGCATAAGGCTTGACTTACTGATGCAGTTGGTAATTTGGTGAGTTTTTGCTCACCAAATCTTGCCCAATTCAATACCAAACTAAACCAAATTAATTCCCAACGCTAGAGTGCTCCTAACACTGACACTCTACAAACTTTGGTGGTCAAATATACCTGAAACAAGAAGTTATGACCCCTACTGATTTTTAGACAGGTTTCACTAAAAAATGAGCATGCATTTCCTTATAAACCTTTACCAACTAAGAATAAAATACTGATTAAACCTTATTACCACTGAAGGGAGTGTGTTAAACCTGTTTATAAGCCAAAAGCTATCCCCAACCTTGCCTTAATTTGCAGATCCAAACACCCCTATAAGTCTGATGATTAAAAATTTTCAAAGAAATTACCAACAAACACATTCCAATCTAACTTTTACCAACTAATCATGCATAAGAAGCATCAATAAACATGAATAAAGCATAAAAAACAGGCATATTAAACAATCACACACATACAGCTTACAAAAATTCAAATTCAACTAGGGGAGTTCAAACACTAACCAGACTTGACCATTTCAAGTCAAGTGGCTAGGTGATGCCACCAGCCATGTCTTCATTGGTTTCTGAGCTTATGGATAGAGGATTGCTATGTATGTAGAGATTGATGGTGGTATGGACTACAGCAGTCTCAATACCACCCAATATGTCTTCTATATTAAACAACCTGCTAAGATGTAACAAAAGAGTGAGTTGTTAACAATTCTAATAAGTTATAAGTCTTGCTTATGGATTAAGCAGCTTATAGCTTATAGCTTAATAATAATAAAAAATGAAACTTTCTTGAAAACTGATTTTCTTCAACCAAATAAAATCAAACTTATACTTGGACAACTCTTGATAAAAATCTATCAAAACAAGTAAACCATTATTAAAATTCCACGTTCACTTCAATTTAAAACTGGTTTCAAGATTTTGCAAATTCTTGCCAAAACTTCCAAAAACGATTTTCTGAAAACTTTTGATAAATGATAACTATTTTAAGGTCTTAACTATTTTGTAGATAATGAAATGATTAAACTAAGGAAAACAGATAAAAAAAAGGGGAACTTAGTATTGAAGAAATTGAAAGCTGCTTTATTACTTTACTTTAAATTTCTTTCAAAAAACTGGAACAAAAGGCTTGCACATGTTGCAAGCTCTTTTTATACTGATAAACATATGTTTCTAGATAGCTACAAACTAAAACCCTAATCCATGAAATTCGCTTAATTGCCCTTGGACGAATTTTGAATTTCAGTCAAAAGCATCTTCATGTGATGGAAAGTGATATGCCAGCTGGGTTGAGTGATCTTGAATGTTTAAAAATCCTTTGGGGCCAAGGAAATGATCTCAAACGTCCATTTTGTCCCCTTTTTGGGTTTGGGAAGACAATGACGTTGCAGGGGAGGTACAAGGGGGGTCCACAAGGTCATGGGAAAGGTTTCTGGGTAGTGGGTTTTGGTTTTTGTGGTGTTAATCACTGATCTGGATAAGTTGGGGTTTTGAATTTGGTTAATTAAGTAAAACCAAATTAGGGTTTATGGGTTTGGGTTGTTAAGCAGGTGTGGGTTTGATGTGTTTAGGGGGTGGATTAGTTTTAAATAAGTGTTATGGAGGAAATAATAAAACTGATTTATTCAGTTTTATTTAAATGTTGGGTGTGTTATGATGTGGAGAGGGGAGTAATTTGATTGGTGGGAGGGTGAGTGGAGGATGAGGTGCCAGCTCTTGGTTGGCTGGTGTAAGTTTGTTGTCTGGACAGAAGTGACCCCCCATGTTTCATTATAAGTGTAAATGCAATCTTTACAACTTAAACTCCATCACCTTTATTAAATACTTTGCCATACTTGTCTTTTTTGGCACAATTAGTTTGTAAACTTTATATAAGGACCAAATGTGCAATAAATGAAATCTTCAAGTGTTTTTCTTGTATACTCTTGTCAATTAAGGGACCCAATGTGTAATAATGAGTTTTACAAGGGTTTAAATTGACAAGTCTTCCAAAGTTGAGGGACCAATCTTGCCAAAATCTTCAAACTTCAACGACTTGGTAGGAAAATCATGATTCGGGTCCGGTTCCTTGTGCGGCTTCGTTTCCCGTGTTCGTTTTTGCTTGATTCCTTTGATCTTTTGTTGATTTCACGATATCCGTACCTAAAATACACAATGAACAAACACAAGCATATATTTGGGTATTTTGATGATATTTTGAGCGTTTTAAGCCCGATTTGGATGATGAGACTATTTATAAATACAGTCTCATCACATGTACATTTAAAACCCATCCAAGGTCATACATAACTCACGGCTATATATGTACACATAATGCATTTTAGTGATTTTTAGTATTCTATTTCACATGTAATAATACATATTCCATCATTAAATACTTAGTACATAAATCATAAGTGTCCATTAAATCTTGCCGTGACCATTAAGGTCATGGTCTTTCATGGTTATTAAGTTACACAAGTTTACTTTATGAGATCTATGATTATTAGTTAACGAAAATCCCAAAGAGTAAGATGTGTAACCCATGCTACATTTAAATTCATAAAATGGTTCATATGATTTATAATCAAGTTAAACCATAGAGTACTAGTCATAGGTTTCTTTATTAAAAAGATTTTAACCATGACTAATGGTGCTCAAATATATGTCGTGACCTTTAAGGTCATGGTATTTAGCAAATCTTGATTTTAGCAAGTTTGTTACATGTGTTTATAGTAGATGATGATGCATGAAAGAAAAATGAAGAAACATAAGGAGTATACCTTTCTTGCTTAAAGTTACCAAGGATGATCTAGATAAACAAGGAGATTAGAGATCTAATCTAGTTGATGAAGAAAACCCTAAATATAAACCAAGCCGTGACCCTTAAGGTTTCGGCTAGGGCTTGTTATAATGCTTCCAAGGGTGATGATGCTACTAAATAATTAGTAGTTATGATGAGATAAAGATCTAGTGGATTTAATGCATAAATCTTGGATGTATCCGAATGATTGAGGGAGAAAGGTGAAAAGAGAAGTGAGATTTGATTGCATGAGAGAATGAGAATGTATGTGTGTGTTTTTCGGCTTAAAGGAGAAAGAGAAAGCCAAGGCAATGATTGCCTTGGTAAGAACACTTGTGCCAAGTGTAGTTTCTTGTGTTTCCAAAGCATCTCTTCTCTTTCTACATATGCATGTGTGCCATGTATAGCTAACCAAAGGGTAATGGGCTTTTGTTTGGGCTTATGTTGGGCTAGCACACAAGGAACATATGGTCTTGGGCTAGTCCAAGAAGGTTTAAACATGTTCATGGTATACATACACACATACATACACGGCTACATATAGTATGTGTAGCATGTTTTTTTTCAAATTTTAATTAAGTGTTGTATACTCAGATATTGATTATACATTTTATTACTTGCTTCCCCTAGTTTTAAGTACAAGGTTTAAGTTATGAAATTTAATTACAACAAGTATGAATGTAAAAGTATAGGTACATAATGGACAAGTTCACACATAACTTATAGAAACATAACACATAAGTAAGTGTTCTAGGATTATTGGGTGAAATTTCATTACATTAAATCATGTTAAAATCATGGATTTTACATTTTGTCTCTCTGAAAATTTATCTGGTTCTCATTACGCAAAGGTTATGTTTATGTGTCATGTACAAACTTATGGTAGCTATCTAATTTATGTTCGAGCTATTTGAGTGTTATCTTACAATTACCCTTTGTGAGTGACATTTGTGTGAACTTAAAATCCAAACACTATCCATGTGAGGTGCTGTAGTTATTTGTCATTTTCTTTTGCTACTTATAAAAATTTAATCATTTTCCTATCAATAACACTTAAAAGCAATTTTAAAATCTAATTTATTGTCTCGCTTTGATTGCTTGAGGGCAAGCAATAACTAAGTGTGGAGGAATTTGATAACGACCTAAATATACATATTCAACCCTTTATTATAATGCCACTTTGTATTATAAATAAGAGCTTTCGAAACCTAATATATTGCGTTTTATATGCAGGTATGTAGTATGAAGAAGCAATGTGAAAAATATAAAGAAGGGTCCTTGTTGTGAAATTTAGCCAAACTATGAAAGAAGATTCTGGAATGCACAAAAGTGCGGCGCACATTGCCAGAAGTGCGGCGCACATTCTCATACCAATGTGTAGTGCACCTTCGGATAAGTGCGTCGCAGATTTGCTCTCAGACAGCACTATAAATAGGATCCACTTCTACTCATTTGACATATCTCATCTTTCAACTACTACTCTAATCCGAGTATACTTAGCTTTTTAGTAATATTTTCAATAGTATCCACTTTTGGGAAATACTTGTAAAGAGAGTATTCCACTCTTCGATTCTTGGAGGATCGATACAATTGTGACACTTGTGTACTCGTTCATTCGATCAAATCTAAGTATGATGCTCTCTTACTCTTTTCCATTTGTTACTTTGATTACTATGTTAGGCTAAGGTATTTGTGACTATATGGGTATCTGACTATGATTAGTGATGATGCTATGATATGATCCTTTATAATTGATTTCATGCTAATGTTGTAGAACCATTTTACCATCTCGTTCTATAAACCATATTTTATCTAGAGTTGGTTTGTTACGATGGCTTGGTGTTGAGAAACGCAAATCGTTGTAATAAGTTTTTAAAGACTTGTCTATGGTTTTGAATCTTTGGTTGGAGAGATCCGCTTAGAAACCTTGATAAAATATTGAACTCGTTTGCAACTTGTTTTGAGCTTAGCCTCTTGAATAAACATAAGTCTTGTATCGCCCTAAAGTAAATTGTGCAAACGCCATTTTTGACGAAAAAGGATTATCACTCTTTACCTACATAAACATATCTTGGTCATTATTATCAGCATCACGAACTCTTACGAACTATCCCATATTAGTCATATTTGTTACTATTGTTATTCATATCAACTATTTCTTTCTTCAATTATTATATTGATTACCAAAACAAAACTAAGTCTCGGCGAACGATACTGGCTTACCACTTCAAGCTATATTTCGAACGAAAGGGTATAATTGCTCATGTTTGTATTCTAGTCCCTTGTTTTGTCTAAACCTTGTAATATAAATTCAAGACTTGCGAAACGAACGTCAAGGTTTTTGAGTATTTCATTTTCACACGTTCCTTATTAGATCTCATTAATCATTTCCAACTATTTGTAGCTTAAGTGACTTAATAGATTTGCTTATTTCCTAAAAGTATCTTATTGGAAAAAGCTAAAAAGAGTTCTAGCTTATTTCTGGCAAAATCCTTGGAGCTGTCTAGGTAATTTTGGATTTGAAAGCTTTTGCAAAAAATTTGAAGTCTAAATATGGCTTGTAGCTTATTGGCCAGATTATTTTTGGGCTTAAACCCTTTTTTACCAAACTTCATGTTGACATGTTCAGTCCCTGGAAAATAGGAGCATTTGCAATTCTGTTCAATTAGTTTAACTTTTCAGTTTTGGCAGTTTTAATACCTAAAGTTTGTTAGGTTGTTAAAATTTGGTTTGTAGCTTGGTAATTAGTTACATTTGACATTTACACTTTCCATACTTTACATTTTGGCATTTAATACTTGTTGTGCTTTATAGACTTGTACATTGTGCTTATGTGTTTGTGCGTGCAATGTGTTTTTAGATAAATACGTATCATTTACATAGTTATATTTTTCTCTTTTTACGTGCTTGATAATTAGACATAGATTACCATAATTCCACTATCATAACCAAAAACAATTGCGTGACTTAATTGATATCGATTAATCAGTTCGTAAAGATAATACAAAGATTTTCTTAGTATAAAAACTTCGTTGGATTGGTCTAATCGTTCTCGGCGTCTAATCGAATTGACCACGGTTGAAAGTGCGACTCAGTTGTTCTTGGTGTGAAAAGGAAAGATGATTTGATTGTCTATCTTAAAATAAAAAGAAAAATAAAGCTTTAAAATTTGTAACTAAAGATAAAGACTTTTAAAGATACATGACTAAAGATTAAAAAGTAAATTTGAAATTGAAAACTTAATAAAAATGTAAACTTGAAATAAACTTAGAAAAAACTCTTAGAAAATAAAGCTTAAGAAAATGGCGGGAAAAAAAAATAAAGGTTTAAAAAATAATTCAGGAAACAAAATAAATCTAAGTCGGGAAACAAGAAAATTAACCTAATCCGGAATAAGGATTTTGGTCCTTATCCGGAATATGAAGTTATAGAGCAAATCCGGAATATGTAATTTGGGTTAATCCGGAATCTGCCTTTCAATCACTATCCAGAATACACAATATAGTCCTTATCCGGAATCTCTAATTCTCACACTATCCGGAATATGGAACAAACCTACAATCCGAAATACTGGATTTTGATTCAATCCGGAATGCGTGTTCACTAGGTAATTCGGAATACTTAAATAGCTTATCCAGAATCGGAAATTACAGTACAATCCGAAATAAGTTTCTAGTCGTTATCTGGCATGTTGAAATTGGGGTTATCCGGAATCACTTGTTTTCTCACTATCCGGAATACTCTCTTCATCTGGAATGTTTAGGAACTAGCAATCCGAAATAAGAGGGTTTATGGATAAGAAACAACTTAAGCAAAAATATGGAAATAAGCTAAAATCTAATAAGCACTTGATCAAAAACTTAACCAAATTGATTTTAAGAAAAAGCTAATAAGCCATAATTTAAAAACATTCAAAACACTAAATAATCTAAATATTAAAAATCAACTTTTTATAAAAATAAACTATTAATGAAACTTGATTAAAAATAATAAAATCAAACAAGAAGCACTAAACACAATAAGCTAGAAAGATCAAACACATCAAAATCAATAAGCACAATCAAACAAACACATCAATCAAAACAAGAACATAATGAACAAACTACATGATTATGAAAATCAAACACGGTTAAAATTAAGAATGGTAGAATGAAAATGATTAATGAAAAGCTTGAAATGAAGATTAAGATTAATGATTCAATACAAGATTAATGTAAAAAGGTTGAAAACATTAAAGAAAATTGATGAGATTGCTTTTATACATAGTCTCATCGTCCAAAACGGGCTTTAAATGCATTAAATATCATCAAAAATGCCAAATATATGCTTGTGTTTGTTACTTGTGTATTTTAGGTGCGGATATTGAGAAAATGATAAAAGATCACAAAGAACAAGCAAAAACGAACACGGGAAACGAAGCCGCACAATGAACCAAGCCCTAGTGTTGATTTTCCAAGAATAACCCTTGAAGATTTGAAGATTGTACAAGAAGGGTCCTCCAATATTGAATAATTGACACTTTAAACCCTTGTATATTCATAATTACAAGTTTGGTCCTTAAAGTTTGTCAAATTTACAAAAAGGGCCCTCCACTTTAAAGAATTGGCAAGAATGGTCCCTCAAAAATGAAGACTTGTCAATATTAGTCCTCCAAGAAGTAAACAATACAAGTCAAGACCATAATCTTTGAAGAAAATACCAAACAGCCCTTCAACAATCATCAATTGGCAAGAAATACCCCTGAAAATACTTTGGAAAAGTATTTGGGGCAAAAGTGTGAAAAAAGAAACTTCAATAACAAAGGAAATCGGATTTATCAAGTTTCTAACTAAATTGACAAGAGAAAAAGAGATGAGGGGTTTAAACTGGCAGACAAGAAAGTTACCTTAACTAACCAAAGATTAACACGTGCCCCATTAACTTAAAACCACCAATCACAGCCTATCTTTTGGCCATGTCACCCTCCACTCACAACAGCTTTTAAACTAATCCAGATTAGTTTATTATTACGCGCTAAACACCACATTTAAAACCCAAAATGGATTAAACAACTGTTCTTCATGTTCAAAATCAAAATTGGGTATTCCTTCATTACTTGCAATTAAGCCTTAATCTTCTCCAGATTTAAGATTAAGGTGGAACTAAACAAAACCCCACTCTTACTTTCCCTGCAACATCACCCCATTGTCACATGTTAAACCCTTGTCCCACATTTTTTAAGAAGATGCCAAAACCCTGCCAGCCATCTAACCACCCACAATCCTACTTGCTTTCTAAGCTCACTGTGAGCCTTTGGATGCAATTCTACCTTTGACACCTCATAGAAACTACCAATTCTCCTTCACATGATTCAAGCAAGTTCAAAACCTCAAGGGCAAAATGGGGACTTCATCAGCTTAGGGTTTACGATTTTTATGTTTTCTAGATAGTCATTGTAGCCTATAAAAAGCATAGGACCTCATACATTGAGGCTTGCTCTTGGTTTTTCCTTTGTTCACTTTTCTGTAAATCCTCCTTCATGTTTAATGAGAAGTGTTTGAATTTGTGAAGAAAACCCAAGTGCCAATCTTATTTACTGTTAGTTATTGATATATGTTTGAGTTTCTGAAATCTTAAAACCTGTGTTTAAAGAGTGTGCAAGAAATTGCATATTTTTGGAAAATCTTGATATTTTGCTAAGTCTTTGGTACACCTTTGGAATTTTTGGGCTATAAGTTCATCATAGCACCCTGATAAAGTGTTATCATGGTGTTGTGAGGCTTGTGGTTTGGGGATAATCAAAGAGTGGGTACAAAGGTTGCATTAGTCAAGCTTTGTCACTTTTCTGATTTTCATGTTATTATTCTAACCTTGTTGAATCTTAGCAGCTTGTTCGTGGAAGTTTGTGCCTTGTTTTGCTAGGCACATCAGCTCAAAAATTCGTGAGTGTGAATGTACATTCATGAGGTTTGAGTTCTTGAACCCAAAAATCTGTCAAGATACTTGAATTTTGTGATTTTGAGTTCTGCTATTGTTCTTGTTGTTTTTATGGCTTAATCTTGCTTGATACTGCATAATATATCTGTTATTGTGTTTGATTGGGCTTGGGTAACATTGAATCACACTTATACTTGTTTAAATCTTGGATTGAAAAAGATAAGAGGTGTTTGGGTTAACCTGTTTAAGTGCATAAGTTGTTATTGAGTTATTGTTTGTTGTTTGTTTGAGTTGGTATTTGTTATATGCTTGGTTGAGTGCTCATTGCTGCAAGTTATTGGTTTTAAAACATCAAAATCTTGATTGTGCTATAAAAATTGGAAATCTGCTTGTTTTGACCTAAGATTTTGGAAACACTTAGTTTGTATGCATGCTTAGGGATAACAAGTGATTAAACATACTTAATATAACCTGTTAAGAAGATTTGAGTGTTTGAATTTGGATTTGTGGTCAAGTATATCAGCAAAGTATAAAGTCTGCATGTTCTTTGTTCATCAGTAACATTTTTGAGCTTGAATCTTGATCTAGACCTTGAACCATTGCATGAAACCTGTTTATATTTGTTCATTTGAATTATTTATAGCTTGTGTATGCATTTGGTGAAGTTTGGCTGGCTTAATCTTGCTTAAAGTGTTTATTGAGTGAAAACTGCTTAATGTTCATGTCTGATGCATGTCTGATGATCTTCTGATTAAACTGTATTGATTGGCTGAGTGAATTTGTGTTTTTGTTGCTGTTATTGACTCCTTGTTATTAACTGATCACTTGGGTGCCTTTGCTTAACCTGAATCAACAAAAAATTCACAAAAGACAAAAAGTCAAAAAGGTCAAGCAGTGGAAACTTTTCCCACTGCTGAACCTCCAAAACTAGACCTTGCTAGTGTTAAACATCAAACAGCTTATTCATAAGCTATTTTGGCTTATCCAGACTTGCAACAACTTATTTTTTTATGATAGATCTTCCTTACTTGACCCCTTGATTTAATATGGAGCTTATAAGGGTTTGACTTTTAAGTTTGACTAGAAAACTCATCAAGTTGACTTTTACGTAAGTGCTTAATTGCTTATTCTGGCTTATTTAGTGTGCTTATTGGAAAACTTTTTGATTATTTTGCTTAATTAAGTCATTTAAAACCTTTTGAAACTTGAATCAGCACCTGAGGTGGTCTAGAACTCAAAAACAACTATTTTGTCGTTTTGTGATGAGAGTCTTGGCTTATTTCAGGCTTATTTCTTGTGCTTTTTCAAATTTTCTTTTTACAGATCTCTTTGGTAACTCAAAAGAAGCTTGTGTGTCAAATTTTAGCCTATGGCATCAGCTTATAGCTTAATGGGTCAAAAAGCCCATTAAGAATAAGCTGCATTGAAATAAGCTAGTTTAAACACATTTTCAGCTTTTGGGCCTTCAGAGTTTTGTTCTTAAAATCAAATTTTAAGTCAGATAGGAAGTAGTGGGCTTATTTAGACAACATTTTTCGTATTGGGCCATAAAAAGCCCATTAAGGGGTCTGTTTGGACTTTTGGCCCATTTCAAGGCCCAATAGGGGTATTTTGTAATTTCAAGTGCATTTCTATTTTATTTAGGTTAAAATAAAACTTTTTTGCAACTTTTTAGAATTTTTTATAAATTTTGGATTTTTATTATTATTTTATTATTAAAAATTAAAATTTAGATTTTAACAAGTTTTTCATTTTTCTTAGTTCAAATACATCAAGTTAGGAATTGTACAATTTTTAGATTAATTTTATAGTCATTAGATTAATTTTTAGAATTATTTTAAGTTTTAATAGTTTTTAATTGTTTTTAAATAGTTTTTATTAATTTTAAAATTTTCAAAAATAGTTTTAAATTTAGTTAAGTCATTTTAGAGGTTTACAAGTTAAAAAATCTCATTTTGCGCTTTTTCTTAATTAAATTGATTTTTTGGGCTTTAATTAGCATTAAAAAATTATTATTTAATTAAATAAAAGGTTTGAGTGATTTTTGATTTTTTTTTTGCAAACTCAAATTACATTTTTTTAGGATTTATTACAATTTTTTAGGAATTTTTAGGGTAATTTTTATTTTGGTCACTTTTTACGGTTTTACGTGCACAACTTATTGTCTTAGTTTAATTCATAATCGTAACCGTCATTTTCTTCTAATCTCTTTTCTATTTTTCTTTTCTCATAAATCATAATCACATCATTAATCTTATCTTTACACAACACACTTGCCTCTTTGAGAACGATCCCCACATTGGGTCACTTACTTGTGGTTTTCCTAAATCACTTGTTAATACTTGCCCTAATTACGCTCTTTTCCTAAATAATAGTAAAACCACTACACCATTTTTTTGCCGCTACCGGGAAGGCGTGTTGTATTTTGATTTGAACAATTGTTGTTTTTATATAGCCATAATAGCTATTTGTATTAGTAGCACTCTACTAATACTTATTGTCGGTTTTCATTTTTTGTGTGAATACTATTACTATATTGTATACGTAGAACAATATATTCACAAGTACTCCAAAAGTGTGAAAACACAACCTTGATTGGGAGGTCATTACTCAATCATTGTATTCGAATCTCAAACAAGAAAGAAAAGGCAAAATAGATAAATACTTTCATGAAGCTTAATTTTGAAAAACACAAACTATAAGGTGGGTATAAGGCGGGTATTATAAAATATACCCTAAGGAAAAAGGCTCTTAAGTGCTTCGCGCCGCCTCGTTTCCCCGCTTGCTTGTGCGTGTTTAGATAAAAAGGGCTAATCGAGGGTTTACCAACCAAAGTATTATCTAAATATCATATATATTTTCTTGGTTTCAATTGATTAAACCCTCTCGAACGTTTTGGTGTTCCACCAACGTTCTAAAGTCATCGAAGGCGTTCACTTCACGTGATCGTTTTTGTTCCTTGAGGCTTCTTTATTCAAGAGATTTGATTAAGGAGGAGATTTGTAAATTTTTGTCTACCTAATACAATCACAAAATCCAAAAAAGTAAAAACAATCAAAAACCACAAAAAGAAAATTTGGAAAAATTAAAAACACCAAAAAGAACCTTCTTTGCTTATCCCCACATTGTACATGACGTTTATGCTTACTCGTAATCAAGCAAGACGTGCACGTAAACGAAAAAACCGAAAGGATACCACACCTACTCCTAATCTTTCTAGTGAGGAGTCTCCTATTGACGAACCTACCGTAGAAGAAGAACCAACCATGGCGAATCATACTATGATGGAGTTACTTCAAGCACCCACCGAGGGTTATGGAGAGGCTATTTTGATTCCCGCTATCCTTGCGGAAAATTTTGAAGTGAAAACGGGTTTGTTGTCGATGATCCAAAACAACAAATTCCGTGGTGATTAAAAGGACAACTCGCACAACCATATCCGCCAATTCAATCGTCTTACCGCCACTTGCAAATTTAAGGATGTTGCTAATTATTCGATTAAGATGATGCTTTTTCCGTATTCCTTAGCGGGGCCCGCTAAAATTTGGTTAGAGAAAGAGCCACCCAATTCTATATTGACATGGAAGGATCTCGTTTTTAAGTTTGTGAACCAATTTTTCCCGCCCTCTAAGACTACGCATTTGAAAAACGAGTTTTCAAAATTTTCACAAGAATTTAATGAGAATTTTTCAACGGCTTGGAATAGGTTTAAGGAAATGTTACATGAGTGTCCTCATCAAGGTTTTTCCGACTTGCATCAAATTGACACGTTTTACAATGGTTTGAATGATCATGAAAGGGATTATCTAAATGCCCCCGCGGGTGGTATTTTTTTGTGTAAAAGGTTGAGGAAGCATTGTTGATAATTGAGAATAGATCTAAGGTGTATAGTCCTCATAACACATCGAGTGTTCGTAAGTATTCGTCTTCGACTTCACCTTCTTTTTCCGATACCATCGATGCTTGCCAAATTGGGCGAACTTGGAAAACAAAATCTTTGATAAGTTTAAAGGACTTTTAATTGAATTCAAAGTTGGAGAACAAAGTACTCCCGCTACGGCTAAAGCGGTTGAGGTTTCATGTATGTATTGTGGTGGAGGTCATGATTTCTCCGAGTGCATTATCAACGGTGGTAACACTTCGAGTGCCTACGCGGCAACGGGAACTTACAACCAAAACGGTCAAGTTACCCGCTCCAATCAATTGACACCACCGGGTTTTGCTCCCAATCAAATAGCTAACAAAAACTATCGAAACAATCAAATTGGTTTCAAAAACAATTACAAAGGAAACAACTATGGGAATCAAGGGGCTAATAACAATCAAGTTTCAAAAAAAAATCAAAACAATGAATTTCAAAACAACAACAAGGGTTTACAAACTTTTAAAGATCTTCCAAATGAATTTGTTGAATACGCAAATGGAAACGATGCTAGGTTTGATAATATTCAAAGGGAGATCATTAGCCTAAGATTCGAGTTTAAGAATGACTTGAAAAAGGAGTTGAAAAATAATACAAGGTTTTTAAGCCCGTATCAAAATTCGTTGTTCCAAATCTTTTCGAATTGATTATTGGTAGAAAGTGTGACTCAATTGTTCTTGGTGGAATAATAAATGGTTTGGTTGATTATCTATTTTAAACTAATAGCAAATATGTAAATGTCGCTGAGTAAAATAAGAGCTTTACAGATTAAACTAAGAGGACGAGTTAAAAATAAATGCTTGAAAACTTAAAGACAAGATTAGAAAAATACTTGAACACTTAATAAATCTAAAATTTGAAAACTTTGTAAAAACAAGAAATTAAACCATCGGAATGCCAAATCGGAATCTGATCGGAATGCTGGTCGGAAAGTATGATCGGAATGTTGGAAAATATCACTAATCGGAATATACTGTCGGAAAGAGGCCAAATCGGAATGCTTAATCGGAATATGGGAAAACAATGCTAATCGGAATGTAAAAGGGGACACAATCGGAATGTTTGGAAAACAGCACTAATCGAAATGTATTAAAAACAAGGCTAATCGGAATGTCAAAGAACCCCACAATCGGAATGTGCTAAAACCCTTTTCCGATCAAACGATCGGAATAAGGACCTCTGATCGGAAAGCTAAATCGGAAAGGGGTTTACCCTTTCCGATGGTACGAATTCGAGAATAAGCTAAGTATTAGGCTATTTTCAATTAGCCAAATCCAAAATTTGAACGAATCTATAATGAAAAGGACTAAATAAGCACGAATAACAACTTATCCAATCTTAAAATAAGCAATCTTTTAAATCAAACCATAAAAAAATGAAACTTTTTAAGAAAGCTTTTAAAAAGTAAATAAGCTAAACATACAAATAAGCCAATAAGCACAAAGATCTTAAAGCTTAACCGTATGAAAGCTTAAGTATGAATAAAAAGATTAACTTTTTAAGCACGAAAACATCAAGATCAACACGGATCAAATATATTTCGCACCAAAAGTAAACTAAAATCAAGAAAGGTAGAAAGAGATTAATGAACAAAAAGCTTAACTTTAACTTGATTAATGGAATCCAAAATACAAAAAGTTTAAAACTTGAAAGATTAAAAGAAAGAAAAGATAAAAACTTAGTGAGAGAAAGTTTGGAACTTTCTCTCTCTAAAAACTAGAAAGGAAAAAATGAAAACTAGCTAACTAAAACTAACCAACCCTCCTAAATGTGTTTAGGAGGGTATTTATAGGAAAATGGGGAGTGCATGTGTGGTGTGCTTCCTTCTTTCTTTTCTTCTCGACTCGATTTAATTCTTTGTCTTTTCTTGACATCGTCTCGGGATTTGAACTTGTCTTAATAATTTTCATCTTTAATTTAGACTTGAGTTCTTCGACTTCATTAAACTTCCGTCTTTAGACTTTTTCTTCGATAAATCTTCAGAATAGGTCTTGGACATCCGTTCTTTAAGCACTCTTGATCTTTTGATTTCGTCTTTTCTCGTTTTCTTCGATAAAAGCCCGTGAAAGCCCGTGTTTTCTTCCTTTTTCATCTTTTGGTCCTAAAACACAATAAAAACACAAACCACGCATAATTCCGACTTTTACGACATAAAATACACGTTTCGGTCTTGTTAATATTGGAAATAAGTGGTAAAAGGATAAGTGTTTTCACACTTATTAAATCCCCTACACTTGACCATTGCAATGCCCTCATGCAATGCATAAATTTTAAAGCACGGTTTACATTTTCCATCATAAATAACCCACCTTGGCCTTTATTAAATACTAAACATAAAAAGATAGAAACAAGTAAAGAAACTAAAGACTTACATTGGGTTTTGGCTGCCATGAATGTTTATCATCCTCAAGTTTCACGCTCCCCATACCAAGCTTAAAAACGAGATCATTGTTATTATAAGTTAGCAGACTAACACGAATTCATGTGGGCCAATTATTTACTTAGACTCCCTTATTCCTAGGTGTATCTCTTGTATTTTATTTTTGTCTTGAATGATCACGAGGATGCAGTGTTTGACTTATTTCGATAGTTAGTTAGGCCGAAAATAAAGTGGACGATTTAATCAATAGTTAGCTAAAGGACAAAATCTTTTAAAACTGCTTCTCGGGACCTCATAAAGTTCATATCTTGGCATAACTCGCTTCACGATTTGAGACCTTTCTCGGACCGATATTTGGCAGCGACTTCATACTTCAAATCTTTGAGAGACGTTCTTGAAATTATGGTCTTCTCTTCATAATAGGAATTTCTTCACTTGAAGTTTTGAGAGATTCTTCATATTTGGACCACGACTTCTTCATTTTTCTCCAATCTTTATTTTGGACTTTGATATACAACGATCCGCCTCCTTTAAGGACTTGGATCTATTTATCCTTATACCTTGTTAGGGCCTTTTTGGATAGACTTCTCCATGATCTTTTGGGGAGTTTTTGCTTTTCGTCGTGTGTCTCGATCCTTCATATTAATTTTCGATAAATGATTCTTCACATCACTTTTGGATCTTTAGCAACAAAATGTAGCCCTCATGCCTTGTTAGGGCCTTTTCGGACTCGCCAATCTTCGCATCCCGCTTCAATAAGTTATGCCTTGGCTATGAACTCTAATTAATACTGAGCAACTTTTAAACGATCTTGGGAGAATAGGCTTCAATAAGTTATGCCTTGGCTATGAACTCTAAGTAACTTTTCAAATCGTACAACCTTATTTATTGTAGATAAATTTATTAACAAGCGATTGGAGAATAGGCTCATAATTAACTCACATAAACTCACGAAAGAATACCAAACTTATAATTGACTCTATCATCTCTCGTCCTCCACAATTTAAAATCTCAAGGAATGAGACCCGTGGATGCTTAGCCAATTAAATCAAAGTTTTGGGTTTTCGAGTCGCCTATAGGATCTTGCAACTTCTTAGACTTTTTCAAGCTTAGAAATCGCATTTTAAAGTTCCCTTGATAAATGACTCTCTAGGATCAATTATAGGAACTTGCGAAAAGTTCTTGTTCTTAACCCGTGAGAGTTAAGACTTTCGCGTTTTAAAGCTCCCTATATAAAAGCCTAGCAAAACTTGACTTAAACACGTTAAGGATACTAGCTAGAGTAAACTTAGATAAGTAAACTCGGGATGAGTCAAAATGTTCACGACTTTGAAAAACTTAAAACCACCTTTTTGAAAATTTATTCTAGCATGGAAAGAAAATAATCATAACAAACGAAAATACAACTATACAACTAGGCCAAAATAGATTAAAAATTTATATAAATGTCGAAAAATCAAATTTTCCGGTTAAAATGAGGGCAAATTCATGGAAAAGACCACTTACTTCGATAGAAGTCCCCCCCTACACTTGATATAAACATTGTCCTCAATGTTTAAGCATGTGGGAGTAAACTCCCCTACACTTAGGACATTGTGCACTTTGTTTAAATATTGCTAAGGAAAGGACAACAAAAGTGATTTCAATGTGAACATATAAAATATGAAATATTGAATCACGACAGTTTAGGATAGAACCAGGAAGTCGGGTACACGGGATCACGGTCCGTCAAAAGTCAACGAGGTGCTCTTTGAAGCTTGAATCCCTGTAGAGAATAAGAAACAAGACAACAAACACATACGGGGCTCCCCCTACACTTATTATGAAAGAAGTAAAGGATAGATCACGGGTTGCCTCCCGAGAAGCGCTTGTTTTTTATAACCGAGTCACGAGCCTGACTCGACCCAAAATTAGTTCATGGGAAACGTGGTGAGGGATGGAATCATCTCATGCGAGATGTCCTCACCAAAGTACAGCTTCAAACGCTGGCCATTCACCTTGAAATTTGGCCCATTTGGCTGAGAAAGCTCAATGGTTCCATATGGGAAGACTTTGGAGGCGGTGAATGGACCAGACCAGCGGCTCTTCAACTTGCCCGAGAAGATCTTCAACCGAGAGTTAAATAGTAAGACTTGATCACCAATGTGGAACTCTCGGTTCTTAATCCTAGCATCATGGATGATCTTGGTCTTCTCTTTGTAGATCAGTGAGTTCTCATAAGCTTCATTCCTCAGTTCATTTAGCTCGTTGAGTTGAATCTTGCGAAGATCACCGGCTTTGTTGATGTCGAAGTTAGCCCAATTCAAGGCCCAGTATGCCTTATGTTCTAGCTCGATAGGGAGGTGGCATGATTTCCCGTACACAAGACGATAAGGTGTACAACCAATCGGCATCTTATAAGCAGTACGGAAAGCCCACAAAGCATCGTCTAACTTATTGGCCCACGCGGTACGATACTCTCCCACAGTACGTTCCAGAATTCGCTTCAATCCACGGTTAGAAATCTCGGCTTGACCGTTGGTTTGAGGATGATAAGCGGTGGAAAGACGGTGATTGACACGATACTTAGCCATGACTCTTGCAAATTGATCATTGCAAAAATGAGTCCCGCGGTCACTGATAATAGCACGAGGAACGCCGAATCGAGCAAAGAGCTTCTTCAAAAAGTTCACAACTACCCTCGCATCGTTCGTTGGGAGAGCCTTAGCTTCAACCCATTTAGAAACATAGTCAACGGCTACGAGGATGTACTTGTTTCCTTTTGATGATGGAAATGGCCCCATAAAGTCGATACCCCAGACATCAAAGATTTAACATTCTTGTATGAAATTTTGAGGCATCTCATCTTTATGTGTGATCTTGCCTTGTCTTTGGCAAGCATCACAATGTTTAACCATGTCGTGAGCGTCACGATATATGGTGGGCCAATAAAATCCAGAGTCGGATACTTTCTTCGCGGTGTAATTGGGACCAAAGTGACCACCGGTGGGTCCTTTATGGCAAGGATCAAGGATTTTTACCACTGCTGGCCCATCAACACATCGACGAATGACAAGATCCGCACATTGTTTGAAAAGGTGAGGGTCGTCCCAGAAATAATGTTCAATATCTTTAAAGAACTTTTTCTTTTGTTGGGACGTGAACCCTTCCTTGAGAATTCCACCCGCTAAGTAGTTTGTAATGTCCGCAAACCACGGGGTGTCATCGAGATTTGGATTGATAGACATTAAGGCCTCAAGGGGAAAAGAATCATTGATTTCTTTGTTCAGATGATCCCCTTGAGAAGGATCCTTAAGTCTACTGAGATGATCCGCGGCTAGGTTTTCAGCTCCCTTTTGTCACGAATTTCAATGTTGAATTATTGAAGGAGCAAAACCCAACGAAGAAGTCTGGGCTTAGAATCTTGCTTAGTCATCAAGTACTTCAACATGGAATGATCGGTATACACGATGGTGGTAGAAAGGACAAGATAGGGGCGGAACTTTTCAAAAGCATACACTACAGCTAAAAGCTCTTTTTCGATAGTGGTATAATGCAATTGAGCCCCCGTCATTATCTTGCTAGCATAGTGGATTGGCTGGAAGTGTTTGTTCACTCTTTGGCCCAAAACCGCTCCAATAGCAAAGTCGCTAGCATCACACATCAACTTAAAAGGTAGCTCCCAATTAGGGGTAACCAAGACCGGTGCCTTAGTTAGCTTATCCTTAAGAAGATTGAAGGATTCAAGACACTCTTTGGAAAAGATGAAAGGAGTATCTTTTTCCAAGAGGTGGGTCATCGGGCGAGCGATTTTAGAAAAATCTTGGATGAATCGACGATAGAAGCCCGCATGACCAAGGAAACTTCTCACACCCTTCACGGTTCAAGGTGGAGTAAATTTTGGCTATGACATCCACTTTAGCACGGTCCACTTCAAGACCGGCTTTAGAGATTTTATGTCCAAGCACAATGCCTTCTTTTACCATGAAATGGCATTTTTCCCAATTTAGAACAAGGTGTTGGGTTTGCTACTTGTAGATCTTGCAGCCTGTCAGGACCGGTGAATGACTTCTGAAATCACAAGTCAAATCACAAAGAGACTCTATACACAATATGAATGTAGAATATAAATATAATTAAGAAGAACAGAATAACTATAAAGACTTGATCCTTTCTAAGGATTTCTAATATTGATAATGACTAGAACTACGTTTGGTGAAGGTGTCTCTAACCCTTCTGCCTAAGGTTCCTTTTATACTACAAGGAAACCCTAATACATCATTAAAGAAAACGTGTAAAACTGATATGCATATCCTTTCCTAACATATCTCATGCATATCCTAACAGAATATTAAGTAAATAATAAAGTTTGACTTCGACTAGGACCAGGAGCAGGACTTGCTCCTACTACGACTAGGACCAGGAGGAACTACATACCTCCTCGTCTACCTATTACATATAACTATTACAATGGTCCTAACAATCCTCCCCTAAACTTGAATTTGACATGTTGAGTTCAAGTTTCCTGGAAAACGTGCAAAGAAAGCCCGAGGATTGTATCAGCAAAACAAATAGCGGCATCAACAAGATAAGAATCAGAGTAACAGCCGCAACATGAAACACTAGAAGCTTCTCCAAAGCTTGTAACAAATCAGCATCGTGTTGAATCTTTTCAGCAACATGAGCAGATTTGATGAGCCTTTACCAAGTAGCTGCTCGCTCTTGGGCTAGCTAGTCATTCTGGTGGAATAAGCATCACCCTGGGAGACTAGAACCCAGTCCAACTCTTAGAATGTGAATCAATGGTGAGTGGGAGTACCCTGATGATTTTAGGCAAACCATCACAGCCGTCAACGGATTTGATGCGTCTTTACCAGAAGCCGTACCCCTCTGGACTCGCCAACTCTTAGAAATGAAGCATCGGTGAGTTGAACACCCTATAGCTTTAAGCAAGCTATTACAGCTATCAACGGATTTGATAAGATCTTTACCAAGAGCCGTACCCCCTTGGATTAGCCACTTTTCAGTCCAAGACTATGGCAAGTGAAAACCATCCAGTTTTGGGTAACCTGGCAACCATCAACGGATTTGAGAATCGCATCAGGAGCCGTACCCTCAAGGTGAATCAACTTTTTCTTGTCGATTAGACATGGTAAGTTGAGAACCATTTGTTGTGTGGACCACGTCCGACACCAAGTGAAACCAAGTACCAGGACAAGCTCAAACCAGGAACCACATTGTGAAACAGCCAAGGGATATTATGTACAAGTATAAAAGCTCAACTGTGTTTAAAGTATAAGCAGATATTATATAAAAAGTATATATATATATTTTTTTTTTTTTGAATTTTTTTTAACTAACTATAAAGAATGAAATTCACCAATCACTGTACATATTGGTGAAAAGAATAAAAATAAGAACAAATGAACAAAAATACAAAGCATAAAGACTTACAACCCAATCACCTTACATACCAGAAGCAGCCTTCTTATCCGCTAGCAACCGTGCCTGAATACCCTCTACCAAAGCCGTGGCCATACTCGACTCATTCCCAGAAGGAGCAGTAGAAATTTGCAGGTGACTCGCCAACATTGCCTCCATGGAAGAAATAGTCAAAGGATACTCCACATCCGTCAGCATAAACACCATATGACCAGATGCTAATTCCAACATATGAACTCCACATCCAGCATATAGCTTCCATCGCAGAATCTCCCATTGCATTTGATCCTTCCATATGCCCGAAACAGGAGCATTTGGAGGAGGATCCAACATCAGCTTGAGATCAGCCCAGATACGGAGACCCGGCCAGGAAGACACAGCCATTGGGTTAAACGGCATAATAGAATCAACAAGTCCATACAACGCCATAAGATCCATACGGTCAGCCCAAGACAATACACTCTGCAAACTCGTTGCCAATCGCACAGACCCATCACTCAAAGTAATCCGATGGGACACACCACCAGGAAGTGTAGTAGAATGCTCAACCGTATAACCAGTAATGTTCCCATTGCCCAAGGGCAAGTCAGAATCGCTGTCGGAAGCTGCATCAATTAAGCTCAGGATCACACTTCTCAAAAGGAACTGTCTTACCACGGCGAACACGACGAGCTTGTTTCTGGCGAATGGAATGTCGAGGTGTGGGAGCAGAAGGTGTTGATTCAACCTTTACCTTAACTTCAGCAGCAGCAGGGGAAGCAGTAGAAGTAGACTCATGAACGTGTCCACCCAATGGACCACTAGGAGCTGCATCAGAAGTAGGATTAAGTTGTGTTGCAGGGACTGGTGGTGATGGAGATGGTACATCAGATGTAGTAGCAGTAGGTGTGGTGGTATCAACAAAGGTGCTTGTAGGAACATGTGTGGTGGTGGAAGGAACAGGTGTGGTGGTGGAAGCATGAGTGGTGGTGGTAGTAACAAAGATGGTAGTAGCAGGACCAGCAGTAGAACCCATAGGAGCAACCAAAGGTGTAGTAGAAGGACCAACAGAAGTAGCAACATAACCAGAAGGACTACCAGCAGAACCAGGAGTGGGTGTAGACGAAGGACCAGTAGAATCAGCAGGCATAGAAGCAGTCACACCACGAGGATGGTAAATAAATCTTTCCGGAATAGGTTGACTCTGACGCTTCACCATCTTTTCATAAAGGGCCTTGAGCTCATCAAAAGTCAAAGCCCGCACCCTAGCCCAAGTCCAAGGAGCATTAAAATGAGTAGCAGACTGAAATTTCACATAACGCTGCATCTGCTGACGCTCCTCAGCCCGAGATAAAGGTCTGTTCCTTCTCTGTTTCTTAAGTTCTGCAGCAAGAGCCAACTGGTGCTTACGCATCATTACCATAGCACGCGGAATACAATTGTGTTCATCAACATCATCACCCAATAGATCTTTAAACTGAGCATAATCCCGAGTGAGAACTGTCAACACTTGCATCCATTCACCATCACTCCAATGCATGGCATCATGCTGAATTTGTGCACGCCTGCGCTCTCGAAGCTCTTCCTCAGCAGCCCTATCCGCTTCATCAATCTCAGCCTGCACCCGACGAGCAGCCTCTTCACCAAGCCTTTCTTCTTCAATCTGTCGACGAGTACGCTTGCGAGATGGAGATGGAGCATCAGTCATTGGGGCTTTTCCCTTTGGATCATGAGAGGGACCAGCATGAGAACCATCAGCAGGATCAGAATCACCACCCATAGAAGGGGGAATAGCACCAGGAGAAGGAACATTAGAGGACGTTGGAGGAACCGGCAAATCATCATAAACTTTATCAGCAAAGGCAGCCTTTGCCAACAACGTCAAGCCATCCTCAACATTCTCCGCACCCTCATCCTCAGAATTTGAATGGACCACATGCTTCTTGCGACGACGTTGTTGAGTCTCCAACGCCTTGATGCGATCAGCCAGTGGAAGAACAAACTCCCTTGTAAGCTTCCGATGTTGGTTTAAGTCAGCTTCCAAATAAATCATCCTCTCATGGTACCTGCGCATAAGATCAAGCAAAGATATCAGTGTAGTAGGCTCCTCCGCCTGCCCACCAAGAGAACTTGGATCAGGGAAAGCATCAGGGGAGCCCGATGCAACATGTGGGTCAACCTGTGGAGAACTAGCATCAAAAGGGATATCAGTCGAGTGTGGGGCAGGACTAGGAGGTGGAGTCTCCACAAATGGAGACCTTTGTGGAACTGAGGAAGGACCAGCCTTGGTAGGAGATGGTTTTTCAACCACCACTTCCTCAACTAGTTCCTCCTCTACCACATGAGTGGCACCAACAGTAGGAGCCTCCTCCTCCATGGGGTCATCATCTATCGCAACAAACTTAGGAGCCTCCTCCTCCTCACCCATAGGACCCTGAGCCAACCCTAACATGGCTTCAGTCAGGGGCCTCCAATCCCCAGTAAACTCATTCATCATATTGTAATACACTTTAGCTGTAAGTTTAGACGGCACATGCTCAGTCCTATCACGTGGAATGCAAACAAGGATTTGTTGAAGAAACCTAGGGTACATAAGAAATTTCTTCCTCGAACCAGCAGTAGACAAATTACTAGCGATCCCCTCAAATAGATAATGAGAAAAATTAAACACTCTACCCTGGGCTAAACAAATAAGACCAGTAGCCAAAGGAGTAGGGAAAGCATCCCAACTCCCAGACTTGGGACTCATACAATGGATTAAAAAGTGAACCAGAAGCTTCCATTGGGGGGAAAACCTATTTTTCTAGAAGTTAAACTACCCCCATGTTCATAACCTATAGCAGCCATTCCCTCCAATACTTCCGAATTGGTGATTGATGCAACACCCCCCTCATCCTGAAGATGAAGAGAAGAGCGAATAGAAGCTTCAGTCACCACATATGCACGTCCATCTATGGTAGCATGGAGTGCACGAGGACGTCCAGCCACATTCACAAGTTGAGCAGACGCCCAAAATTGACGTATCACACTATCATATATGGTGGGACAGACAGTAAATGCAAACCTTAAGTTAGAAGCTTCAATGAAATCCAAGATGTCAGCAAAATGTTCACGATTTGGACCATCACCCAGATAAGCAACACGGTTGTGAGCAGGTTGGTAAGCAAGAGCAGCCATGGATCTTGATGAATTGATGGAAGAAGGATTGGGATTGGGGTGTAGAGAGTAGAAGCGGTTTTGTGTGTGTGTTAATTGCAATGAGTGAGTCAAGGGTGTATGTTGACCATATATAAAGAAAGTAGTAACTGTTCATTGACCCCTATTAATGGGGGTTTCCCTTTCAAATTAAACCATAATTGCATAATAACCACTTGCCCCTTTTTAACATAATAACCAACTCCCAATTAACTTGCTTAATTCAAACTTGTAAATACCAGTATTGGGAGCGTTGACCAAAAGTCAAAGCACACAATGGTCAAACCAGGAGCAAAACGTGATTAACAAAGGACAAAAGGAATGAACAGTATGCCAGACCAGTACCAGGAGCCAAACACCACGTGACATGGAAGAATTTTAAACCACCAGAAGGCAACCAAGCATAACTAGAAGCTGACCAAAGAGGACCAGAAGCCAGTAATGTAAGGCCATATCCACCAGAAGAGAGCAAAAATCCTCCATCATAAGCACCACACACCATCATAACCAAGAAACTATGTTGTTAAATACTATGAATATGTTAGTCTGACCTAATATGTACACATAGCCTCCCCTCAATCCTAGACCTCAAGGATTGACCATCCTAATATGAACCACTAAGTGGTTAAACCGAGGACCATCAAAAGCTTTAGTCAGCAAATCAGCAACATTGTCATCCGTATGAACTTTAAGAACCTGTATCAGCTTCTTCTCATTGGCATCCCGTATAAAATGATGCCGAATCTCAATATGCTTCGTCCGCTGATGAAAAACAGGATTCTTCATAATGCAAATAGTGCTTTGATTGTCAATAAAAATTTTGGTATTCATAAAATGGAAACCATAATCCAACATCTGATTTTGGATCCACAAAACCTGTCCACAACAACTAGCAGCAGCAACGTATTCAGCTTCTGTTGAAGAAGTAGCGATGATTGTCTGTTTCTTACATTGCCATGAAATAAGCCGACGACCCAAAAATTGACAACCACCAGTAGTAGACTTCCTATCATTATTAGCACCAGCATAGTCACTATCACTATAGGCTTCTAGAACAAAAGGAGATTCTCTAGGATACCATAGACCCAATTTAGGTTGGGCCTTGATATACTTGAAAATCTTCTTCACTGCATTTAAGTTCGAAACCGTTGGAGTCACCTGGTGTCTAGAACAAGCACTTACTGCAAACATAATGTCCGGACGTGATGCAGTCAAATACATGAGGGAGCCAATCATAGACCGGTACATGTGAACATTTACCGGGGGGTCTGGCTCATTCTTAAGTTTGATTTTAGCAACTTCATAAGGAGTTGCTGCTGGTCTAAGAGGATCCATGTCAAACTTCTGAAGAATCTCATGGACATATTTATCTTGACTGATGAAAATCCCATCCGATTGTTGCTTGACCTGAAGACCAAGGAAGAATGACAGTTCTCCCATGGCACTCATCTGAAATTTGCCTTTCATCAAGTGTTCAAACTCATCACAACACTCCTTTCTTGTAGAACCAAAAATAATGTCGTCCACATAAACCTGAACAAGGATAATATCCTTGGAATTCCGCCGAAGAAATAGTGTTTTGTCAATAGTACCTCTTCTATAGCCATTCTTTAGCAAGAAAGTTGAAAGACGCTCATACCAAGCTCTAGGAGCCTGATGTAACCCATAAAGAGCCTTGACCACCTTGTAGACTTTCTTGGGATGAAGTGGATCTACAAACCCCTTAGGTTGAGTAACATACACTTCCTCGTCAATTTTGCCATAGAGAAATGCACTCTTGACATCCATCTGGAACACCGTAAAGCCAACATATGAAGCAAAGGCCAAAAACAGACGAATGGCCTCGATCCTGGCAACCGGCGCAAAGACTTCAGTATAGTCAATGCCCTCAATTTGAGTGTGTCCTTGTGCGACAAGCCTAGCTTTATTCCTGACAACAATTCCCCGTGCATCCTTCTTGTTTTTGAGAATCCATTTGGTATTGATAGCTGTCTTTCCATCTAGTAAGTCAACCAGAACCCAAACATTCTGAAACAAGAATTGCTGCATTTCCTCCTGCATAGCCTCCACCCAACTTTGATCCTCAAGTGCATGAGAAACATACCTAGGTTCCACCTGTGAAAGAAAACAAGCAAACAAACAGTGTTGAAAGTCCATATGATTATTACGCTTTTAATCCTCAATATAGCCCACAAGAGCATGATGATCAGACGAGGCCTTCTTCTGCATTCTGCGTGTCTTGACGGTAGAACCAGGATCTCCAATAAATTGAGTGGTAGGATGATCTTTATGTGATTGCAAGACTGGATTGGAAGAAACCTCCACTTCTGGTGCCAAGTTATTGAGATCACCAACAAAGTCAGCATCATATGAAGCATTTTGGAAAATCCCATCTACCGGTTGTTTATGTATATCATCCAGCTTGGTAGAAGACTTCTTTTCATGGTTCCCCAAATCAGAAGGACTGGAGAAACGTGTATTGGAAGCAGACTCACTAGCCGGAGTACCAGTAGAAGCTGGAGTACCAGGAGCAACTTTTTCAGTAGGCTCAACCAAGGGAAACTCAAAACTACCTTGAGCAGCTGCTTTAGTAGCTTCTTGTTGTTGCTTGAGAAGAGTGTCAAGAGCTGCTTGGGAATCCTGTACATCCAATGGAGTTGCATCACTAGGAGGAGTAGGAGAAACCGTGGTGGAATAGGATGGAGCCACAAAAATGTCATCCTCATCATCTGAATCAGAAAGACTAGAAGGAACACCAGTACTAGAAGTTGCAAACACTTGTGGTCCTGCATCATGGTTAGTTTTGAAACGAAAATATCCTAACGAATCACTAAGATAATCAAGATCAAAATACCATTCTGGACCTTTGCCTTGGATGTTTGACTTCTCCTCAAAATACCTGAGATTAATAGTTTCAATTATCCGTTTGGCTTGAAGATTGTAGACACGATACGCTCGAGAATGAGCTGAATATCCCACAATGTATCCTTCATCTGCTTTGCCATCAAACTTCCCCAAATAGTCACTAGTATTCAGAATGGTGACTGGACACCCAAAAGGCTTCAAATGAGCAATATTTGGAACTTTGCCCGTGAGCAGCTCATAAGGAGTCTTCTTGTGAGGATTGGTAATACAAACCCTATTCAAAACATAACTTGCAGTATTAACAGCTTCTGTCCAGAACATGGTTGGAAGCTTGGAATCGGCAAGCATAGTTCATGCAGCTTCTATTAGTGTCCTGTTCTTTCTTTCTGCCACACCATTCTGTTGAGGAGTCCTAGCAGCACTATAATCTCTTTTGATGCCCTTAGCATTGCAAAGTGCGATGAGGTCTCTATTTTTAAACTCGGTTCCATTGTCGCAACGAATACCTTTAACTTTCTTGGACAACTGATTCTCTATCAAGGTAAGAAAATCTCGAAGAATTGAGTAGGTCTCACTTTTGGCAGCCATGAAGAACACCCACGTAAACCTGCTATAACCATCAGTCACCACCAAACAGAATTACTTGTGGTCAATGCTCCTGATGGAAGTAGGACCAAATAAGTCCATGTGTAGAAGCTGCAATGGTTCAGTAATAAGACTTAGAGCAGTAATGGCTTTGAAGGATGCTTTGTGCTGTTTGCCTTTGCTACAGGCAACACAATTTATATCATTTCTAAACGTCTTGGGAGGTAAACCAGAGACCATATTCAGATTGGCAAGTTTGTGAATGGTCTTGAAGTTCACATGTCCCATCCTTCGGTGCCATTTAGTGGCTTCATCTTCTGAGGCTTTTGCAACCAGACATGCTAGTTGACCAGTAGGGTTGACTTTATTCAACTTGATGCTATAGAGATTGTGTCTTCTAGGGATTCTGAGTAAAACTTGTGAGTCATCCGGAAGCTGAAAGTCTTTGGAAAGTACAAGTGCATCAGTATCGGTGAAGAGTACAAACTGCTTCTTGTCACAAATCTGAGAGACCGATATCAAGTTGAAGTGTTGAAGTGCTTCCACATAGTAGACCTGCTCAAAATTTAGATTTGGAGTCTTTATCGTTCCTTTGCCAGTGATTCTGCCTTCACCTCCACCAAAATAGACCTTGCCGCCATGAAATGGTACAAAGTTAGAGAGAAGACTTTTATTGCCAGTCATGCTCCTGGAGCAACCACTATCGACAATGCCTAGACTAGGATCCTGGTATGGAGTAACCTACAACAACAAGATAATAAAAATGCAAAAGTTAGTGTCTTAAGGGGACCCAAACCTTTTCAGGTTTGAGCCTGCCTTGTGGATCATTAGATGAATGCCAAGAAGATTGATGAGATCCACCATTGTTCCTTGGTTTTCTATGCATCATATGGGTATTATTATTTGACCAAGAACAACCTGCTGAGGGTTTAACAGCAGTTCCCAAATTTCCCAAACCAAAATACGTGTGGTCTAAATTATGCGGATATATTGAATTAAAATTTTGAAAATAATTACTGGTTGTTTGGAATCCACTATCTATCCAATAATCAGACGCGAAAGGAGAGGATACTCTAGAAGTATTAAACATTGGAGCACTAGGATTAAGTCTTTTAGAAGCATATGAAGCAGCTCCTGGTGAACCAGGAGCAGGATAAGCATGATTAACAGATGCATGTGTGTCATAATAATCACAATCTTTAACTAAATGAAAGGAACTGCCACAAACAAAACATGTTTTGAAAGACCTTTTATTAGAATGAGATTGTTTCATACTGCCTACTTTATTACACACATTTCTAGGAAAAACATTCTTCCTAGGACTCAATAAACAAGGACCAGACACACTTGACTTGACAGCAACTTTTTCTTCACACTTCCTAGCACCAGTAGCAGCATGTTCATTCGACTTGGAACTTGTAGGTCTTGACTCGTCACTTGAACCATTAGATGCAGAGTCACCGGCTTTGTCACTGAAAGTACATGAGACAAAGTCATTAGTATTAGTAGAACTAGTTGGGGACTCAAGCATCTGTGATCCATCCGAGTCATTATGCCATGAAGTGGGCATAAAAGTTCTAGTAAGAGGAGGAGGGACAGCATGCATTTCTGCTGTTGGTTTAAACCTATTGTAACTAGGTTTGCCCTCATCCTCTTTGTCGGCATCAAAGACACTTGAGAAAGACAAATCAAATACATCTTCAGAATCAATATATTTTTCAAATCCTAAGCCTCTTTTAGTTCTGCCAGACATGCTACTATCAATTAATTTTGAAAGATTTTTAGGTGCCTTTTGCCATTTGTCAAATCTTAGCATTGTAGCATCTAATTTAGCTTGCATCTCCTCTTTTTCTTTGATACTAGCATCTCTTTCAGTTTCTTTATATTTAAGCATATTTGTAGTGTTTTCTAAATCAATGCTTAGTATCCTGATTTTATCCTCATACGCACGTTGTGTATCTTGCAACCACCTCTTTTGTTGTTCCAATGTGTTTAATGAAGCCTTATAGGCTTGAACCTCTAAAAAATACTTATCATTTTGATCATTTACTTCATTAAATTGGGACAACAATTCTGAGTATTTATCATGACAACCAAGAGGACAATGTTGTACCTGAGGTGAGATGCCCATAAAAGCAAACTCGTCTGCTTCTTCTGCATCAGAGAGATTCCCAGAAATCATTGCTAACACGTCAGTCGAGGATTCAGCTGATTCCAGAGTAGAAGCCTGATGATCATTCCAGTTGACCATAGAGTCAACAGATACCAATGCCTTCCTGTCATCTTTAACCTCCTGAACCTTGAAAGCGGAGTACCTGCTCTTCTCCTGATCATTCTTGCTAGGGCACTCCCTTGCAAAGTGACCCTGTTGCTGGCAGTTATAGCATCGTACCTTGCTTCTATCGAATCTTGCTGGCTCCCGAGGGTTGTAATTAAACTTCCTTCCTGCTTTCTTCTCAAACTTGTGAACCCTAAGAGTAAGCATGGCCATCTGCCATTTAAGATCCATCTCATCCAGGTCAAGTTTATCGACCTGTTTGAAGTCATCAAAAGCAAGTTGTTGTTCAGCATTAACATCAGCCACAAAAGAATGAAGAACAGCTTCTACCATACTACCAGACTTGGCAGCAGGATCAGGAGCAGAAGTATGCTGAATAGTATGCTGAGAGGAGACAGTATTGCTTGGGCTACTTGCATATGACATGGGACTAGATGCCATAGAACTCACAAAGGCTGAATTAGCAGGGGTGGGAAAAGAGTCACTAGGAAATCCTCTCACATGGGGTTCAAATGTTCTGAGCCTATGAAACAGATCATCAAAGGTGAGATAGTCAAGCCCACCTTTGGCTTTGAGAGAGATCACCACCTGGTTCCATGAGTAGGGTAAGGCTTTAAGAAACCTTGCATTAATGTCAGCATCATCAGGTTTTGACCGAAGTTGATTCAATTGGCTCAAGATCTTCTGGAACCTATCATACCCTTGATTTAGACCTTCAGTTTCTGAGATTTTGAATTCGGTAAATTCATCTCTCAGCATGGACCTTCGCATTTTCTTTGACTCCTCATTCCCGCCGAACCTTGCTTTTATGCCATTCCAGATCTCTCTGGCATCATCCAAATGGTAGAAGTCACCCATGTGATCTTCAGGAAGAGATTGAAGCAAAATCGTTTTTGCTTTTACCTCCTTCTGAATAGCTATGATTTCCTCATGAGATTTAGGGTCAAGAAGAGTAATATTACCGTTCTTGTCTCGTCCAGTAAGCTTCCTGCTGTTCCCATTCAGAATGATCTTCCAAAGATCTTGATCAGTGTTGGTGATCCACCATTCCATCTTCATTGCCCAGTTATCATATTCACCCTTCTTCAGAAGAGGGAATTTTCCATTCGTGTTGGAGACCGTAGCCAGGATCTGCTGAGGTTGCACAATTTTAGAAGTTCTTTCTTCTCCCGTTTGGTGAAGGTGTCTCTAACCCTTCTACCTAAGGTTCCTTTTATACTACAAGGAAACCCTAATACATCATTAAAGAAAACGTGTAAAACTGATATGCATATCCTTTCCTAACATATCTCATGCATATCCTAACAGAATATTAAGTAAATAATAAAGTTTGACTTCGACTAGGACCAGGAGCAGGACTTGCTCCTACTACGACTAGGACCAGGAGGAACTACATACCTCCTAGTCTACCTATTACATATAACTATTACAATGGTCCTAACACAAGGGGAGTGTCTTCGCACCGCTGAAGCATACGTTCTAAATTAGTAAGGAAAGCAGAGAAAGAATCGCCATAAACCGAGAAATCATCCATGAAGACTTCCATAGTTTCTTCAACCATGTCATGGAAGATAGCCATCATACACCTTTGGAACGTCCCAGGAGCATTGCATAAGCCGAAAGGCATTCTTTTATAAGCAAATGTTCCGTAAGGACAAGTGAATGTGGTTTTCTCTTGGTCTTTGGGATCGATGGGAATTTGAAAATACCCGGAAAAACCGTCTAAAAAGCAGTAATAATCATTACCCGCTAGACGTTCAAGCATTTGGTCCATGAAAGGAAGGGGAAAATGATCCTTTCTCGTAGCATCATTGAGTTTGCGGTATTCTATACAAACTCTCTACCCTGTAACGAGACGAGTAGGAATCAACTCGTTGTTTTCATTGGGAACAACGGTGATTCCGCCTTTCTTAGGCACCCAATGGACGGGACTAACCCACGGTGAATCCGAGATAGGATAGATCATTCCCGCATCAAGAAGTTTGATAACCTCTTTTTTGATAACATCATGGATCTTAGGATTCACCCTTCGTTGGCTTTGAATAGTGGGTTTAAAGTCGTCCTCCATGAGAATTTTATGTGTGCAAAAGTGAGGATCAATTCCACGAATATCGGAGATCTTCCACGCAATCGCTTTCTTATGATTCTTCAACACGGCGATAAGTCGGGATTTTTCGTCTTCTTTCAGGTCCTTTGCGATGATCACGGGTGACTTCTTGTCGCCTTCAAGGAAAACGTACTCGAGATGAGACGGTAGGTCCTTAAGCTCTAAATCCGAAGGATTTTCTATGGAGGGTGTAGTCAAATTCGGTTCATCGATAGAGATATCCTTAGGAGATGGTGGAGAAGTATGGTCCTCATTGAGAAGTTTCTCAATGGTACGAATGTCTTCATCCCAATTGGAGGTAGAATCGTCATATTTTAAGTCCACATCTCCCAAAGTTCCTTCAAATTCTTTCAAGATGAAATCACTTTCTCCAAATGGAGTCAGTGATGGAGCAATAGAGGCAACGGTCTCAACAATGGGTAGAGAAGAAGTACCACTTTTACAAGCGTCTTTGAAATGTTCTTCACAAGCCTCATCAAGAACATCAATGAAATTAACACTCTCGTTTTCCGAAGGCTGCTTAGAAAGTTTACCCATGTTGAAAACGATTTTATCGTCACCAACTCTCATGATTAATTTGCCTGCGGCTACATCAATGAGAGTGCGACCGGTCCTTAGGAATGGACGTCCAACGATTAATGGAACACGGGGGTCCATCTCGTAGTCAACGACAACAAAATCCTCCGGGAAGGTGAATTTTTCGACACCAACGAAGACATCTTCGACTATCCCCACTGGATAAGCAACCGTACGGTTAGCTAATTCCAAAGTCATTCGTGTGGGGACTAGCTCAGGGAGAGATAATTGCTTCCAAACACTTAATGGCATTAAGTTAATACTAGCACCTAGATCGGCTAGGGCCATGCAATTCTCTACTCCTGGGAAGTTGCAAGGAATCAAGAAATGACCCGGATCACCAAGTTTGGTTGGTAATTTCCTTAAGAGCACTGCAGAGCAATTCTCATTAAGTTGGGTCTGAGCAATATCGAGAAGTTTCTCCTTATCACTGAGAAGATCTTTAAACATTTTAGCATATTTAGGCATGTGAGCGAGAGCCTCAGCAAAGGAGATATTGAAATTCAGTTGTTTAAACATTTTAAGAAAGTTCGAAACCTGAATATCATCCTTGTTCTTCAATTTGTCTTTCCTCAACCTCGAAGGATAAGGTATATTGGGTTGAGATGAAGGCTTTGGGATAGAATTCGCACTCACATCCTTGGGTGGTGGAGGGGTAGAAGTAGAAGGTGGTGGAATTGGAGAAGTAGAAGTTGTAGGAATAGAAATTGGAGGATTCGGAGAAGGAGACTCGTTTTCCTTTGTCACAATCACCGGTGAAGGTGTAGGAAGCTCGGGTTCCTTTAAACCTTTTCCACTGCAAGTGGTGATTGCTTTCATCTCCCATCTTGGATTAGCAACGGTGTTACTCGAAAGAGAACCCGATACATAGGCTTGATTACTAGGGAAGAAACTAGCCATCATATTCCTCAAGTCATTCGTTTGACTTGCCAAAGTGTTTCGCATATCAGGTCGAAGATCATTCCCTTGCTTCACCATATCTGCTTTCATATTGGCCATTTCCCGCTGAAGATTTTGCACGATCACATCATTAGTCCTCATGTAGGTTTCAACATCTTGGTGTAGTGCGGTGTGTTGGTTGGGAGGAGGAGCATGGTAGTGGGTGGTTTATAAGCAGGTTGTTGGTAAACTTGGTTATTTCTTTGAGGTGGATATGGGTTTCTTTGGTTTTGATATGGATTTGGAGCACGTGGTTGGTTTTGATTGTTGCGATTGAGGTTGTTTGGGTTTTGTGGGGGAAAACCGGGTGGTGAAAGAAAGTTGTTTGAGCGATAGCTGAGCAAGTTGCGGTCACCTTGAGGGCGTGCTTGATAGCCTCCCGTAGAATAGGTACCGTTGGTGGCATACACATTTTCCGGATTGTCGTGAGTCGAAGGACAATCAGTGTATGAGTTAGATCCCCCGCATATATCACATGATTGAGTCATAGCATTGGCTTGGGCAGTGATAGCTTTAGTATTATTGGCGGCTTGGAGAGCAAGTGATTCAACAAGCGAAGTAAGCTTATCAAGTCTCTTGTCGCTCTCATTAGTGCTAACACTAGCCACATTGGTCCGAACACTCTTGGTTTGCACTCTAGACTTGTTCTCAATAATATCCCAAGCGGCATTAGAAGACTGTAGAATCTTGATAACCTATGAATCTATGAAGTGGGTTGAAGATTCCTAGAGAGAGAAACTAGAGAGAGAAAGTGAGAGAGAAACTATGTGTTTTTATTCAAATGAAAACAAGGAATGAACAACAACCAACCCCTTTCCATGGTGGAAAGGGGTATTTATATCCAAGGCCCTTATTTGGGCTTGGGTCGACCCATGACAAGCCCATGGGTCGGTTTCTTACTTAACTTAATAAGTAACACTAACTACGAGCTATTACAACATTAATAATATTGTGGAGTGACCGATACTTCTAATATACGTAAAAACGTATTTCTAACAATCTCCCCCTAAGGGAGGTCACTCCACGTTTACAAAGTTCTAAACCTAGCATACTATACTAAGTCTTCGTTCTTTAGCTCGTAGTCTTTTCTTCTTTCTTTTTGTTGTGAATATTTTGATTTGATCTTTTAGGCTTTGGCTTGAGAGCATTGTTCTTTTGGCTTTTCACGTGCGATCTTTGCCTTCTTGTGAAATTTGCCTCCTCGTGACTCCATGTTCCACACACTTATGTCTTTTTGTTGAATTCTCGAAAGCTTCAGAGTTTGGTACAGCGGAAGACTTCATTTTGCACTTTCTTGAATTTTGTTGAACTTTGATGCAGAAAAACATAAGCATGTGGGAACGACTTCTACAGGTACACCGCAACACCACCGTCTTCAACTGGTACACAGCAACGCCACCATCTTCAACAGGTACACAGCAACGCCACCGTCTTTAACAGGTACATAGCAACGACACGAGTAAAATGGCTTTGACATTTAATTCTAATTCGGTAGCATTTTACCTCCGGTCGGTGAAGACCGTTGGACGATATTAGATATCGTACCCGTGACGGATAGTTTCAATTAAGTAACTTCCTGACAGGATTTCGCGAGTAAACCCGTTCTCTTTATTCGACCGTCCAAAGCTGACTGCGAACATAAAGAGTGAATCACTTGGATAAATTATCCTTGTGATTTGAAGCCGTCAATTCATGAAACCTGGAACAAGTGAATTTCAATTAAGATTTTCACCATCGTTGCTTTCCAGTTATCACGAGCTCAATTCATAAAGAATCTTGCACGTCACCTACCAAGTGCTATTTGATGTTAACACTAGAAGGATTTCCACTCGTCACTGTGATCAATAAAGAGTCACTCTGAGTGTTCTGGCAAGATCATATGATAATGCGTAGAGGCCTGGAACGAGTTTAAGTTCAATTAAGAATGAAACCACTGTTTCTTTCCAGTTTTTCACAAGATTGGTTCTTAAAGAACCGCACGTGTAACCTACCATGAGCTTGTTAGATGTTGGCTCAAGCAGGATTTCCATCTTCATTGTAATACTTGCGTATTACTCGGATGTTCTGGCAATATTACAGGAATACTGCGTAGGACTCATGAAAATCTCTTACTTTTCACAGTGTGTGAGAAAGCAAGGAATAAATGAAAAGTGTCCTAATGAGACTTTTAATGATCTTGTGGCTCTAGACTCGATAGTGCGTTTTGATTTAGTGAGCGATGGCTGGAGAGGAGTGCCACCTTTTCAATATCAGTCTATTTGGAGTGAATAAACCAATAGATAACGTGTTGATCTCCGTGTGATTAAAACAAATACCTTTTGAGAGATATTTGAGTTAGCTGGGAAGGGTTGTGCATTGCATCACTGGGTCCATGATGTCTTTCTTCAATATCGAGAATCATTAACAAAAATGATCTCAATAGCATATGTATTGACCCGGTTTCTGCCTAAAGTTGTAAGGAGGGCTTCTTTCTTTACACCCTTTATCTTTACATTTCTTTTTCATTCTTCAACCCCTTCAATGCTTACCTATACGTCATAACTAGCACCTTGTTGTGATTGTTCCAGTGCTAGCTTAAGTACTTGGTCGGCATTCAGCTACGTTCACAATCTTTCTCCAACTTTCCTAGGACTTCTAATTCTATCTAGGGAATTGTCCTTGGGAAGATTCCATCGGCTCTGATGAATCATTGGACTAAACCTATTCCTACCACCCTTTTGTCACCACATTCGTCGTGAATTAAGCGTGTTTTGGGAAAGTATAGCCACCATGAAAAATCCTTGAAAATCACCTAAGGTACTTGTGATATTGAAATAAAAAGTTTTGTACCTTAGGTGTTTTGTTCATCAAAAACGCTCCCCCTTAACACGTGCTTTACACATGTTAAGTTGGATAATCGTTAAGTCTTTTTCATCTTTTAGCCAAGTATCATTTAAGTCTCCTTAATCCCATTTTCTCCCCTTATCCAAAATGTTAACCATTAATATTTGGGATATTGAATGGATTAACCGGTCTTTGGGTAAAAATGAAATCGATGTTTGGCCATAGAACATGTTAATGCTCCCCCTTAGATTAATAAGGGATAGTTGTAGTGCTTTAGTATGATATATTTTGAAAGATTTAGAATCTTGTGAGAAATTCTTGAAAAATTATCATACCTTAACACTACATCAAGCCGTAAAAGCACAATATTCACAAATTTACATATTCACAATTAAAAACCAATATAAAGTGGACCTGAAATGTACGACCCATTAGATGGATTGTTGCAGTAACTTGTGGTGCACTTCATATGGTCTACCACCAACTAATCTTTCTAAGCTCCTCATCAATCTACGTTCACGGAGCTTTTGATCAATCTTCTTGATCACATACTTCGCCATTTGCCGATAACCCTGATGCCAATCCTCAGTCATCTCTGGTAAAGACCCACCCGAATTAAGATGCTCCAACTTTCCTCTGACGTATAGGAGAGTCCCATCACTGTACTTATAAAGCTCTCCTACCCTCATAAACTTCATTATCCCACGGCTGTTCAAGTAGAAAATCCCATAATTCGGAACAGTAATGCCGGTATAGGGACATCTAGCAACATCTTGAGGTAGAACTTGATTCATTGGACAGGTGAGGTTAAGCTTCCTTTGGTAGCTTTCAACTCCCAACTGAAGATCTTCAACTCGTTTCTTGATAACAACGCTTCGTGTGAACATACGAAGTGCTGTATTCAAGGCAATGATGTCTTCACGAGGAATATGTGTGAGTTGATCCGGGTCATCATAAGCAACATGTCTTCGATATCCTCAAGGCGAATGATAGAAAAATCTCCCTGCTGGATTTTGTATTCTCTGTCATCCTCCCTTTTTAGACGAATCTCCGTCACATGATAATAGCCATTTTTGGCTTCAGTTTTCAGTCCCAAAATGCTGGAGATGCGAATATCGGATCGAACGTTGCTTCCTGAATTGGCTAAGCAGCAACCCCTGTATGCCCTTCGGACTCGTTCGTCCCAATGAGATGCACCTATACAGCATACATATCATAATTACGAGTTACCCTTGGGACCCAGAGTCGGTTTACCTTTTCCTCGATCCAGGGTATTGTCCCCCAGTTGGCATCTTTCAGTAAGGTCAGGGAGGTTGCGTACTTTGATGAACCCTTGAGGAGATAATCAAGATCATAAGTGACGAAGAAGTCGAGAGCAATCTGATTATCTTGAGAAGGATCAAGTGGAGGTGGAGCTCTTTCTGATTCATGGAGGCCTGGCCTTTGAACGCTGTTAAGAGCTTTCAGGACCTCGTCAGCATAATACTCGAACTCCATTCGGGTTAACCTGGTTTTGGCGCGAATTCTCTTATCCTTTAGCGCTCTCTTTACCAACGACGGAGTGACCGAAGATTTATACTCATGAGCCAGAAATGCGCACAAGTCAATCGGACTGCGGATACGGAGATATAAAACATCTCTGTCAGCGTCTGTGATTGGATCATATTGAGCCGCTGCCGTGATCTAAGCTTGTGGCGGTGCAGTCTCGCCAATCTCCAACGTGTCTGCCCAGTCCCGTGTGCTTGACTCAGGAACAGTAGATTGTGGTTCTTGTTGTAGAGGAGTAGAGACATGAACACGTGCTGGTTCTGATTCAGGCATCTCGGCGGTGTCAAGAACGGGTGAGTGTTGTGCAGCTTCAGGTTCAGTTACTGACTCTGCAATCACAGGAGCAACAACAGAACTAATAGGGTTAGTGGTAACAGGTATAGACACAGCAATAGATGTAACGGGAATCGATGACGCCGTAGTAGCATTCACATCATGGCGCCACTTGGATCGTCTTGATTCCGTTGAAGTAGATTTCTCCTTCTGCGCAGCATCTTTTTGAGACTTGGTACCAGACTTAGATGGTTTCTTTGTGTTGGCTACCTTGTCCCCCTTTTTAGGCTGTTTACCATCATCATCCTCATCGTCACCCTCGTTGCTTCCCTTAGCACTCTCCTCATTTCCATCACCACCATCATCACCATCATCATCATCAATATCCTCATCATCATCACCACCATCGTCACCATCATCATCATCTTCATCTTCTTCTTCTTCTCCTTCTTCTTCCTCTTCTTCTTCACCAGTATCCTCTTCTTGTTCACTTTCTTCCCTTTCTTCCTCAGGCAGAATGTGGTAAGGTACCACACTTCCAAACACCTTAAATAGCCGATCATCCTCCATAATAGCGTCATTGAGTGACTTGTAGAGAGTCCGTTGAATCTTAGATTTATCAAAAGATCCAAGTTCCCTCATGCGAGCTTTGAGGATCTTCTTTAATTCAAAATCCGTTAACTCATAGGCAATTTTGTAGGCGGATTCAGAAGGATTGGATGACTTGATCATCAAGTTATCAGCCGCGAGTTTCTTCAACTCATCACGCAGTTTTGGCATAATGGATTCAACGGATTCTTTCACTCTCTCTTTAACAGAAGCTTCAAGTGTTTCTTTTTGCTCCTTGTATTTATCCATCATGGCTTGAAGTCTCGTGATTCGTGTAGCATGCTTATCAGCTTCAGCCTGCTTAACCTGAGCTAGTTCTTCTGCATGAGCTTTACGTGTCAACTCCATCTCTGCAGCGAACTTAGCAAGCATCTCTTCTTGGGCTTTCTTAGATGCTTCTTCACTTTGAACTCGTCTATGAAGCTCTTGGCGAAGTTCATTCATCTCTCTTTTTTGAATATCCGTATGTTTATCCAACATTTCGGCCATTACAAATGCAGCCATTGAAGATGATGCAGAGCTACTCTGGGTTGGTTGAAGAGCCTCGAGTGTCACTACAGTACTAAGGATGGGAGTTATTGGTGGTGGAAGGAATGGTGTTTAGACCGGTCGGGTTGGTAAGGGTTGTATTGGTGGAGGTTGAGTTACTAAAGGTTGAGTAGGTACCATGATTGTAGGAGCACCAGACTCCTTTTCAACACTTGCTGAAACAGGGATGGATGTCTCCTTAGAAGTAGAATACCGTTCAGGTGATCCAAACTCATAAACATCCTCTGGCTCCTCGTACTCTTCTTCAATATTCATCTGTGCACCCGAACCACTACCGCCCGTATCTTTCCTACTCCTTTCAATAGCTATATTCATTAATTTTCTCTCAGCCTTGTCAAGAGTAGGATCATCAACATCTTCTTCGTCGCGGAGAACTAACTCATCAACCGTACCCTTTCCCTTCTTAACCTCAGTCTTCTTCTTCTTGGTTTCGGGTTCAGGTAAAGCAGCTGGTTGCTTGCGTTTACCTTTACTCTTGACCGTAGTAGATGAGTCTTCTCCTGTCTGAAGGCTTGCTTTTAGCTTCTTGATTTCTAGTAGCAGTAGTTTGTAATCAGCAGAACCTTTAATTTTATCCGTCAGAAGATAATCGGGAATAGGACCAGGAATCACAGCCCCAGATGGTCCTTCATGCCTTAGATCCACAGTGTGATCAGCCTCTTCAGTGTGATGATGACTTGTTGCACGCCTATCAATAGTAACATCATTCTTCATAAAATAATTAATGATAAGCTTGATAAACCAAGGGTAAGGAAAGAAATTATTCTTCAGCTTCTTGTTTTGTAAGAGTTGAAAGGTGAATTCTTCCCACAACAATAATGCATAATCTGCATTTGCACCTTTGTACATTCCATGAAAGATGTTCATAATTGGACTACGCAAAGCATCATGCCCACTTGTCTTAGGTGTAAGACATCTACTGAGAATACCCAAGATTGATCTCCAAGGTTGACCTACTTTACCGATGGTAAACTCAGACACAACTCGTATGTCAGGACATCCAAGAGCATCGAACATCTCCATGAGTTCATCTTTGGTAGGATCCATAGAAAATGCCATACCTTTGGGTGTATCCCGTATTCCAAAAATCTTACGGAAATCTGAAACTGTAAGTGTCTGCTGCTTGTTGTCGAGAGTGAAGGTGATCTTGTTTGAGGTACTCTCCTTGGTAGCCCAGAACTCATACATGTAATCATAAGGCACCGAGGCAGTACTCCTTAAGGCATTCTTAAAGTGAGAGTGATCAAGGATTTCTATGGCTACTTTAAATCCATGGTGAGTGGATTTTGAGACTTGCTTCAGTCGGTAATTGTTTGGTATGAACTTGAGGGTTCGTGCTTCGGCAATTGCGGCTGCTCTAGAGTCTTGGATTGCTTGTACTGTTTGATTAGTCATCGTATCTGCTTAAGATAAGACATAAAAGGTTGATGCACAAAAAAAAATATATAGATATACATCATTATGACTTCTAAGCATAATACATTTCAACAAGTACTTATAGGAAAACAACTATCAATCAAATAACCCTTCATCCGGAACTCTTCATTCGGAACTCTTCATTCAGAACTCTTGATTCGGAAGTCCTTCATTCGGAACTCTTCATTCGGAAGTCCTTCATTCGGAACTATTCATTCGGAAGTCCTTCATTCGTAACTCTTCATTCGGAAGTCCTTCATTCGGAACTTCTTCATTCGGAAGTTCTTCATTCGGAACTTCTTCATTCGGAAGTCCTTCATTCGGAAGTCCTTCATTCGGAAGTTCTTCATTCGGAACTTCTTCATTCGGAAGTTCTTCATTCGGAACTTCTTCATTCAGAAGTTCATTCGGAACTCTTCATTCGAAAGTCCTTCATTCGGAACTTCTTCATTCGGAAGTTCTTCATTCGGAACTTCTTCATTCAGAAGTCCTTCATTCGGAAGTCCTTCATTCGGAAGTTTGTTCAGAACATTCCTTCATTCGGAAGTTTGTTCAGCCATGTTCATTCGGAACTTCTAAACGCACCCTATAAATGATTAATCTAGTCGCGTTTGTGAGTTCTAAGGCATTCTAAAGCAACTACACTCATTCTAATGATGTTCCGAGCAAAACCCATCAAAAACCCTAATCAATTAATGCTTAATTAGACACAAACCCTAATTTGGACTTAATCTAATTAATCGAATCTTTTAACAGGATATACTGATGAATTAGGCGAATTATAAATCAAAGAATTAGTTGTTTGTACCTTTTTGAATGAATGGAACAGATTGGTGTGATTGAATCGAAAGTTTTTGAGAGCTTAAGTGTGTGAAAATGGCGGAAAGATAAACAGTGAAGAAGGAAGACTAAAAGGGACGGGGGGTTTGTATTTGACTTAGGTCAAATTTTAACAATTTTTACAAATGACACCTTAAGTCCCTATACTTTTCTATTCTTTTCCTTTTTGGTTTATAACTCCTATTAGGCTAACATCCGTTAAGATACTTAACACTCGTTAAACTTAGCCAACTTAACTTTCACACAACTTAAGCATCGCAACCTATTTGCAAATCTCCAAGATCTTAAAGCAATTCCTATCACATTGAACGAGCACAAGTCGTATTCTAAAGCAAGACCACTCATAAACCATTTAGCCAATTAATTTTCCACAAACACTTTTGAAAAAATTGTTTTGATGACGAAGATGATTTAATATTTTCTCCCCCTTAAACGATGACCCGTTTTCTATTTAAAGAGCTGTAGTCATTGTTTAAAGAGTCAAATATTGATGAAAACATTTCCAATTAATATCTTGAAAAAGATTGATTCGTGGTGGCAATAAGATTTCTCTTATTTTGACAAATTAATGCACTGAGACGTACACTAACTCGTGTTAGACCAAGTTGTAAAGTAAACTTGATCCCTTTGCATGATTTGGCTTGTAAATCATGCCCGAGAAAATTAATTCCCGTTGTGAGCCAACGTTTTCCAAGGAAATACGTGACTTTAATATGAAAACCGGGTTGCAGTCTAAAATAACTACAAGCCATTATGGGCATGTTTTAAAAATGTACAACTTTTATACGGACTCTATTTATGGCGCCGTGTCAATATTGATTGACATTTCTAAAGTCGTAAATATTACCGTACTAAAAGACATGCCCGATTTTTAAAAACGAAAAATATTTTTGGTTTTTCTTGATTTTATAATTTTTATGGTTTTTGTAGGTTTTATATTTTTTTATGGTTTTTCTAGATTTTGTATTTTTTATGGTTTTTCTTGGTTTTATATTTTTGTATTTTTCTTTTTGTGGTTTATATATATACGATAATATACATGATCACGAACAAAGGATACTCTGAATAGTTTACCACCACTATTCAGCTGATTCTTCTGCCAATTCTTTGAGAGTCGCTGGAGTGAATGATTTCATGCCAAGCTTGTCGATCAAAAACTCGATTCGTCCTCGATCTAAGGCTTTGGTGAACATATCTGCCAGCTGATACTCAGTAGTGACAAAATACAGCTCGATCACTCCGTTCTCCACCTGCTCTTTAATGAAATGGTAGCGAATGTCTATGTGCTTGGCCCGGGAGTGTTGAACATAGTTGCAGCAAAGGGCAATGGCGCTCTTGTTGTCACAATACATCGGGATTTTGTTGAATCCCAAACCGTAGTCAGTTAATTGTGATCTCATCCAAAGGACTTGAGCACAACAACCGGACATGGCGATGTATTCAGCCTCCGTGCTAGAAATTGCAGCGCTTTTCTGCCTTTTTGAAGACCAACTAATCAATCTGTCTCCAAGGAGTTGCACAGACCCAGAAGTGCTACGCCTCGTGTCTTGACATCCAGCATGATCGGCATCTGCGTATGATATTAAAGTAATAGAGGAATCTTTCGGATACCATAGACCATGATGAAGTGTTCCTTTTAGATACCGAAAGATCCTTTTAACAACATGTAGGTGCTTTTCGGTAGGCCGAGCCTGATATCGGGCACACATGCATACAGCAAATTGCTAATCAGGCCTGCTAGCAGTCAGATAGAGAAGGGTGCCGATCATCCCACGATAAAGTTTTGGATCGACAATAGTCCCATTCCTATCTTCATCTAGCTTGGATTTCTCCACCATTGGAGTGTCCACGGGGTCAAAATTTTCAAATTTATATTTCTTTAAAGATTCTAGAGCATATTTGGATTGATTAATAAAGATGCCTCTGGGATTCTGAGAAATTTGTAATCCTAAGAAAAATGAAATTTTTCCCATCATTGACATCTGAAAGCGTGTGGACATTATCTTCTCAAAGCGATTTGACAATTCTATGTTAGTGGCAGCAAATATTATATCATCAACATAAATTTGTACCAGAATCATGGCGTTGTCCTCCTTGAGAGTGAATAGAGTGGGGTCCACCTTGCCTTTGGAGAATCCTTCCGAGATGAGATATGTTGAAAGGAGATCATACCACGCGCGTGGAGCTTGTTTCAACCCATAGAGAGCCTTCTTAAGCTTGTACACATGATTAGGAAACTCCGTGCTAACGAACCCATCCGGCTGACTAACATAGACTTCTTCCCTTAGTTCACCGTTCAAAAATGCCGTCTTCACATCCATTTGATAGACGATCATGTTCATATGAGCAGCATACGCAAGGAATAGTCTAATAGCCTCCAATCTTGCAACAGGAGCAAAAGATTCTTCAAATTCTATACCCAAGGCTTGTTTATATCCTCTAGCAACCAATCTAGCCTTATTCTTCAAGACTGCACCCATCTCATCTAGTTTAACCTTATAAACCCACAACAAAGTAAGAATGTTAACCTTGTCAGGGAGAGGAACTAATTCCCATACTTCAAGTCTTTGGAATTCATTTAGTTCCTCCTGCATGGCTTCAATCCAAGATGATTGAGTCATAGCCTGCTGCCAATTTTTAGGTTCAACTTCAGAGAGAAATGCATCAAAGTAGCAATAGAGTGCACTCTCTTATAATTGATGGCGTGTAGAGACTGGTCGATCTAGATCTCCAATGACATTCCTAATTGGGTGATCTTTTGTCCATTTGGTGCTATGATTTTCAATCCTAGGTGGTCTTGAGTGAACAATAGAAGGAGCTTCTTCTAAGGTAGACGCGGCTGAAAGGTTTTCAGGTATCGGTACACCAAAGAAAGGAAGCTCTTGTAGGTGAGCATATTCCAAATCGTGATCAATAGAATCCTCTTCAACATCATTAGGCACAAGTAAGGGAGATGATTCAGATGTAGTTTGAGAATCACATGGTAGAGGTGCATCCGGTTCAATGTTAATTGAAGATGCATTAGATAAAGCTTCATTAGCTTGAGCAACCACTTCAGGGATTGGAGCGATCACTACAAGTGCTGGAACTTCATCATTCGGGGGATCAAAGAATTCATCAAACAACGGTTGAAACAGTTTATCCCACTCGGGCCTTGTAGGTGGTAAAAATGATGTAGAAGTAGGATTATTGGGAACTAATCCAGAACTAATAGCACCGGTTCCCATCTCATGAAGCGCGGGTGCAGAGCTGCGTTGCTCAGAAGCCATCGCTGTCAGCTCATCGAAATCTGCGTCCATAGTTTCTACAATCTTACCAAGACGACGGTTGTAAATTCGGTATGCTTTCTTGGAGGGTGAGTAACCAATGAAATACCTATATCGGCTTTCGGTTGAAGTTTTCCCAAGTTCTCACTATTAATGTTTGGATAGCAAAGAGCACCAAACACATGAAAAAATGAAACATCGGGTTTACGGTTATGTAGAAGCTCGTAAGGTGTTTTTCCATGGCGTTTCCGAATGATTGAACGGTTTTGGGTGAAACATGCAGTAGATATAGCTTCTGCCCACAAGAACAATGGAGCGTTCGCATAAATCAGCATCATCCTAGCAGCTTCCATAAGCGTACGATTCCGTCTTTCAACGATACCGTTTTGTTGTGGAGTGCGTGCAACGGATGTTTCATGTGAGATACCAACTTCTTCATAGTAACCACGAAGAGTCTGGTTGACGAACTCTGTTCCATTATCTGTACGAATACGGCGGACAGTAGTATTCAAACGTACCTAAATGAATTTCAGAAAAGTGATGATAGCCTTCGGTGCTTAATCCTTTGTACGTAGAAATCTAACCCATGTAAACCTGGAGAAATCATCCACAATAACAAGAATGAATTTCTTACCGCTCACACTTTCAGTTCTCATTGGCCCACAAAGATCCATATGCAAAAGATGAAGTTTTTCTTGATTGGTGTCTTCATCTTTGGGCTTGTATGATTTCTTGGTACTTTTCCCTCTTGAACACGCGGAACATAAATGGTCCTTGTGAAATTTGAGATCAATTTAGGTTTGTTGAAGATTTTTGGCTCGGAACTCCTTGATCCGGAACTTTTGGTTCGGAAAATTTGATCCAGAACTTTCCTTGATCCGGAACTTTCCTTTGATCCGGAACTTTCCTTGATCCGAAACTTTCCCTTGATCCGGAACTTTCCCTTGATCCGGAAGTTTACCTTGATCCAGAACTTTCCTTGATCTGGAACTTTTGGTTCGGAACTTTCCTTGATCCGGAACTTTCCTTGATCCGGAACTTTTGGTTCGGAACTTTCCTTGATCCGGAACTTTCCTTGATCCGGAACTTTTGGTTCGGAACTTTTTGATCCGGAACTTTGGTTGATCCGGAACTTTTTGATCCGGAACTTTTTGGTTCTGAACTTTTACTGGGTAAACAGAAACCTTGTTCGAGTATACAGTCGATCAAAAAAATGAAGATTAAACCCAGATTTTTACCAAGTTACCCAAAAAGTTTTGTGATTTCTACAATAATAAGTAAAAACTAATACTTATCTACTAATCCCAATCACAAAAACATCAAAAACTCCAAGAATCAAGATGGATCTTCTTAAAGAACACTAATACAATCAAAAACTAAAAAACAACACAAATCATTACCTTAAATCACCCCATAGCTCTCTGATACCAAATGTAGAATCTTGATAACCTATGAATCTATGAAGTGGGTTGAAGATTCCTAGAGAGAGAAACTAGAGAGAGAAAGTGAGAGAGAAACTGTGTGTCTTTTTATTCAAATGAATGTTTGGAATGAACAACAACCAACCCCTTTCCATGGTGGAAAGGGGTATTTATATCCAAGGCCCTTATTTGGGCTTGGGCCGACCCATGACAAGCCCATGGGTCGGTTTCTTACTTAACTTAATAAGTAACACTAACTACGAGCTATTACAACATTAATAATATTGTGGAGTGACCGATACTTCTAATATACGTAAAAACGTATTTCTAACAAAGACTTAACCAAAAGATTACCCCTCGAGGCACTATTTAGTGAATCTTGGTCATTCATGCTTAAACCATTGTAAAAAGTATTAATTTGGTGCACCTTGGTAAAACCATGTTGTGGGCACTTTCTTAAAAGTTCTTTAAAACGGTCGCAAGATTCACTAAAAGTCTCATCGTACTTATGTTCAAAAGTAATGATTTCGTTCCGCAAAGCGGTAGTACGAGAGGGTGGGAAGTTATCCGACATTAAGGGGATCGATCCAAAATTTTTTACACACAAAATCTTAATGGAGGAGGATTAAAAACCCACAATCCAATGTCAAAGGAGGGTGAACCCCAAAATTCACGACGTCATCAAAAAGGAAGTCCTAAAACTCCTTGACGCGGGAATGATTTACCCTATTTCTGATAGCCCTTGGGTGAGTCCTATTCATTGTTTCCCTAAGAAGGGAGGAATGACCGTTGTGCCAAACGATGCCAACGAGTTAATTTCATCTCGACTCGTGACCGGATGGAGAGTGTGCATTGACTATCGTAAGTTCAATGACGCCACTCGTAAAGACCATTTTCCCTTGCCCTTCATGGACCAAATGTTGGAGCGTCTTACCGGAAACGATTTCTATTGCTTTTTATATGATTTTTCCGGTTACTTCCAAATCCCCATCGATCCTCGTGATCAAGAAAAAAGTACGTTTACGTGTCCATATGGAACGTTTGCCTATCGTAGAATGCCATTCGGATTTTGCAATGCACCGGGAACCTTTCAAACGTGCATGATGGCTATTTTTCATGATATGATCGAGAAGACGATGGAAGTCTTTATGGATGACTTTTCCGTGTTTGTTTGTTCGTTCACTTCGTGTTTGTCGAATCTTGAGAGAATTTTGAAGCGTTGTGAGGAAACCAACCTTGTGCTTAATTGGGAAAAATGTCATTTTATGGTTAAAAGTGGAATCGTCTTAGGGCACAAGGTTTCGAAAACGGGAATTAAGGTAGACCAAGCTAAGGTAGACGTCATCGCCAAATTACCTCATCCCAAAACCGTTATGGGGGTTAGGAGTTTCCTAGGCCACGCGGGCTTTTATCGTCGATTCATCTAGGATTTTTCAAAGATTTCTCGACCTATTACACATCTCCTCGAAAAAGATGCACCTTTTGTCTTTAACGAAGATTGTGTACGAGCCTTTGAAATCCTTAAGAGGAAACTTACCGAAGCTCCCATTCTTGTTGATCCCAATTGGAACCTCCCCTTTGAGCTCATGTGTGATGCTAGTGACTACGCTATTGGGGCCGTATTGGGGCAACGTCATGAAAAATACTTCATGCCTATTCACTATGCTAGCAAGACGATGACCGGTGCTCAATTGAAATACGGAAAAGTAATTCCTTTCCGTGGTGTATGCATTTGATAAATTCCGACTGTTAATGCAAGTAATGCCTAAAAACATTATTAGTGTTAACTAATCTTTCTTAGTTTTGATCACAACAAACTATACAACACATTTAGTATAAAACACAAAACGAATTATTTAACTAACACTATCATCAAGGTAATAATCATATCACTAACCTTTCTTAATCATACTTAGTGATCATCAAAATGATTATCCTTAAAACTCACTTTTGTTAATATGACAAAATACTTTTTAATAAACTTTCTTTTTTAGAAAATGTTTTATTAAAATGGAAAATGAAAATTTGAAAATAGCATATTCCATATGTTATTAGAATATCCTTTGAAGGCTTCAAATACCTCAGATATTCCTACCCCACTAAAAGACAAAAAACGGAGCGTACTCTAGGGGCGAAACCTTAAGTAGCTAGGCGGTTCCTTAGCGATATGGAACCGCCGGGCTAGATAAGGTACCGCACCCAGATAGCCGTTATATATCCGTTATACTTTGTCTCCTTTAAATAGTGGGTCAAATCTCATTTTCCAATAAGCCTCTTGGACGTTTTTCTCAGCCCCTTTCTCTTTTCTATAGCATAATCATTAGTAAATTATCACTTAAAGTGTTAAATATGTTTACATATGATTATCCTCTTGATCCCCTCCTTTACCTTGTCCAATGAAAAGATCACTCACTCACTAGTGTTGTGATAAAGATGAATCTATGAACTAGTCATATTCATCATGATACCCTTTTTGTTCTAGGTTAATCCATTGTATTTATGAATACTTGGACTAGTTGTGTTCATCCAAGTTATATGTGAATACTTGGATTTGTTGTGTACATCCATTGCATATGTGTTTGCTTGGATTTATGTTGTGTAGATCCAAGTTACATGTGTACTTGGATATGTCTAGTTGAGTTGTATAAAATTGATTAGTAGTTCTCACTAAACTATAAAGTGATGTGGTTGTGTCTTGTGAGTTCTCACTAAACTTGAAACTGATTAGTAGTTGTGTTGTGTGAAGTTCTCACTTAGCTTCAAAGTGAAGAGTCTTGAAGATTGGTTCTAGCTTTGGATTAGAACTCGACATCTAGCCTTGTGTCGTAAAATGGTGAAGTAGGCAACGTCGTGAAGATTGGTTCTACCTTGAGATTAGAACTCGACATCTAGCCTTGTGTCGTTAAATTGTGAAGTAGGCAACGTTGTGTAGATTGGTCCTAGCTAAAGATTAGGTCTCGACATTTAGCTTAGTGTCGGAAAATAATGTAAGCGACGATGTAAGGTTTTCTCCGCCAAGAAGGGAACTTGTGGATATAGTGGAAATCTCGAGTAGGTGTACTCGAGGAGTGGAGTAGAAACGAGGATAGAGCCTCGTTGTCGAACCACTATAAATCTTGGTGTCTTCCCACTAGGTTGTCTCCTTCCTTACTCTTTACTTATTTCATTATCATTACACTTACCTATTATCTTTACTAGTGCATTTGAATTGAACCTAATCATTATGCAACTTAGCTTCAAGGAAAAAAATAGTTTTGATACAAACCAAATTGAAAGTAACTTTAATTTGGTCACCAATAAAGAGAAACTATTCAACCCCCCCCCCCCCCCCTTCTAGTTTCTACAATTGGTATCAGAGCGATGGTCACTCAAGATCTTTGAAGTATATTGTACTTTGAAACTTGGATCGATCTATTGTCTCCTCAAATTAGAAGGTCAATTGGTACTAAAGTTTCTCTTTGGTCAAAACTATGTTTTCTTTGAAAATAGGTCTTTTTAATTGGTAATATTACATCCCACTTAGATTAGTAGCATTTATACATTTTAGATCTACTCTTGAAATGTATCTACTAGATTGCATCTTGTCTTGTGTAGGTACTCATGAAGATCAATCATTGAATTGATTGCGGATTGAGCTACTTGCACTTGTAGAAGACTCATCTTCATTGATCTTCAATATCTTTGAATGATGATTGGGAATAAAACTAGTCATTGAAGACTTAGTATTCATCTTTGTCTCTCTTGAGGCTTGCAGTGATGGATTGGAATGCTCTTGTGGCCAAGGTACATTTTCGTTCTTCCACACGCCCTTTGATCATTCTTTTGATCATTACATGACTATGTGCTTGCTCTTGGCATCCTTGCCTTGACATTTGTATGTGGTTTGTGATTCTTTCCTTTTATCCTCTCAAACCGTCATTGCTTGGATACTTGACTCACTATGGTGATGTAGAGTGAGTTAGTAGTAGCTTAAAGTATCAAGCATGATATCATGGTTTGCACCCATACGGTTAGTAGGCCCTTCGTGGGAGAGAAAGTGAATCAATACCTTGCGCATATCTTGGTTTAGACTAAGACTATTATTGAAAGTGATCTTGTCTATGCTTCAATATTTGCTTTGTGTTTGTTCATTACCAAAGCCGTTTAACACTTCGCCAGAAAGGCACGTCTTAAACCACTATATACGACACAAGCTCTTCGTTTCCATTATCTGAAGATTGTCATTATTCCCTTGAGCATTAATCCTAGTCTTGATTCACTTCCCTTGACTTCTCTCCACTTTGCCGTTTTGCTACGAGTAGTCGTTTGTCCGTTTCAGTTCTTTTCGATCTCGATTTAACTCGTAATCCTTTGTTAAGGCATATTGTTTAGTGTTATGATGATCCAATGATATTCTAAAAGGCTCATGATATATTTTTAAGTGTTTTAGAAAAACTTTGTTTTTAAAATTTGGCATTTTTCATTGATAAAAACCAGCCTCTGTAGGCGGTTCTTTATCTCTGGCGGTTCAAACCGCGGTACCTTATCGATAAGGAACCGCGGGCAGCAACTTGAGTCAGAGCGCCAGTTTGATTATTTTATTCCTTTTCAAACCACTATCTCTCTCTACCAAAAACACACAGCCGACGGGTTTCATCTTTTCCACCATTGTTGAAGCTTCAAAAACCTTCAATCACTCAAATTAATTGATTCCAAGTTGTGGGTTTCACTCATCCTTCATCTAACATCAATTAATTGTAAGTATTTTCTTTCAATTTCATCTATTTTGTTCTAGGGTTCATCCTTTCATAATTGGGGATTTTTAAAATTGAAATTGAATTAAAACCTTAATAGGAATGTGGGTTGACATGGTTATTTTATTATGATTCCTTAGGTTCATATTCATTAAGATTTCACTAAAACTCACTTATAGAACAAATCCGAATTTTGATTAATTATTTTGATTAAAAGATAGATTTGAGATGAACCCATGACCAAGTAGGTAATGACATTGCTAATGCTTACCTAAAAACCTTGTTTTGAAAAACCAATTTTCTAATCCATTGTTGATCCAACATAGATCATGTGTTCTTGGTTAATGATGGAATAGATGCATTGTGAACATGAGAATGATATGGATTCAATCCTTTGTTTGTCGAGAAATTGATATAACACATTCTCATATTTTCAATTTTTGATTTTAATTTTTCATATGAGTGATTGGAAATATGTTTTTCTTGTTTGTATTTAGGTACTAATCATTCCTTCACAATATCAAAAAGATCATCAACTCACTAGAAACTATATACCAAACATTACCCATACCTATGCTTCCACTCAACTTCAAAACTCTTTTCCATCTCTTTCAACTCGAAATTTCCATGAGGGTAGGGTTGTAGATACAAGAATAACGGGGTATAGATATATCTACTCTATGTTTGAGCATATTGGATTTGATTGCTTGCTCTTCATAGACGAAGAATTTTATCCCTTGTTTCTTCTTGAATTCTTTAGCACTTATGTAACACCCCCAAATTTATACAATTCAATACAGCGGAAGACTCGTTGGTGTTACGGGATAGCACATTACTCACATCATAGACAACGCATAAAAATCGCGTCGTTTAATAATAAAGCAATTCCATTCATAAATATCAAATTTACATTGGTCCCAAGTCATTGTATTTTATAATGGTTTTACAAAGCATTTGAATGGAAAATGTTATTTAAGTGCGGGCCATGAATTCTTGTTGTCTTCCTGAGAATTACCTTCAAGTACCTGAGATAAAACATGTTAAAAGAAAATGTCAGCGATAACGCCGAGTGAATTCATAGAGATTAATAAAACCATTAATATATCATCGGTATATATATTTATTACCGAAATCATTTTGTACAAATCCTTGTAGTAGGCCATAAAATAGGCCAAAAACATTTTATACAAATCCTTGTCGAAATCATAATATAGGCTTTTGCCTTTAAAACCATTATACGAACCAATGTCGAAAAAACATCATATAATACGTTTTATAACGTTGTATAAAGTTAAATAAAAACCGTTATATGGATATGGTTATATAAAACCAAAACACGAACATAATATCAATAACAAGACCCTGTATTGCTAGTCAGGCAATATATCGTTATTCAATGCGTATAGTAGTATTTCGTTAATTGGATTATTATAAGCCGCATGACATTGTTACCTTACTACATCAAACAACGGGTAGCTAGCCCGAAACTCAATTTGCCTATCTAAGTTAGCGTGTCGTCACAATAATCACGCTTGTGTAAATCTTCTCATACATAAATTCACTTACCAATCAATGTGGCACGACGGGGATCAACCGTCAAGGCACGAACTGGGGTGATCGTCCCCAAATGGTACTATTATATGCATAAGCGTCTACCAAATCCCAGTAGTTCACTATTCATGCTAATGGGACTTTTAGTGACATAACCTAACTTTAATAATCCATTTCATTTCATCTATTGGGTCATTTAATCATTCATCGGGTCATACAATCATTCGGGCCCAAATCAATAAACAAACAATCGGGACAAATGGTGTCCTATTTTAGTAAAACTAACATGTTATCTCACTCGCGGGTTTATAAAATATTTCATAAAAACATTTAAAAGAGTGTGAGGCTATGAACTCACGTTGATGTGGGAAAGCGGTTTATCAGCAATTTGGATGTACGGTACGTGCTTCAATCACGGAAACCTAGACAAATAATACTCGTCTTAGACTTTTTTCCAATGACTTAATAAAAATAACAATTATTTATACATATGATGATTTCATATATATGATGATCAAGTGGGTTTATACATTCTTATTTACTCATTTTAGTGTTATGTATTGGTAACTTTTATACTAGTTTACTAGTTTTACTTATTTACATGTGTTAGGCCCAATAAGCCTATTATAAGTTCTTTAACTTTTATTAATCCATTTTATACTTGTATTATCAGTATTTATACTTTACATGTTGGGCCCAAATGGGTTAAGCCCAATAAGTAATTTTTATAAGTGTTTAACTTATTTAGTTAAATTATTAGTCCAATATGCTAACTTAGCTCGTTAATGTCTGTATGTCCTATAGTTCGGGTTTTATCGGTTTTTACTTGTATAAGGTACTTATATATCAGTATATGACTTTTAAAAACTTTACATTAGACGGGTTTGATCGTCTATGTTTTAATTGGCGAAAAACGTTAATTTTACGGTAATAGCCGAAAAAGTCGTAAAAATCATGTTTATAGTTTTTATACTTATAAATCTTATTCAACTACCATTTTTATAAAGTGTCTATTTATTTAACCTTATACATATTTATATAAATGAAATTTATAAGTTAGTGGGTTTTAATTCACATTTTATATTATATTAGTTTGAGTGCTTATATAATACTATTAAACATTAATTCTTCAAAATCTGATTTTTAGTTTCATGTTCACCAAAACAGCCATATCTAGAGTTCTATATGGAGATAGAAGCCCAAATGTTTATCACAGAAACTACATGATATGTGCTTCATTTTATTCCTTTATAGCTACTGATGAATCAACCTCTAAGTATTTTAATAAATTCGTCCAAAACAGTGTAGGCAGATTTGCACTCTAAACTTGTTTTGATCATATCTCACTCATTTTTATGATTCCATTGTATGGAAAACTCTCACATGTGTATAACACCTAATAATTACTGTATATTGATTCCACTTTACCATTTTATCAGTTTAACATTTGGTTACTTACTGTATTTATACAGCCATCTTATTAAGCAAGATTTAGCCATTTTTACATGTGGTTTTTCCATCTTTTTACCCATGTTTATCAAATCTATCAACACCAAATCCCCACATAATATTTTGAATCATCATTCATCGTCATATACATATACATAAACAAAGAAAATACAAGATTACATAATCAAAATAACAAGAGGATAGGAGAAACAATCTCTATACCACCATTAGTGATGAAAAAATGAGTCTTTGATGAAGAAGGCTTGGATTTTGATGACAAAACTTGGGATAAACCAATGTCATCTTCAAGTCTACCAACCTTTATAAACTTCTCATGGAAAATCATCCCTATGACACCAACAAATCTTCTCCTTGGATGTTAGAATCACCTCTAATCTTCAAAGCTTCAAAGTAGCATCATCATGTGTATGAGTAACACATGATTTTATGGCTATCATAGATCAAATGAGGGTTGTTTTTGATGAATAGTGGACGAATTTTAGAGAGAGAGGAGAGTGTTTATGGTGGTTTGCATGTGAAATGGAAGTAAATGGTAAAGTTTAGTGGTTTTTGCTTAGTGGGAAAAGTTAGCTTTCATGTGAAGCTAAGCTTCCATGTGTAAGCTTATAGCTACAAGGGTGCCACATCATGGATGTGGTGTCCTCTTTTGGCCATCCCATGTGTTAGTGGGGTGGGATAAACATGTTTTGTCCCATCCCGCTAATTTACGGGTATTCCTCGATTCTAGTTTCCTCGATTTACGTGCCCTCGGGTTGTTTTACGAAAAACGTTTTTATAAATTATGAATCAACGGTACAAAACGAATGTAATAAAAATTGTCTCATCAAAAACGGAGTTCAAAAACGTAAATACGTAATCCTAAGGTTTCCGGTTTAGTCGTAAAGGACGTTAAATTATAGCCGTAAGTCCTAATCTCTTCTCGTAAATTTTGTGAGTTTATGAACCAACACAAATTTAAAATCTCAAAATAAAATCCACGGATAAATTTATTTCCTGAAATGACGGACTGTCACCAAAAATGGTGTATGTAAACGTAAGCACGTAACGTAGAATCCTCCGGTTTAGACGTAGTCGATGCTACTTCAAGACGTAAATCCAAATTTCTTCCCAGAAATAAGTGAGTTCATAATATAACATTAAAATAATGTTTTTAAATAATACTTGAGAATAAAATATCTACCATAAATTGACGGATTGTCACAGCATTTACCCCTAAACAGGATCTTTGTCCTTAAAGATCATCTTATCTCACTACTCGCTTCTTATAGAGTTAATGCCATGTGGTTATTTCCTCCACATCCGATCTTTTCTCATAAGTTTAATCCATTACGATATGCAAGTTTCATCAATCATAACTACGGGAATAAGATCAGGCTTTATGTTGCTTACTTTCTCTATCCATGATGTTCACGGGTTTTTGATGAATACAACTTTTTGCCGATCTAAACTTTACTAAGAAACAATCAGATTTTCACTTGATAGACATTTTATCAAGTTCGTTATACGAAACATAATTCACGCAGCTCTTGAAGTCCTAGGGTAGATCCAACTTATATGCCTTTCAAACCAATCTTTTACATCATCTCAATGGTCCCATGCAACGGGGACTTATATCCCATGATCTTTCAGATCATCAATTCATTTTTCCATGGTTAAAATTTTTGGCATAACTTCGCTACCCATCTGGCACTTCAAGATCTACATTTCATATTCACATAACCTCCTACCCACTACCGGCAGTCAATAATCAGATCCTAATTTCAACAATCATTTCAGGTCTCGCGGGTCGAGTATTTTGCAAGGTTAGGTTCGCCATCATATGAAACCTTAAACTTAAAAGACATGTCCAACTCACAATGGGTGTATGTCGGGTGTTTTCAACCCAACTCCTGCTTACAGATGCTCTCATATAGATCCTAACAAGATTCGATCTCGATCCTAACACGATAATTATCAATGATAATCTCTCCAAAGGAAAATGATTTTACAGTTTATTACCAAAGGTCAATCATTCAAACATAAAACAACACTTATAGTATTTTGTATCGTTACTTTACCTCGTCCCTTCGATTGGGGTGGTACACAATACTCTCATCAAGATTCGTTCTCAATGACTTCTGAGCAAATCTCTAGAAATTCGATGCGAAGCGAGGATCTTGATAGAGATGATCGATACAGGCACACCATGTTTACACAACTCCTTTAAATACAAAAGAGTCAATTTCTTCATCAAGAATCTATCATTAACAGGAATGATATTAGTAGATTTGGTCAGTCTGTCGACGATGACCCAAATCGAATGAAATTCAGATGATGACCTTTGCAATAGCTAGACGTTTACTAATGTATGAGGCAATGTCTGCCTTCATAATTTGCCATTAGTACAACTTCTTCAGATAAAGATACATTAAATTAGAAATGATAGGAATAGAATACTTATACTTACGAGACTTCAATATGACTAAATCTCAAAATCTCCATATTTAGACAACCACAAGTGGCCTTTAAAACATTTAACGCCATAGGCTTCTCAAATCTATTGGTTCACATTAGCCGCGAACCCCTTTTATTATCTATATTATCCTTCTTACAAACATTAGTTATTTTTAAATTGTTCGGCAATTTATTTTGTTCCATCATTACTAAGGAACACATCCTAATTGGTTTTTTATCTTTTTTTTTACATAATGCGTCGGTATCTAAATTCACCTCTCCTGATGATATAATTATCATGTCCACAATTCACTCAGAAATTATTTCTTCATATTTTCTAAGTTTTAGTTTCGTCTCAACTATCATTTTTATAAAGCGTCGATAATTATTACAAGTAATTAATTAATAAATATTTAGTTTTATTGAAACGTAAACGTAAAAATTTTTAATTTCTAAGTTCGACCAATTATATAAAAATACTCAAAATAAATTTGAATTTAATTAACATGATCTTTGTTGATTTATTGAAAATACTTAATAAGATTCGTAAATGTTCGAAAATCTTTGTTTATACTTTGGTCAAAATTTTCTTAGTTGAAAAGCAAAAAGTGTCGTTTCAAATTTTAAGTCATAAGTTATATAGTTTCCTCAATTCTTATTAAGTTGTCTAGAAGTACACACAAACATTTACCCCTAAACAGGAGTTTAGTTAAATGTTCTGGGTATAAGGAATAATCCCTCAAAAGTTCTTTTGATAAAACATTTGTCAAAACATTTTTGCACTTTCTTTTTGGTAAAACCCAAAGTTTCAAATGGCTCAAATTTTGATGAGTCAATATAGATTCCGTTTTCTTTTAATCACACGGTCAATTAATATAAAGGATTAAGTCTTAAATCACATATTAATTATTCAAGGTACAGGTTTTCATTGTTCGGCCAATTCAGGGCAGTTTATAAATAATTATTAACTCATTCTTATTCTTATAAAGAAACAAATGGTCCTTAATGATCGTGAGCATTAATTTATCAAATTACAGCCTACACACGTGATACACCAAATTTATGGATGCTACATGTGCATTGGTCAATCCAAACGACATCACATTAAACTCCTAATGTTCATTACAAGTTCTGGATGTGGTGATTGGAATAGATAATCTTCTTCGCGGACGCGAAGTTGATGATAACCATGCCATGGATCAAATTTTTAAAACATACGCTAGAACCTTGTAAATGATCGAACAATCTATCATCATGGGTAGTGGATATAGATTTTTAATCGTCAATTTACCTAGTTCTCGGTAATCAATAAATAAAAGGAATAATAACACCATAGCTCTTCATGGTGACGAGCTCGGTAGAATAAAAGCTTTCTCCGACAACTCTCTCAGTTGTACGGTAATTCTTTTAATTCAGATGGTGCTGACGTACAGTGCACATGCCACAGGTGCAGCACCGGGAATATAATCATTACCAATTTCAACTTGCCTTAATGGAGAAAGTCTAGGTAATTCACTAATAAATACCTCCTAAACTTTCAGATAACATCATCATCTTTTAATAAATACATATTAGGTTCTTTCTAGATTACAGGATTTATGACTAGTTCATAACCATTCACGGTATAATTTCAAGTCTAAATGCAGGATATGGTCATCCATCAAGAATTATTTAGATCACTTTTGATAATCAACGTCTTATCTTTTAGGGGAATTCTACTCGAGTTCTCATCAATTAAGACAATGTCGTCATGTCATAATCAATCAATCCATTCTACTGGCATTATTAACTTTTTAGTTTTATTGTCGTCGATAAGATGTGAACTTCTCAAAAGACTATAATAACTCATAATCCTTCACAAATTCAAGGATATATGGAGACACAACTACCATTAAAAGATTAAGATCAACGCATAATCTACGCGAGAGAATTTCAAATCAGATACAGACGAAAACATTTAAAGAATATGAATATATCCCAAGTTTTCATAATTTGAGTACGCATTCGAAACCTCCTCGGATCGTTAGGTCATTCAAGTGAAATTAAATCAAAAGAAATGATAGGAACGTCGATACATCCAGTCGGGTATCAACACTCGGTAATCAAATACTTTTCCTAAGAATCTCACTACGGGAGAATTGGACAAGAAGGGAATGTCAATTGTCAAATAATACAAATTCCATAGATAAGTAAATTCGACTCAGAAGAATAAATAGTACGGGCACATATGTAGGTGTCCCTAACAATATGTCCCTAATTTGCACTTCTTGCAGATCTCATAAAATTTAATCTTTCACAACTTCAAAGAAAGTATAATGTTTATTAACAATTTCATGGTGACTACTAATCATCCTTGCATGGTCCCTTCCAAATTGTATGTAGGCGCGCAACTATATACAATTTCAAGATTAACGATGCAATACTCAGTTCGTCAAAATTTTATCATCATGTTTATAATAAAAACATTTTCATGCTTAATTCTTAAATAAGAATCAAAAATAAATTTACAAAGATTTTCTTTGTTATGAAAACAATTAAGTTTTCCAAGGTGTTTCATAAACAGCTTCATTTCGATAAAGATTATTTATAAATCTCACTTTAAATAATCCTTATGGTGATGAAAATTCAATTTTTTTTCAAGGAATACTGTTTTAACTTATAAAAACAATTAGTGATCTGCAAAGGAGTGATGAAAAGTTGTTCACCAAGAACTAACTACAATATAATAGGAAATGAGCTTAGCCAAATAATCATGACGTGCATGACCTCGATGGCACTCAAAAAGAATAATCCACAACGTAACTCAATTCGAGATGAGTACTTGTTCAATGGTTGCATCACTAATGCGATCATTAGAAAGAACCAATAAAAGATAGATAACATTGATATATGTAGGATTTAGCAATCGATGGTAGTCTTTTCATTAATCACAAACAAGTCAAAAATGTATCGTAACACATTATGTGTCACTATGCCATACAATTCCAAGAACTCATCCTACCAACTGATGTCTCAGTTTAGTTAGGGATTTTTAAAAGATACCACAATGAATACTAATCTACAAGAGTCATGGGGGTTCCACCATTCCGGAAGATCCATCGGTCCCAATTCAGAAGAAGATCTCTTCAATTTATTTCTTGGACACTGGGCATCCTCGTTAGTGGACAATGGCCTAGGAACAACACTTAACACGAACTAACAATCAATTAAAACCTTATAATTCAATCACAAAACTTAACGACTTCCTCTTAACAATCTCATATTCCATACGGGTTAAATTTTACTTTATTCAAGTTTCAACCAAATTATACTCAATGTGATATTCTACCTCATTCTCCAATACTTACAACCTTATTCTTAAATCTTAAAAGGGTAATAAAAGTTCGATATGAACAACACTTAATTTCCAATCCTATAGCTCTTACAACAACAATTATCAAATGAGTCACTAGCATGAGATGACTCACACATTCAATTATATTTCTCGGAAAGGTACTAGTGGCATGAGACTTTTGGGTAATGGTTCCAATGACAGCCTCAAGTGCAACATTCACCCTTTCGATTTCAATTTAAGAATTGGGTGATAACGAATCAGATGACATCTTTCTAGGTGGTAAAGTTTTGTCAAACTCCACTCTATAAGGAAAGATCGTCATGACATTAATAAGTGTGAAAACACTTATCCTTTTACCACTTATTTCCAATAATAACAAGACCAAAACGTGTAATTTATGTCGTAAAAGTCGGAATTATGCGTGGTTTGTGTTTTTATTGTGTTTTAGGGCCAAAAGATGAAAAAGGGAGAAAACATGGGCTTTCACGGGCTTTTATCGAAGAAAACGGGAAAAGACGAAGTCAAAATATCAAGAGTGCAAAAAGAACGGAAGTCCAAGGCCTATTCTGAAGATTTATCGAAGAAAAAGTCTAAAGACGGAAGTTTAATGAAGTCGAAGAACTCAAGTCTAAATTAAAGAAGAAAATTATCAAGACAAGTTCAAATCCCGAGACGACGTCGAGAAAAGACAAAGAATTAAATCGAGTCGAGAAGACGTGAAGAAAGAAAGAAAGAAGAGGCAACACATGCACTCCTTCCCATTTTTCCCTATAAATACCCTCCTAATACACATTAGGAGGGTGGTTAGTTTTTAGAGTTTAGTTTTATTTTTCACTTTTCTTTCTAGTTTTAGAGAGAGAAAGTTCTCCACTTTCTCTCACTAAGTTTTCATTTTTCTTTCTTTTAATCTTTCAAGATTAAGCCTTTTGTATTTGGATTTCATTAATCAAGTTCAAGTTAAGTTTTTAATCTTTCATCTCTTTCTACCTTTCTTTGATTTTAGTTTACTTTTGGTGCGAATTACATTTGATCCGTGTTGATCTTGATGTTTTTGTGCTTATAAAGTTAATCTTTTTGTTCCTACATAAGCTTTCATTCGATTAAGCTTTAAGATTCTTGTGCTTATTGGCTTATTCGCTTCTTTTAGCTTATTTACTTTTTAAAAGTTTTCTTAAAAAGTTCATCTTTTTATGGTTTGATTTAGAAGTTTGTTCATTTTAAGTTTGGATAAGTTGTTATTTGTGCTTATTTAGTCCGTTTTACTTTTGATTCGTTCAAGTTTTGGTGATAGCTTATTCCTAAAGCTTATTGCCTAGCTTATTTTTGAATCCCATATAAATCGGAAAAGGTATAATCCCTTTTCCGATCGCTACATTCCGACTGCACACCCCCATTTATTCCGATCACATAGATCGGATTAGGTTTTTAAGACTTTCCGATTTGCACCTCTGTATTCCGATCACCTTGATTGGATTAGGGTTTAATATTCCGATGGGTGGATCATTTGATATTCCGATTGTGGTGTTTTTGTGGCATTCCGATTGTGGAAATTTTAGCATATTCCGATTGGTTTTGTTTTCTAATATTCTGATTGGACCTATTTTCCAAGTATTCTGTCCAGTCTTCTTGTTACACATTCCGACCAGTATTGCTTTTCTGATTGAGTTTTCCGATTGCAGTATTCCGACGAGGGTGTTGTTGACTTTCCGATCTGGCTTCTTTCCGACCTATATTCCGATCAGAATCCGATTTGGCAACTTTCCGATGGTTTTAGTTTCTTGTTTTTACAAAGTTTCCAAGTTTTGGATTTATTAAGTTTTCACGTAATTTTTCTAATCTTGTCTTTAAGTTTTCAAGCATTTACTTTTCACTCGTTACTTTAGTTTAATCTTTAAAGCTTTTACTTTACTCAACGACATTTACATTTATTTGTTATTAGTTTAAAATAGATAATCAACCAAACCATTTTCATTTCCACCAAGAACAATTGATTCGCACTTTGAACCAATAGTCAATTCGAAGAGATTCGGACGATAACATTTTCTTACAAGGTAAATCCCGTGTATTAAATGGCGCCGCTGCCGGCTCTTTTCGTTAAGATTAAAGGTTTTTAGTGAGAGACGCATTGTTTTTTGGGATCCGTTCATCTTTGAACGTTATTTTCTTTGCTTTAAAAATTTTAAAAATCCTAAAAAATATAAAATCTTCAAAAATACAAAAAAATTGAAAAACCATAAAAACCAAAAATATTTCCTTTCTATTTTTCTAATCCTTTTGTAGGTGTGCATGCGTACTCGTGCTCGTAAGAAGAAAGTAGCTCAAGCCGAAGTCATTACTCAACCAATTGTCACCATGGACAATCAACCAATGATCGAGCTTTTGCAATCGCACGTTGAAGGCAACACCGATGCAATTTTCATCCTTGAGATTGGAGCCAACAACTTTGAACTCAAATCTGGCTTCATACAAATGGTCTCTGCTCAACCCTTCTTGGGCCGCTCACTTGATGATCCTCATGACCACATTAAAAGGTTTCTTCAGCTTACCAATACGGTTAAGTACAATGGGGTATCACAAAAAGTGATTCGCTTGCAACTTTTTCCTTTCTCCTTAGAGGGACAAGCCCGTAATTGGCTTGATAAGGAACCGCCACAAAGTATTCTTACGTGGACGGATTTAGAGACCAAGTTTATCAACTACTTTTTCCCACCCTCACGTACTACCGCTTTGCGGAATGAAATTATTACCTTTGAACAAAAGTACGGTGAGTCTTTTAGTGAATCTTGGGACCGTTTTAAGGAACTTTTAAGAAAGTATCCACAACATGGTTTAACAAAAGTACATCAAATCAATACTTTTTACAATAATTTTAGCATGAATGACCAAGATTCACTAAACAGTGCCTCGGGGGGTAATATTTTGGTTAAGTCTTCTAATGCTGCTTGGGATATTATTGAGAACAAATCTAGAGTGCAAACTAAGAGTGTTAGAACTAATGTAGCAAGTGCTAGTACTAGTGATGCCGACAAACGAATTTATAAGCTTACTTCGCTTGTGGAATCACTTGCTTTACAAAGCCAACAATGCCAAACAATTCAATGCCCAAGATAATGTTTTGATCCAATCATATGATATATGCGGGGGATCTCACTGATACACCGATTGTCCTTCGACTCACGACAATCCGGAAAATGTGTATGTCGCCAACGGTACCTATGCTACAGGAAGCTATCAAGCACGTCCTCAAGGTGACCGCAACTTGCTCAGCTATCGCTCAAACAACTTTCTTTCACCACCTGGTTTTCCCCCACAAAACCCGAACAACCTCAATCGCAACAATCAAAACCAACCACGTGCTTCAAATCAATATCCAAACCAAAGAAATCCATATCCACCTCAAAGAAACAACCAAGTTTACCAACAACCTGCTTATCAACCACCGCCTACCATGCTCCTCCTCTCAACCAACCCACAACCTTACACCAAGATGTTGAAACCTACATGAGGACGAACGATGTGATCGTGCAAAATCTTCAGCGGGAAATGGCCAACATGAAAGCAGATATGGTGAAGCAAGGGAATGATCTTCGAGCTGATATGCGAAACACTTTGGCGAGTCTAACGAATGACTTAAGGAATATGATGGCTAGTTTCTTCCCTAGTAATCAAGCCTCTGGATCGGGTTCTCTTCCGAGTAACACCGTTGCTAATCCAAGAGGGGAGATGAAAGAAATCACCACTCGCAGTGGAAAAGGTTTAAAGGAACACGAGCTTCCTACACCTACACCGGTGATTATGACAAAGGAAAACGAGTCTCCTTCTCCGGATCCTCCATCTTCTATTCCTCCAACTTCTACTTCTCCAATTCCACCATTTTCTACTTCTACCCCTCCACCACCCAAGGATGTGAGTGCGAATTCTATCCTAAAGCCTTCATCTCAACCCAATATACCTTATCCTTCGAGGTTGAGGAAAGAGAAATTGAAGAACAAGGATGATATTCAGGTTTCGAACTTTCTTAAAATGTTCAAACAACTGAATTTCAATATCTCCTTTGCTGAGGCTCTCGCTCACATGCCGAAATATGCTAAGATGTTTAGTGAAAAGGAGAAACTTCTCGATATTGCTCAGACCCAACTTAATGAGAACTGCTCCACAGTGCTCTTAACCAAACTTGGTGATCCGGGTCGTTTCTTGATTCCTTGCAACTTCCCGGGAGTAGAGAATTGCATGGCCCTAGCCGATCTAGGTGCTAGTATTAACTTAATGCCATTAAGTGTTTGGAAGCAATTATCTCTCCCCGAGCTAGTCCCCACACGAATGACTTTGGAATTAGCCAACCGTACGGTTGTTTATCCAGTGGGGATAGCCGAAGACGTCTTCGTTGGTGTCAACAAATTCACCTTCCCGGCGGATTTTGTTGTCGTTGACTACGATATGGATCCCCGTGTTCCATTAATCGTTGGACGTCCATTCCTGAGGACCGGTCGCACTCTCATTGATGTAGCCGCGGGCGAATTAATCATGAGAGTTGGTGACGATAAAATCGTCTTCAACATGGGAAAACTTTCTAAGCAGCCTTCGGAAAACGAGAGTGTTAATTTCATTGATGTTCTTGATGAGGCTTGTGAAGAACATTTCAAAGACGCTTGTAAAAGTGGTTCTTCTTCTCTACCCAATGTTGAGACCGTTGCCTCTATTGCTCCGTCATTGACTCCTTTTGGAGAAAGTGACTTAGATGATTTTGAAGCTAGCTTGGGTCCTCTGGATCTTATGTATGATGGTTCTCCCACCGATTGGGATGAAGACATTCGTACCATTGAGAAACTTCTCAATGAGGACCAAACTTCTCCACCATCGCCTAAGGATATCTATACCGATGATTCGAAGTTGACTACGCCGTCCATCGAAAATCCTCCGTATTTAGAGCTTAAGGATCTTCCGTCTCATCTCGAGTACATTTTCCTTGAAGACAACAAGACGTTACCGGTCATCATCGCTAAGGACTTGAACGAAGAAAAAAAATCTCGCCTTATCGCCGTGTTGAAGAATCACAAGAAAGCGATTGCTTGGAAGATCTCTGATATTCGTGGAATTGATCCTCACTTCTGCACACATAAAATTCTCATGGAGGACGACTTCAAACCCACTATTAAAAGTCAAAGAAGGGTGAATCCTAAGATCCATGACGTAATCAAAAAAGAGGTTATCAAACTTCTTGATGCGGGAATGATCTATCCTATCTCGGATTCACCGTGGGTTAGTCTCGTCCATTGTGTGCCTAAGAAAGGCGGAATCACCGTTGTTCCCAATGAAAACAACGAGTTGATTCCTACTCGTCTCGTTACAGGGTGGAGAGTTTGTATAGACTATCGCAAACTCAATGATGCTACGAGAAAAGATCATTTTCCCCTTCCTTTCATGGACCAAATGCTTGAACGTCTAGCGGGTAATGACTATTACTGCTTTTTGGACGGTTTCTCCGGGTATTTTCAAATTCCCATCGATCCCAAAGACCAAGAAAAAACCACATTCACTTGTCCTTACGGATCATTTTCCTACAAAAGAATGCCTTTCGGCTTATGCAATGCTCCTGGGACGTTCCAAGGTGTATGATGGCTATCTTCCATGACATGGTTGAAGAAACTATGGAAGTCTTCATGGATGATTTCTCAGTTTATGGCGATTCTTTCTCTGCTTGCCTTGTCAATTTAGAACGTATGCTTAAGCGGTGTGAAGACACTCGCCTTGTTCTAAATTGGGAAAAATGCCATTTCATGGTAAAAGAAGGCATCATGCTAGGACACAAAATCTCCAAAGCCGGTCTTGAAGTGGACCGTGCTAAAGTCGATGTTATTGCTAAATTGCCTCCACCTTCAACCGTGAAGGGTGTGAGAAGTTTTTTGGGTCATGCGGGCTTCTATCGTCGTTTCATTTAGGACTTTTCTAAAATCGCTCGCCCGATGACCCACCTCTTGGAAAAAGATACTCCTTTCATCTTTTCCAAAGAGTGTCTTGAATCCTTCAATCTTCTTAAGGATAAGCTAACTAAGGCACCGGTCTTGGTTACCCCTAATTGGGAGCTACCTTTTGAGTTGATGTGTGATGCTAGCGACTTTTCTATTGGAGCGGTTTTGGACCAAAGAGTGAACAAACACTTCCAACCAATCCATTATGCTAGCAAGACAATGACGGGGGCTCAATTGCATTATACCACTACCGAAAAAGAGCTTTTAGCTGTAGTGTATGCTTTTGAAAAATTCCGCCCCTATCTTGTCCTTTCTACCACCATCGTGTATACCGATCATTCTGCGTTGAAGTACTTGATGACTAAGCAAGATTCTAAGCCAAGACTTCTTCGTTGGGTTTTGCTCCTTCAAGAATTCAACATTGAAATTCGTGACAAAAAGGGCGCTGAAAACCTAGCCGCGGATCATCTCAGTAGACTTGAGGATCCTTATCAAGGGGATCATCCGAACAAAGAGATCAATGACTCTTTTCCCCTTGAGGCCTTAATGTCTATCAATTCTAATCTCGATGACACCCCGTGGTTTGCAGATATTGCAAACTACTTAGCGGGTGGGATTCTCAAGGAAGGGCTCACGTCCCAACAAAAGAAAAAGTTCTTTAAGGATATTGAACATTATTTCTGGGACGACCCTTACCTTTTCAAACAATGTGCGGATATGATTATTCGTCGATGTGTTGATGGGCCGGCAGCGGTACAAATCCTTGATGCTTGCCATAAAGGACCTACCGGTGGTCACTTTGGTCCTAATTACACCACGAAGAAAGTATTCGACTCTGGATTCTATTGGCCTACCATTTATCGTGACGCTCACGATATGGTTAAACATTGTGATGCTTGCCAAAGACAAGGCAAGATCACACATAAAGATGAGATGCCTCAAAATTTCATACAAGAATGTGAAATCTTTGATGTATGGGGCATCGACTTTATGGGGCCATTTCCATCATCTAATGGGAACAAGTACATCCTCGTAGCCGTTGACTACGTTTCTAAATGGGTTGAAGCTAAGGCTCTCCCTACGAACGATGCGAGGGTGGTTGTGAACTTTTTGAAGAAGCTGTTTGCTCGATTCGGCGTTCCTCGTGCTATTATCAGTGACCGCGGGACTCATTTTTGCAATGATCAATTTGCAAGAGTCATGGCTAAGTATGGTGTCAATCACCGTCTTTCCACCGCCTATCATCCCCAAACCAATGGGCAAGCCGAGATTTCCAACCGTGGATTGAAGCGAATTTTGGAGCGTACTGTGGGAGAGCATCGTGCCGCGTGGGCCGATAAGTTAGATGATGCTCTGTGGGCTTTCCGTACTGCTTATAAGACCCCGATCGGTTGTACACCTTATCGTCTTGTGTATGGGAAAGCATGCCACCTCCCTATCGAGCTGGAACATAAGGCGTACTGGGCCTTGAAGTGGGCTAACCTCGACATCAACAAAGCCGGTGATCTTCGCAAGATTCAACTCAACGAGCTTAATGAACTGAGGAATGAAGCTTACGAGAACTCACTGATCTACAAGGAGAAGACCAAGATCATCCATGATGCAAGAATCAAGAACTGAGAGTTCCATGTTGGTGATCAAGTTTTACTCTTTAACTCTCGGTTGAAGATCTTCTCTGGTAAATTGAAGAGCCGCTGGTCTGGTCCATTCACCGTCGCCAAAGTCTTTCCATATGGGACCATTGAGCTTTCTCAGCCAAATGGGCCCAATTTCAAGGTGAATGACCAGCGTTTGAAGCTGTATTTTGGTGAGGACATCTCGCATGAGATGATTCCATCCCTCACCACGTTTCCCATGAACTAAATTTGGGTCGAGTCAGGCTCGTGACTCGGTGAAAAAAAACAAGCGCTTCTCGGGAGGCATCCTGTGCTCTATCCTTTACTGCTTTCATAATAAGTGTAGGGGAGCCCCGTATGTGTTTGTTGTCTTGTTTCTTGTGCTGTGCAGGGATTAAAGCTTCAAAGATCCACTCTTGATGACTTTTGACGAACCGTGATACCGTGTTCCCATCTTCCCGGTTCTATCCTAAACTCTTGTGATTCAATATTTCATATTTTATATGTTCACATTGAAATCACTTTAGTTGTCCTTTCCTTAGCAAGATTTAAACAAAGTGCACAATGTCATAAGTGTAGGGGAGTTTACTCCCACATGCTTAAACATTGAGGACAATGTTTATCTCAAGTGTAGGGGGGATTCTATCGAAGTAAGTGGTCTTTTCCATGAATTTGCCCTCATTTTAACCGGAAAATTTGATTTTTTCGACATTTTTCAAAATTTTTAATCTATTTTGGCCTAGTTGTATAGTTGTATTTTCCTTTGTTATGGTTATTTTCTTTCCTTGTTAAAATAAAGTGGTTTTAAATTTTTCTTAGTCGTGAACATTTTGACTCAACCCGAGTTTACTTATCTAAGTTTACTCTAGCTAGTATCCTTAACGTGTTTAAGTCAAGTTTTGCTAGGCTTTTATATAGGGAGCTATAAAACGCGAATGTCTTAACTCTCACGGGTTAAGAACAAGAACTTTTCGCAAGTTCCTATAATTGATCCTAGAGAGTCGTTTATCAAAGGAACTTTAAAATCCGATTTCTAAACTTGAAAAAGTCTAAGAGTTTTCAAGATCCTATAGATGACTCGAAAACCCAAAACTTTGATTTAATAGGCTAAGCATCCACGAGTCTCATTCTTTGAGATTTTAAATTATGGAGAACGAGAGATGATAGAGTCAATTATAAGTTTGGTATTCTTTCGTGAATTTATGTGAGTTAATTATGAGCCTATTCTCCCATCGCTTGTTAATAAATTTATCTGCAATAAATAAGGTTGTACGATTTGAAAAGTTACTTAGCTTCTAGCCCAAGATCGTTTAAAAGTTGCTCGGTATGGTTTAGAGTTCATAGCCAAGGCATAACTTATTGAAGCGGGATGCGAAGATTGGCGAGTCCGAAAAGGCCCTAACAAGGCATGAGGGCTACATTTTGTTGCTAAAGATCCAAAAGTGATGTGAAGAATCATTTATCGAAACTCAATATGAAGGATCGAGACACACGACGAAAAGCAAATACTCCCCAAAAGATCATGGAGAAGTCTATCCAAAAAGGCCCTAACAAGGTATGAGGATAAATAGATCCAAGTCCAAAAAGGAGGCGGATCGTTGTATATCAAAGTCCAAAATAAAGATTGGAGAAAAATGAAGAATTCGTGGTCCAAATATGAAGAATCTCTCAAAACTTCAAGTGAAGAAATTCCTATTATGAAGAGAAGACCATAATTTCAAGAACGTCTCTCAAAGATTTGAAGTATGAAGTCGCTGCCAAATATCGGTCCGAGAAAGGTCTCAAATCGTGAAGCGAGTTATGCCAAGATATGAACTTTATGAGGTCCCGAGAAGCAGTTTTAAAAGATTTTGTCCTTTAGCTAACTATTAATTAAATCGTTCACTTTATCTTCGGCCTAAATAACTATCGAAATAAGTCAAACAATGCATCCTCGTGATCATTCAAGACAAAAATAAAATATAAGAGATACACCTAGGAATAAGGGAGTCTAAGTGAATAATTGGCCTACATGAATTCGTGTTAGTTTGCTAACTTATAATAACAATGATCTCATTTTTAAGGTTGGTAAGGGGAACGTGAAACTTGAGGATGAAAAACGTTCATGGCCGCCTAAAACCAATGTAAGTCTTTGATTTCTTACTTGTTTTTATCTTTTTACTTTCCTTAAATGTTTAGTATTTAATAAAGGCCAAGGTGGGTTATATATGATGGAAATGTAAACCGTGCTTTAAAATTAATGCATTGCATGAGGGCATTGCAATGGTCATGTGTAGGGGATTTGATAAGTGTGAAAACACTTATCCTTTTACCACTTATGTCCAATAATAACAAGACCAAAACGTGTAATTTATGTCGTAAAAGTCGGAATTATGCGTGGTTTATGTTTTTATTGTGTTTTAGGGCCAAGAGATGAAAAAGGGAGAAAACACGGGCTTTCACGGGTTTTTATCGAAGAAAACGGGAAAAGACGAAGTCAAAAGATCAAGAGTGCAAAAAGAACGGAAGTCCAAGGCCTATTCTGAAGATTTATCGAAGAAAAATCTAAAGACGGAAGTTTAATGAAGTCGAAGAACTCAAGTCTAAATTAAAAAAGAAAATTATCAAGACAAGTTCAAATCCCGAGACGACGTCGAGAAAAGACAAAGAATTAAATCGAGTCGAGAAGACGTGAAGAAAGAAAGAAAGAAGAGGCAACACATGCTCTCCTTCCCATTTTTCCCTATAAATACCCTCCTAATACACATTAGGAGGGTGGTTAGTTTTTAGAGTTTAGTTTCATTTTTCACTTTTCTTTCTAGTTTTAGAGAGAGAAAGTTCTCCACTTTCTCTCACTAAGTTTTCATTTTTCTTTCTTTTAATCTTTCAAGATTAAGCCTTTTGTATTTGGATTTCATTAATCAAGTTCAAGTTAAGTTTTTAAGCTTTCATCTCTTGCTACCTTTCTTTGATTTTAGTTTACTTTTGGTGCGAATTACATTTGATCCGTGTTGATCTTGATGTTTGTATGCTTAAAAAGTTAATCTTTTTGTTCCTACATAAGCTTTCATTCAATTAAGATTTAAGATTCTTGTGCTTATTGACTTATTCGCTTCTTTTAGCTTATTTACTTTTTAAAAGTTTTCTTAAAAAGTTCATCTTTTTATGGTTTGATTTAAAAGTTTGTTCATTTTAAGTTTGGATAAGTTGTTATTTGTGCTTATTTAGTCCGTTTTACTTTTGATTCGTTCAAGTTTTGGTGATAGCTTATTCCTAATAGCTTATTGCCTAGCTTATTTTTGAATCCCATATAAATCAGAAAAGGTATAATCCCTTTTCCGATCGCTACATTCCGACTGCACACCCCCATTTATTCCGATCACATAGATCGGATTAGGGTTTTAAGACTTTCCGATTTTCACCTCTGTATTCCGATCACCTTGATCGGATTAGGGTTTAATATTCCGACGGGTGGATCATTTGATATTCCGATTGTGGTGTTTTTGTGGCATTCCGATTGTGGAAATTTTAGCATATTCTGATTGGTTTTGTTTTCTAATATTCCGATTGGACCTATTTTCCAAGTATTCCGATCAGTCTTCTTGTTACACATTCCGACCAGTATTGCTTTTCCGATTGAGTTTTCCGATTGTAGTATTCCGACGAGGGTGTTGTTGACGTTCCGATCTGGCTTCTTTCCGACCTATATTCCGATCAGAATCCGATTTGGCAACTTTCCGATGGTTTTAGTTTCTTGTTTTTACAAAGTTTCCAAGTTTTGGATTTATTAAGTTTTCACGTAATTTTTCTAATCTTGTCTTTAAGTTTTCAAGCATTTACTTTTCACTCGTTACTTTAGTTTAATCTTTAAAGCTTTTACTTTACTCAACGACATTTACATTTATTTGCTATTAGTTTTAAATAGATAATCAACCAAACCATTTTCATTTCCACCAAGAACAATTGAGTCGCACTTTGAACCAATAGTCATTTCGAAGAGATTCGGACGATAACATATTCTTACAAGGTAAATCCCGTGTATTAGACATCGATATCAGATTTAATCTCGCCAATTCTTATTCAAGATCTCAATCAACTACTATCTACATTTCTACGAATATTAATCATTTGTTGGGATCAAAAATACCCACAACTTGGTTTAGATCTAGAATAGCTAGAGTTTCTACGAAAATAGCTTCGATTAATTTACTAGGGGATTTAGGGTTCCTTGTGACAATCTACGTCGTATAAATACCTCGTATAAATATCAAAATAATTATCAAACAATCATGTAATAAAATTACATCATATATACATATATAATCCAAGTTATATATATATATTAAAATAACACTTCTCAGTCTGGCCTTGTCGGTAACTCGGGAATTCTTCGGCACCGTTATAGTCAAAAGATTTTTAGACATTTTTTTAGAAAAATGTTTATAGTTAAAAGATTTTGAAATATTTTATTCAAAACCTTAGTTTTAAAAATCTTTCGTTCTCTATAACGAGAGCTCTGGTACCAAACTGTAACACCCCCAAATTTATACAATTCAATACAGCGAAAGTCTCGTTGGTGTTACGGGATAGCACATTACTCACATCATAGACAACGCATAAAAATCGCGTCGTTTAATAATAAAGCAATTCCATTCATAAATATCAAATTTACATAGGTCCCAAGTCATTGTATTTTATACAGGTTTTACAAAGCATTTGAATGGAAAATGTTATTTAAGTGCGGGCCATGAATTCTTGTTGTCTTCCTGAGAATTACCTTCAAGTACCTGAGATAAAACATGTTAAAAGAAAAGGTCAGCGATAACGCCAAGTGAATTCATAGAGATTAATAAAACCATTAATATATCATCGGTATATATATTTATTACCGAAATCATTTTTTGCAAATCCTTGTAGTAGGCCATAAAATAGGCCAAAAACATTTTATACAAATCCTTGTCGAAATCATAATATAGGCTTTTGCCTTTAAAACCATTATACGAACCAATGTAGTAAAAACATCATACAGTACGTTTTGTAACGTTGTATAAAGTTAAATAAAAACCGTTATATGGAAATGGTTATACAAAACCAAAACACGAACATAATATCAATAATAAGACCCTGGCAATATATCGTTATTCAATGCGTATAGTAGTATTTCGTTAATTGGATTATTATAAGCCGCATGACATTGTTACCTTACTACATCAAACAACGGGTAGCTAGCCCGAAACTCAATTTTCCCATCTAAGTTAGCGTGTCGTCACAATAATCACGCTTGTGTAAATCTTCTCATGCATAAATTCGCTTACCAATCAATGTGGCACGACGGGGATCAACCGTCAAGGCGCGAACTGGGGTGATCGTCCCCAAATAGTACTATTATATGCATAAGCGTCTACCAAATACTGGTAGTTCACAATTCATGCTAATGGGACTTTTAGTGACATAACCTAACTTTAATAATCCATTTCATTTCATCTATTGGGTCATTTAATCGTTCATCGGGTCATACAATCATTCGGGTCCAAATCAATAAACAAACAATCGGGGAAAATGGTGTCCTATTTTAGTAAAACTAACATGTTATCTCCCTCGCGGGTTTATAAAATATTTCATCAAAACATTTAAAAGAGTGCGAGGCTATGAACTCACGCTGATGTGGGAAAGCGGTTTATCAGTAATTCAGATGTACGGTACGTGCTTCAATCACGGAAACCTAGACAAATAATACTCGTCTTAGACTTTTGTCCAATGACTTTATAAAAATAACAATTATGTATACATATGATGATTTCATATATATGATGATCAAGTGGGTTTATACATTCTTATTTACTCATTTTAGTGCTATGTATTGGTAACTTTTATACTAGTTTACTAGTTTTACTTATTTACATGTGTTATGCCCAATAAGCCTATTATAAGTTCTTTAACTTGTATTAATTTATTTTATACTTGTATTATCAGTATTTATACTTTACATGTTGGACCCAAATGGGCTAAGCCCAATAAGTAATTTTTATAAGTGTTTAACTTATTTAGTTAAATTATTAGTCCAATATGCTAACTTAGCTCGTTAATGTCTGTATGTCCTATAGTTCGGGTTTTATCGGTTTTTACTTGTATTAGGTACTTATATATCAGTATATATCTTTTAAAAACTTTACATTAGACGGGTTTGACCGTCTAAGTTTTAATTGGCGAAAAACGTTAATTTTACGGTAATAGCCGAAAAAGTCGTAAAAATCATGTTTATAGTTTTTATACTTATAAATCTTATTCAACTACCATTTTTATAAAGTGTCCATTTATTTAACCTTATACATATTTATATAAATGAAATTTATAAGTTAGTGGGTTTTAATTCACATTTTATACTATATTAGTTTGAGTGCTTATATAATACTATTAAACATTAATTCGTCAAAATCTGATTTTTAGTTTCATGTTCACCAAAACAGCCATATCTAGAGTTTTATATAGAGATAGAAGCCCAAATTTTTATCACAGAAACTACATGATATGTGCTTCATTTTATTCCTGTATAGCTACTGATGAATCAATCTCTAAATAGTTTAATAAATTCTTCCAAAACAGTGTAGGCAGATTTACACTCTAAACTTGTTTTGATCATATCTCACTCATTTTTATGATTCCATTGTATGGTCAACTCTCACATGTGTATAACACCTAATACTTACTGTATATTGATTCCACTTCACCATTTTACCAGTTTAACATTTGGTTACTTACTATTTTTATACAGCCATCTTATTAAGCAAGATTTAACCATTTTTACATGTGGTTTTTCATCTTTTTACCCATGTTTATCAAATCTATCAACACCAAATCCCCACATAATATTTTTAATCATCATTCATCATCATATACATATACATAAACAAAGAAAATACAAGATTACATAATCAAAATAACAAGAGGATAGTAGAAACAATCTCTATACCACCATTAGTGATGAAAAAATGAGTCTTTGATGAAGAAGGCTTGGATTTTGATGGAAAAACTTGTGATAAACCAATATCATCTTCAAGTCTACCAACCTTTATAAACTTCTCATGGAAAATCAGCCCTATGACACCAACAAATCTTCTCCTTGGATGTTAGAATCACCTCCAATCTTCAAAGCTTCAAAGTAGCATCATCATGTGTATGAGTAACACATGATTTTATGGCTATCATAGATCAAATGAGGGTTGTTTTTGATGAATAGTGTACGAATTTTAGAGAGAGGGGGGAGTGTTTATGGTGGTTTGCATGTGAAATGGAAGTAAATGGTAAAGTTTAGTGGTTTTTGCTAGTTTAGTGGGAAAAGTTAGCTTTCATGTGAAGCTAAGCTTCCATGTCTAAGCTTATAGCTACAAGGGTGCCACATCATGGATGTGTTGTCCTATTTTGGCCATCCCATGTGTTAGTGGGGTGGGATAAACTTGTTTTGTCCCATCCCGCTAATTTACGGGTATTCCTCGATTCTAGTTTCCTCGATTTGCGTGCCCTCGGGTCGTTTTATGAAAAACGTTTTTATAAATTATGAATCAACGACACAAAACAAATCTAATAAAAATTGTCTCATCAAAAACGGAGTTCAAAAACGTAAATACGTAATACTAAGGTTTCCGGTTTAGTCGTAAAGGACGTTAAATTATAACTGTAAGTCCTAATCTCTTCTCGTAAATTTTGTGAGTTTATGAACCAACACAAATTTAAAATCTCAAAATAAAATTCACGGATAAATTTATTTCCTGAAATGTCGGACTGTCACCAAAAACGGTGTATGTAAACTTAAGCACGTAACGTAGAATCCTCCAGTTTAGACGTAGTCGATGCTACTTCAAGACGTAAATCCAAATTTCGTCCCAGAAATAAGTGAGTTCATAATATAACATTAAAAAAATGTTTTTAAATAATACTTGAGAATAAAATATCTACCATAAATTGACGGATTGTCACAACTTACTCCATGCTTGAAATCAATGGCCAAATCTTTATTCGTTTCATGTTGAATGATCAAATCATTCAATATTCCCTCGATGATTTTGGTGATATTCTTGGTGTGCCATATAGAGGCACTTGTTGTTTTACGGACAAATGGAGACTTGATGCTCTCGTGGTGTCCAACGATAAACCTTCAAATGACATCACCGAAGTTGATCTAAATTTCATCCTTGATATCATCTTGAAAGAGAGTGATGGAAACGTTGTGAGAAGCCTTCATACTAATGTGCGAAATGTGAATCGCTATGAAGTGCTCTCAAGCGACCTTAAGGATTTCATGGTCCAATGGGCTAACATCCTTAGGGAGAATGTGTTTTGTCTTGGTGGAAACCGAGATCATATCCCGGCTTGTATGGTGCATATCTTGTTTTGCATCTTTACATCAACCGAGTACAATTTAGCATTCTACATCGCTCGACGTATAAGTTATGCTCTTTCCAAACCCAAAACAAACCTTCCCTATGCTATGCTTCTTACTCGCCTTTTTAGAAGGGTTGGTGAAGATTTTCCTCATCTCGATCTTTCTCGCTTTCACCCGGTTCAACGGGTTATGTTACCTATTCAAGAGGTATATGAACGAAAGCCTAGAAGTGACCGAGGTTCACAAAAATCTGATCATCAAGAGATGGATGATGAGGACACCCGAATGCCAACAAGTGATGGTGATGGCGTCGGTACTAGTTCTCATTTCAACTCTTCGAGTAATTCCCATCCATCCTCAAGCCCATTCGAGGATGAATTTGAAGACTTAGCTCCTCCGCCTCATCATTCTAGTGAAGTACTGGAAGATCTCAATATGGAGCATCTCTACCGTGAAAATCTTAGAACTCGAGGGGAATTGCACGAACATCGGATTGAATCAAGAAAGGGTTTCAAGTTCTTGGGAAAAATGATCAAGGATTTAGGAAAGAAAGGAGGTGAAGACTTTGAATTGTGTCGAAGTTTAATTGTCTTGTGGTGTTTAAAACATTTGTTTATTATTACTTTGGTTTATCTTATGCTACATGTTTGGATTATTATTTATTTCAATCCTAAATGTTGCTTATGCCATCATGTTTGTGATTTACATAGCTTTGTGCATCTTTGTGATAGTTAGCTTATTAGATTATGATCTGTAGTTAACTTTGGCTTGTGAATCTTTTGGTAAAAATATGGGTTTATAAAAAACTGGGATGGAAATTTTTGAAACCTCTGGTCGCGGTTCCATATCGACCAGCGGCTCCTTATCAATAAGGAACCGCGGGTCCTAGATAAGAAACCACCGGCCACTGTGCCCGACAACATCTTTTGCTTTACACTGTTTTCTCAATTCTGTGTAAACACTGCATGATTTTCTATAATAAACTGCACATTTCCTAAACTAGCTTACCTAAATTCATTATTCACCTAAAATGATTTTAACCCATTACTAGTTTGGATCATCCCCTCACCCATTTAAACCCACATTGTTTGTCATGTTCTTCACACATCAAACATACTTCCCTAATCCTTAAACAACCATGGTTTATACCAAAACCTCAAACACTTCCAAGACCTCCACCCCAAGGAAAACACTCAAAATAAGGATTAAGGTAGCCAAGCCTAACTCCTCACCCTTCCACACACCTAAGGATGATATGGTTCTTATCCTCATTTCCTCATCACCTTCACCACCCCTTGCACCATGCAAGACAACATCCACCCATGGTACTAACCACTCCATTGGTTCTACCTCCTCTTCATTCAACTCAAGAATGAATGAGCTCTCTTCACCCTTCACTCTAAGTGCACCCTTGGATGTGACCACACAACCCCAACAAATCCGAAGCATTCCTTTTGTGAATGACTTTGATGACACCTTGGTGACTTCACCATTTACCCCTCCTAACTCACCCATTTCACCAACCTTGGAGAACATACCTCCACACTCACCCATTTCCCCTTTAGGGAACATGCCTCCACTCTCACCCACATCACCCTTGGAGAACATGCCTCCTCCACCTCCACCCAACTCAAACATTCCAGTTTTGGGTGTCCCACTTTCCCTCCTTTTGGGTGATCCTTACTATGGATTTCAAGAGACTCATGGTCCTAATTGTCCATGTTGCCTCTACAACCACTACATCATCCATAACCTTAGGATGGAGATGTTTGGACTACATAGGAGGTTGCAAGAGTTCTTGCTTACCTTGTTCTCCATGCCTCCTCCTAGGAGATGAGTGATGAGTTTTCTAAATAAATAGTTTTCAACAAAACCAAGCCAAAGAAGACTACTCATCTAGATTTAATGTTAAGCTAGCTATGTATTAGTTAGTTTTTTTTTCATTTGTCATTGTACTTTCTTCCTTCATGAGTGTTTCATGAAGTTGTTCTATGGATTTAGCTTTATGTGTTTCTACTCTTATGTGCACATTAATCAACTTTAATTTGAAATTAAAATTGAACCTAAATCTATCACAACCTCTAAAAACTTGACGAAAATTGGTTCAAAATGAAATTCAAATATTTTGTCACCCTTTGTCAAGACATTCTTTGTGAATGTGTTGCTTTATGCAACCCTAGCATAATTTGGTGCTAATAGAGGTAAAATTCCAAGATTTGCAACTTTTTGAAAAAGTCTTAGTTTTTCCCAAAATCCTGGAAAAACATGGTTTCATGTCCACTGGATGCGGCTCACTAAAAGTCACGCGGTTCCTTATGTGATAAGGAACCGCCGGTCCCTTTAAGGTACCGTGGACAGAAATCAATTTTTGACGATTTTTTGGTCAAAACTTTTAAAACCCAATACCCTGTCAAGATTCCTTGTTTACTCAAATTGACTAAACATTCATTGACACTCCATTTTTTGTATTCAAATTCTTACCTTGATTACATTTTACTTATACCCCAACCTTGAGATTTCATTCTCACACCTTCCCAACCTTGAGAATTCATTCTCACACAACCTTGAGATTTCATTCTCACACCTTCCCAACCTTGAGATTTCATTCTCACACCCTCACAATGCCTAACTCCTCCATTCCTAACCTTGACATTTCTTTGTCACAACCCCACTCACCCAAAGCTTCCTCATCCAAGCTTTCAAAGAAACCGAAAATCTCGGTTCGACCTATTTGGGTTAAGAAGAATGAACCATCTTCCTCCAAACCACCCAAAAACCCTACCTTCTCTCCAATCAAGTATTGGAATGAGACTTATACCATTAACCCCATCACCGGAGCTAAAGAAAATGTTCCCCCACCACCACAATCCTTCAATACCCCTCAACTCAATGATCTTTCAACCTTCACAAACCTCACAAGGCATTGTGAAAACATTTCCAAACCCATTACCCCTCCACCACTAAACCCTAGGTTTGATGCCATACCCCCATCAACCGATTTTGTGTTGCATCATGGATCCTCGTGTGCTTGTTGTCGATTTCAACAAATTGAACTTGCTCATGTGTATGAGAAGTTAAATTTTCTTGAATTCCTCCTCACTCGACCTCCTATTCAAGTCTTCGTTCCGGTGGACAAAACTTTGAATGATGCATCGTCGTCTTATTTTTCCAACTAAAGGACTAACTACTCTTGGAGTCTTTATTATTTTTGTTGCTTTAGAGTCTTTTATTTTCAAGCAATCTTGGAAAATTATCACTATTAGAATAGCTTATGCTTTGTGGTTTATTTTCCATATCTTTTGCTTTAGATACTCATATTGTGTGTATGACTATCTACTTTTTTGTGTCTTTTCTATTATGTAACCTTTGTGTGTTATCCCTTTAGTTCTATTTTGAGTTGATCATGATTAATTTTTACAATTGCTTATGGGTGATTCCATCAATTCTAAACTTTAACCCATTGACAAGCTTATCACCTTCATTGGATTGAAGTTTGATTTTGTCAATTACCTTTTTGGACAAACTTAGCAAAATACTTGCTTCTAATTTGAGATTTCTTCTCTCTCTCCCTCTCAAGTTACTTAGTAGGTAGTGATCATATATACATTGGTGTTTCTTTCCTTTCTACTAACCTTTGTGTAGCATGTCACTTAGCTCATATACTTGGTGCCCCAAGCAAGGGGGAGCAACCACCAAGGGGGAGCTACTAGCAAAGTTCGATGTTCTTCAAAGACTTGTGCTAACCTTTTTGCTACGACAAAGGGGGAGAAATGATAGTGATAAACTCGTTAATAATTCGATATTTTATGTTTCTATGTAAATGAGTTTATCGTTTGTCGTAATCAAAAGGGGGAGATTGTTAATGCAAGTAATGTCTAAAAACATTATTAGTGTTAACTAATATTTCTTAGTTTTGATCACAACAAACTATACAACACATTTAGTATAAAACACAAAACGAATTATTTAACTAACACTATCATCAAGGTAATAATCATATCACTAACCTTTCTTAATCATACTTAGTGATCATCAAAATGATTATCCTTAAAACTCACTTTTGTTAATATGACAAAAGACTTTTTAATAAACTTTCTTTTTTAGAAAATGTTTTATTAAAATGGAAAATGAAAATTTGAAAATAGCATATTCCATATGCTATTAGAATATCCTTTGAAGGCTTCAAATACCTCAGATATTCCTACCCCACTAAAAGACAAAAAGCGGAGCGTACTCTAGGGGCGGAACCTTAAGTAGCTAGGCGGTTCCTTAGCGATATGGAACCGTCGGGCTAGATAAGGTATCGCGGCCAGATAGCCGTTATATATCCGTTATACTTTGTCTCCTTTAAATAATGGGTCAAATCTCATTTTCCAATAAGCCTCTTGGACGTTTTTCTCAACCCCCTTTCTCTTTTCTATAGCATAATCATTAGTAAATGATCACTTAAAGTGTTAAGGATGTTTACATATGATTATCCTCTTGATCCCCTCCTTTACCTTGTACAATGAGAATATCACTCACTCACTAGTGTTGTGATAAAGATGAATCTATGAACTAGTCATATTCATCATGATACCCTTTTTGTTCTAGGTTAATCCATTGTATTTATGAATACTTGGACTAGTTGTGTTCATCCAAGTTATTTGTGAATACTTGGATTTGTTCTGTACATCCATTGCATATGTGTTTGCTTGGATTTATGTTGTGTAGATCCAAGTTACATGTGTACTTGGATATGTCTAGTTGAGTTGTAATAAATTGATTAGTAGTTCTCACTAAACTATAAAGTGATGTGGTTGTGTCTTGTGAGTTCTCACTAAACTTGAAAGTGATTAGTAGTTGTGTTGTGTGAAGTTCTCACTTAGCTTCAAAGTGAAGAGTCGTGAAGATTGGTTCTAGCTTTGGATTAGAACTCGACATCTAGCCTTGTGTCGTAAAATGGTGAAGTAGGCAACGTCGTGAAGACTGGTTCTACCTTGAGATTAGAACTCGACATCTAGCCTTGTGTCGTTAAATTGTGAAGTAGGCAACGTTGTGTAGATTGGTCCTAGCTAAAGATTAGGTCTCGACAGTTAGCTTAGTGTCGGAAAATAATGTAAGCGACGATGTAAAGTTTTCTCCGCCAAGAAGGGAGCTTGTGGATATAGTGGAAATCTCGAGTAGGTGTACTCGAGGAGTGGAGTAGAAACGAGGATAGAGCCTCGTTGTCGAACCACTATAAATCTTGGTGTCTTCCCACTAGGTTGTCTGCTTCCTTACTCTTTACTTATTTCATTATCATTTCACTTACCTATTATCTTTACTAGTGCATTTGAATTGAACCTAATCATTATGCAACTTAGCTTCAAGCAAAAAATTGTTTTGATACAAACCAAATTGAAAGTAACTTTAATTTTGTCACCAATAAAGAGAAACTATTCAACCCCCCCCCCCCCTCCCTTCTAGTTTCTACACCGACCTTACCTCGTCTTGACTAAATGCATAGTGTATACGGATCACTCGGCTATCAAGTATCTTATGGCTAAACAAGATGCAAAGCCGAGATTACTTCGTTGGATTCTCCTCCTACAAGAATTTGATCAAAAAATCCTTGACAAAAAAGGATCCGAGAATCTAGCGGTCGGTCATTTTTCTCGTTTGGAAGATCCTCACCAAAGTGTTTACGAGCCAAAGGAAATTACCGAAACATTTCCTCTCGAAACACTTGGTGTAGTGAATTCTAAGATTGATTCATCTACCCCATGGTTTGCGGACATCACAAATTACCATGCGGGGAACTTCATCATCAAGGGTATGACGACTCAACAAAAACGAAAATTCTTTCGTGACGTCAAGTTCTAATTTTGGAACGGCCCTTATCTATTTCGGACTTGTGCGGATCAATTATTCGAAGTTGTGTCTTTGGCACTGACTTCTAACATCCTTGGAGCTTGTCACGAGGGACCCACGGGTAGTCACCACGGTGCTAATCTCACGGCTAAGAAGGTCTTTGATGCCTGTTTCTTTTGGCCTACTATTTACCGAGATGCACATGCACTTGTGAAGTCGTGTGAGTCATGCCAACGACAAGGAAAAGCCTCACAAAACGATGAAATGCCACAAAATATCATCCAAGTGTGTGAGATCTTTGACTTTTAGGGCATTGACTTTATGGGGTCGTTCCCATCATCTCGTGGTAATAAGTACATCCTTGTCGCCGTTGACTACCTATCTAAGTGGGTGGAAGCTAAAGCTTCGCCCACGAACGATGCTTGTGTGGTAGTCAAGTTTTTGAAAAGCTTGTTTTCTCGGTTTGGAACCCCTCATGCGATCATAAGCGATCGTGGAACACATTTTTGTAACGACCAATTCGAAAAGGTCCTAAGGAAATATGGGGTTACACATCGGCTTTCTATGGCTTATCACCCACAAACAAGTGGGCAAGTCGAGGTTTCAAACCGAGCGTTGAAGAGAATCTTGGAGAGATCGATTGGGGAAAACCAACAATCTTGGTCGGATAAGTTGGACGATGCTTTATGGGCCTTTTGGACCGCTCATAAGATGCTCATCGGGTGCACTCCTTATAAGCTTGTGTATGGGAAGAATTTTTACTTGCCAATTGAACTCGAACACAAATCTTATTGGGCCCTTAAGCATTGTAATGATGATATGGAGACCGGGGGAAAATACCGGAAAATGCAATTAAATGAATTGGATGAATTGAGAGACATTGCTTATGAAAATTCATTAATTTATAAAGAAAAAACTAAAAAGTTTCATGACTCAAAAATTAAAAACCGGGTTTTTAACATTGGAGATCAAGTGTTGCTTTTTAACTCTCGTTTGAAAATATTTTCCGGAAAGTTGAAATCCCATTGGTCCGGACCATTCACCGTGACTCAAGTTTTTCCTTATGGGACCATCGAGCTAGCTCAAAAATGATGGCCCCAATTTCAAGGTGAATGGACATAGGTTGAAGCACTACTTTGGCGGGGAAGTTCCATCCTTGAACTACCTCGACCAAATCACCTTCCCCAATGATAATTAGTATTGAGGGGATCGAGTCGAGCTGATGACTCGTTAATAAAAAACGAGGTGCCTCGTAGGGGAGTCCCATGCTTATCCTATGTACATATTATCGCTTTCTAATGTAGTAACGTGTGGGGATTTGTGCCCTTCCAACCTTTGTTCCGTGGTTGTTTGTGATATGTGGTTTTTAGATGATCATGGTCTTCAGGATTGGAGCCTCTCGTGTTCGTTTTATTGGAGCACTCGATCGTTTGCTTTGAAGAATTTCTTAATATCCAAGATATATCCTTATATGTTCTAACCTTAGGTTTATAGCACACTTCATAAACGGCTTTAAATTTAACGGTTACACCCTTTTCATGATAGATTAAGCATTCGACTACGTCTCTAGTATGGGGGTTTCCAACCCTTAGACTCGAAACATTGAGGACAATGTTTAACTTTAGTATGGGGGTGAATAGATACTTGCCTTGCTAAACCTTCACGCTTTCCAAAGTTTAGCTTTTTGTTTAACGTTTTGTTGCAAAATAAGGATAAAAATGGCCAAATTTTAAATTTTTCTCATGTTTTATAAGTGTTTGAAGACACGAATGTAGATTTTCTGATGGCGGGAATAAGAGTAATTTTTTACTCGACCGTGTGTGTTGAGCACTTAGCTTCGATTCCTTAACTTTATATTAGGCTAAGTCTCTTAAATGAGGACGAGAAATGATAGAGTTAATTATAAGTTACTATGCTAAACGTAGAGTACTCGTATTCTTTCAAAAACTCATGTGTTTTCGTTGTTTGCTTATTCTCACTTCGCTTGTAAATATTTTTTGCTTAATAAATATTGACTTAGCGGTTTAGTCTTGATTGTTGGTTTCTAGTCTTTTCTAGTAGCTTCCATGTAATTAAATTAGGAAGACATTAAGGTATCACCAATGTCACGGTTTTGAAGTATTGGCAACCCGAATAATCGAAAGCTTCACCTAATAATAAGATTTCAAGTGCTCACCTAAATCAAGCAAACAATTTGAAGCTCACAAGGCCAAAAAATCTATGCGAAATTGAAAGTGAATCAAGCCTTAATCTTTGAAGCTTTAAAGATCCAAAATTCGCTTTTAATGTGAGGATATACGTCTTTGGCCATAATAAACACCTCATGTCGAGGTTAAATAAAAGGAAAGGCAAGACCAAAGTCATAATAAAAGCTTCATGGCGAAGTTGAATAAAAGATGGAGGTAAACCTATGATAATAAGACCCATCCGGTAGGGGGCGTACAAAAGTCTTGGTAATAAGTCTCATGTTCAAAACCGTTATAAAAACGTGTTTATTGATCCTTCTTGTTGACTTAATTTTTTGACATCATTTTCTATTAGGAGGGGTTATTAATTCGATGGTCTTGGTTACACCGTTATGACTCTATTTTTAGACCTAAATCTCTATCATCGCATAAGTAAAAAATGTATCCTCGTGAAACATTCAAGACAAAATAAAATATAAGAGATACAACTTAGGAAAATGGGAGGATAAGTACGTGATTAGGGCATATGAGTAGTGTTAGCATTACTAACTTATAATGACAGTGATCTTGGTGCACGCTTAGCATGGAATTGGGGTGAAATCGAGGACGATGAAATTATTTCTAACGAAGCATTCACGTGTTCTTGTTATATGAACCTAAACGTCCCATTTTGCGATGAAAATCATACATTATGTCTAAAACGCAAGTAGAAGTAATAGTAGTAGTGTAGCTAGTTTATCATTCAATAAAGTGAATAAAAATGAATTTTGGAGGTGCTACTTTATTCTAGTATTGCGTAAGGGCACGGCAATGGTTTAGTATGGGGGAGTGATGAGACTGTTTTTATACATAGTCTCATCGTCCAAACGGGCTTTAAATGCATTAAATATCATCAAAAATGCCAAATATATGCTTGTGTTTGTTACTTGTGTATTTTAGGTGCAGATATTGAGAAAATGATAAAAGATCACAAAGAACAAGCAAAAACGAACACGGGAAACGAAGCCGCCCAATGAACTAAGCCCTAGTGTTGATTTTCCAAGAATAACCCTTGAAGATTTGAAGATTGTACAAGAAGGGTCCAATATTGAAGAATTGACACTTTAAACCCTTGTATATTCATAATTACAAGTTTGGTCCTTAAAGTTTATCAAATTTACAAAAAGGGCCCTCCACTTTGAAGAATTGGCAAGAATGGTCCCTCAAAAATGAAGACTTGTCAATATTAGCCTCCAAGAAGTCAACAATACAAGTCAAGACCATAATCTTTGAAGAAAATACCAAAACAGCCCTTCAAGAATCATCAATTGGCAAGAAATATCCCTAAAAATACGTTGGAAAAGTATTTTGGGCAAAAGTGTGAAAAATAAACTTCAATAACAAAGGAAATCGGATTTATCAAGTTTCTAACTAAATTGACAAGAAAAAAGAGATGAGTCGTTTAAACTGGCAGACAAGAAAGTTACCTTAACCAACCAAAGGTTGACAAGTGCCCCATTAACTTAAAACTAGCAATCACAGCCCATCTTTTAGCCATGTCACCCTCCACTCACAACAGCTTTTAAACTAATCCAGATTAGTTTATTATGACGCGCTAAACACTACATTTAAGACCTAAAATGGATTAAACAGTTGTTCTTCATGTTCATAATCAAAACTGGGTATTCCTTCATTACTTGCAATTAAGCCTTAATCTTCTCCAGGAACTAAAAAAACCCCACTCTTACTTTCCCTGCCACATCACCCCATTGTCACATGTTAAACCCTTGTCCCATATTTTTGAAGAAGATGCCAAAACCCTGCCAGCCATCTAACCACCCACAATCCTGCTTGCTTTCTAAGCTCATTGTGAGCCTCTGGATGCAATTCTACCTTTGACACCTCACACAAACTGCCAATTCTCCTTCACATGATTCAAGCAAGTTCAAAACCTCAAGTGAAAAATGGGGACTTCATCAGCTTAGGGTTTACGATTTTTATGTTTTCTAGATAGTCATTGTAGCCTATAAAAGGCATAGGACCTCATACATTGAGGCTTGCTCTTGGTTTTTCCTTTGTTCACTTTTTTGTAAATCCTCCTTCATGTTTAATGAGAAGTGTTTGAATTTGTGAAGAAAACCCAAGTGCCAATCTTATTTACTGCTTGTTATTGATATATGTTTGAGTTTCTAAAATCTTAAAACCTGTTTTTAAAGAGTGTGCAAGAAATTGCATATTTTTCCAAAATCTTGATATTTTGCTAAGTCTTTGGTACACCTTTGGAATTTTTGGGCTATAAGTTGATCATAGCACCCTGATAAAGTGTAATCAAGGTGTTGTGAGGCTTGTGGTTTGAGGATAATCAAAGAGTGGGTACAAAGGTTGCATTAATCAAGCTTTGTCACTTTTCTGATTTTCATGTTATTGTTCAAACCTTGTTGAATCTTACCAGCTTGTTTGTTGAAGCTTGTGCCTTGTTTTGCTAGGCACATCAGCTCAAAAATTCGTGAGTGTGGATGTACATTCATGAGGTTTGAGTTCTTGAACCCAAAAATCTGTCTAAATACTTAAATTTTGTGATTTTGAGTTCTACTATTGTTCTTGTTGTTTTTATGGCTTAATCTTGCTTGATACTGCATAATATATATGTTATTGTGTTTGATTGGGCTTGGGTAACATTGAATCACACTTATACTTGTTTAAATCTTGGATTAAAAAAGATAAGGGGTGTTTGGGTTAACCTGTTTAAGTGCATAAGTTGTTATTGAGTTATTGTTTGTTGTTTGTTTGAGTTGGTATCTGTTATATGCTTGGTTGAGTGCTCATTGTTGCAAGTTATTGGTTTTAAAACATCAAAATCTTGATTGTGCTATAAAAATTGGAAATCTGCTTGTTTTGACCTAAGATTTTGGAAACACTTAGTTTGTATGCATGCTTAAGGATAACAAGAGATCAAACATACTTAATATAACATGTTAAGAAGATTTGAGTGTTTGAAATTGGATTTGTGGTCAAGTATATCAGCAAAGTATAAAGTCTGCATGTTCTTTGTTCATCAGTAACATTTTTGAGCTTGAATCTTGATCTAGACCTTGAACCATTGCATGAAACCTGTTTATATTTGTTCATTTGAATTATTTATAGCTTGTGTATGCATTTGGTGAAGTTTGGTTGGCTTAATCTTGCTTAAAGTGCTTATTGAGTGAAAACTTCATAATGTTCATATCTGATGCATGTCTGATGAGCTTTTGATTAAACTGTATTGATTGGCTGAGTGAATTTGTGTTTTTGTTGCTGTTATTGACTCCTTGTGATTAACTGATCACTTGGGTGCCTTTGCTTAACCTGAATCCACAAAAAAAAGTCACAAAAGACAAAAAGTCAAAAAGGTCAAGCAGTGGAAACTTTTCCCAGTGCTGATCCTCCAAAACTAGCCCTGATATGAGCTTAAACTCATAGCCTTTTATCAACAAATAACCCTAAAACATGAAGCAAAATACCCATTTATCTTGTAAAAAGCAGTGTTATGTGGTATGTTGTGTTTGTGTGCACTTGTGTAGGTAAGAAGATACATTTTCAAGCAAACAAGGAAAAACCAAGCTCAAATGGATGAAAAAGACAAAAGAGGATCAAAAGTGACAAGACTTTGAAGTTCAAGGACCTATCTTGACAAGTTGTGAAAGTTGAAGGACTAGAAGTGCAAATAATGGAAAGTCAAGATTCAAGTCAAACCTGGTCAAACTATCAAGTCAACTCAGTCAAAGGGCCATTTTGTACAAGTTATCAAAGTTAAAGGACCAAAAATGTCAAAGAAATGAAGATCCTAGCTTAAAATAGCAATCTGCCAAGTCAAGGGGTTTGTTTTGCCAAGTTTGAAAAGATAATGAAGCTTAATCCATGTGACAAAGGAAGCAGCCAATGGGAAGAGAGTAAACACATCACACGGATCACCACATAAGCCCACTACTGCCGCCTTTCATTTATTACCATATCTCAACAGTGTAATCCGCAACACATCTCTTCAACCAATAAGAAGATGACACGTGTTATCTTCTTTAACAAGAAATATTTCCAGGATCGGGTTTGAGATTGAAGCCGTTTCATGAGAAGATCAAAACACCAAACTTGCTCGTTTTGAAGAGAGGAATTCAATGGTGCAATCCAATTAACAAATCATCCATTCAATCAAAAACCCCCAATTCAGTGTTCATCACCTTCAAGTGCAAATGCAGAATTTTTCCACGTGGCAAATTATTATTGGTTCTGACACGTCACAACTCCAACAAACTCTCAATTCTTGCCTATAAATACCTAGACTAGTCCTCATTTTTCATTGTAGCCTAGTTTTGTAAAAAACACCTAGTTCAATCTTTCCTTTCCATTTTTCCCTCACTTTTCCTCTAACTACTCAAGAGTCTGACAAACTCTTGAGTCAGTTAGTTAGTTAGTAGTTTGTAACCAACCTTTGTAACTGAATTCTTGCAATAAAATTCAAATTTCCTTTTCCCGCCAAATTCTGTTCTTCAAAATTCCAGTTGATTCTTGTTGCTGTTGAGTGTTCTTGTTGCTGATTTATGTTTGTTATGATCAACTATAGATCATAACTGACATTTGTGGAGATTAGAAGCTGTTTGATCAGATTTCAAGTTTTTCCATTGTTCTTGAAGATTTGTAGCAGAATGTTGATTCCAGATTATGTGTAGCTGAATTGTTGATTGATTCTTGTTGAACACTAGTGATAGGTGGTGGTTATCACTAGGGCAAGAGAGCTCAGCGCTCCTCTTCTTCCCAAAGGATTTCTACAATAGGTTCCATAGCTCTTGTTTTATGTTCCTCTAAACAGTCTTTGCATGCTCAATTTCCTAGTTTAATCTTGATGGCTGTATGATATAACTGCTTTTAGTTGATGTTTGATTGATCTTAGTGAGTTTGTAGCATAATCTTGTCTCCTTGTGATTTGATTTGGATTTTGTTCTAGTTACTTGCATAGTTTCAGTCAATTTTAGCTTTGCACCTTAATTGAGTTCTAGTTGAGATAATTGTTTGATTTCAGCTTGATTAGCTTTCATTTTGTCCATTCAAACAAGTTTGCTATAGCCTTTATATCAGTTTAATCCAGAACTTAATAAGTCTTTGTTAAAGTTTGATCATAACAGTTTAAGGAGTGTTTGGGAACAGCTTTAAAGTGTTTTTCAAGTGTTAAGAATTAGTGTTAAAGGGTTCATTTTCAGTCCTTAGTTGATATCAATTGGTTTTAAGTCTTTTACAAGTCATAAAAACAGTCAAACAGGCAATTGGCTAACAAATAGTTTGGGTCATTCTTATTTCAGCTTTAGTTTGGTAAACTTGTTACTTTCAATTGCTGAATTCTCCTTCATTACTTGATAAGATTTGCTCAAACTTGTTTCTAGTTCTAGCTTACATCATAAACTTTCAGTTTCTATAAGGAAATTCTACAGTTTTAGGTAATAAGCTAGAAAATAGCTTATTGGTCAATGACTGAGCATTTGTCATTCTCTGATGTAAAGTGCCTACTGTTTTACTGGTTCTCTTAATCCACTTCACAAAAGTTGTTGTTTTCTTTCACCAATCTAGTTAGAAAGTATTGAATATTAAGTTTTGAAGTTTTGAGCTTTTTGCAAAAAGTTGGTCAAACTTGGTCAACATAAGCTCAAAAGAGCTTATTTCAGATTTCTCATTCATTTCTAGATAAAAATGGTTCTAGTTTGATTTCCCCTTCTTTAAATCAAGTGCTTAATCAGTTTCTTTACAAAAATCAGGTTGTGACTGATTGGAATAAGCTGTAGCTTATTTTGTGCTTATTAATAAGCACTCAATTGCTTATTTTTGACTTTTAGCTAGATTCCTTAGATACACGTTGCTTAAATTGAATTAGAAGAGTTTTGCAAGTGGTTTCAGCTGATTTGGTTGAGTAATAAGCTCAAACGAGCTTATTCATTCTTGTTGCCCGTTTTTAGTTAAACTCTTAACAAAATTGCACTTTAGTCCCTAGAAGTTTAATCAGTTTCAAAACCTAGCTAAACTTCCTAATTTTGTGGTTTTTGCAAAATTTGGTCCTTTACATTTGAAAGTTGTTACATTTCAGTTGTTAAGTTTGTTAGTTTGTTACTATTTGGTTAGTTAGTTATCAATTTTAAAAGTTTGGTCCTTATAGTTAACAGTTTTGCATTTTTAGTCCCTAAAGTTGTTAGAATTTAATTTTCAAGCATTTAATTTTCCTAAAATTTACATTTTCAGTCCTTTTAGTTTTATATTTTGCAATTTTATATTTTACTTGAATAAAACTTGGTATTTGCAACTTGTTTTACGTATAAGTAGGTTTATATTTTTCATTTTTAAATAGTATTGTTTGAATTAGCAATAGATTACCATGCAAGCTTGAACAACCAAGAACAATAATAAATCTGAAATTTGATTGGACTTTCTATTGGTTAAGAACTGAGAAAACGAACTTGCATTATACTACATTTCAAATGGCGCCGCTGCCGGTTCTTTGACTACACGAGAGACTATCGATTGACGGTTTTCATTGGCTTTTGGGATCCGTTCATTTGGTGAACGTTATTTTTACGTATCATAAATAAAAAACAAATAAAAAATAAAAAATATAAAATTATATAAAAACTAAAAATTAACAAAACAATTCTTTTCCTAAAGAATTGACCAAAAAAATTAAAAAAATCCAAAAAGCAATTTTTTTTCCTAAGAGATTGCACCCAAAAATATATATTATTGGATTCTCTCGGTTTTTATGTACATATAGTATTTTCCTTTAAAAAAACTCATAAATACAAAAATATTTTCCATATATTATTATAAGTAAATACGTATACGTATAAGAACAATCAATCTACATATCTTCCATAAGTATTGCCGAGGCAATACACCGTGTTGAGGGGCGTTCCGGTCCTTGACACGCGTATCGATCAAACAAAATAAAGCAAGAATAGATAAATACTCTCAATAAGCAACAATTCGAAGAATACGAACATTTAAGTGAATAGAAAGGCGATGTGCTATAAAATGCCATCTAAGGGTCAATAGGTACTTAAGTGCTTCGCGCCACCTAACCCCCCGTTCACTTGGGAGTATTCTAAGAAGGAAAGCTTCATTGAGGGTCTTGCACCCAAAGTAGTAATACATATATTGTTATTTTCTTGTGGATATTTAATATCGAAACTCGAAGAGGATAATCTTATTCTTTTCAAAGTCACACGAGAGCTTCTCTCTCATTCCTCGTATTGAGTTGCATGCTCACTCGCGGGCGTGCACAAATACCGATTGGTGTACAACCTCTTCCTCCGAAAAGGAAGAAAAAGAGAAAGAGTAAGACCACCACCGTCCACCAAGCCGATCACGAGAATCGTGCTTTGTCACCACCACAAAGAGCCATGGCTATTGATAACCGTACTTTGTATGAACGTATGCAATCCAACATTCATGGATATGTTAGTGCCATTAAGATTCCCGACTTTCCCGCTAACACATTTGAGCTACATACATCTATGATCAATATGGTTTCTGCATCACCTTTCTTTGGAAAACAAAATGAGGATCCCCATGCTCACCTTAAGAGATTCCTTTCACTTTGCAACACCATTAAGCATAATGGGGTTCCACATGAGGTCATTAGATTGATGTTAGTGTCATTTTCCTTAGATGGGAGTGCTAAGCATTGGTTAGACACCCAACCACCCGATAGTATCACCACATGGGATGATTTTACCACTAAGTTTTTGAACAAATTCTTTCCTCCACAAAAGACTATGGCTTTGAGAAATTTGATTATGGGCTTTACACAAAAACCTAGTCAATCCTTTGGTGATGCTTGGGAAGAGTATAGTGAGTTGTTGAGGCGATGCCCTAACCATGGAATGGATGATCTAGGCCAAATCAATACCTTCTATAATGGACTTAAACCTCACCACCAAGATTCACTAAATGCTTCCGCGGGAGGGAGTATTCTTTTCAAGACATACCATGAGGCTTTGAACATTATTGAGACTAAGGCATTGGTTCAAACAAACGATCCATTTGAAGAAAGAGTTCATGTTATCCAAAACACTTCTCAAACACCTTGTGATAACCAATTCCTTAAATATCACCAAGAGATCCTTCAACAAGTCAAACAAGGACAACAAGAAATGACTCAAGAGATAGTTCAAGCCTTTAAGAGCATGACATTGAACAATTCCTCAAACAATGTGAATGCCATCACCATTTCTTGTGTTACTTGTGGAGGTCCCCACTCTTATGAACAATGTGACAAGGTGCAAGGGTATCAAGGGGAATGTTATGCTTATCAAGAGGAACACCGTGAACACTTCAAGCCTAACATCAATCCAAATAACCTTTCTTACAAATCCCAAAATTACCTTACTCCACCCGGCTTCCCACCCCAACCACCCACCCAAATTCCACAAAATCCTCCTCAAATTTTAGCAAGGAATCAAGGGCAAAGACAACCATACCAAGGAAATAACTACAAGGCACCCAATCAATTTCAACCTCAAGCAAATACCTTTTATCCACCAAATCAAGGATTTAACTCCCAACCTTTACCTTTCCAACCTCAAGGTTTTCAAGGTTATGTGCCACAAGAGTTAAACACAATGGATCTTTTGCAAAAGATGAATCAAGAGAATGAAAGGAAATTCCAAGCTATAGACAAGAAAATGAATGACCAATTCAATAAGCTTTTGATGGCATTAAATCAAAGACCACAAGGGGCTTTACCTTCCAACACACAAACAAACCCTAGGGCCAATGTTAATGCTATTACAACAAGGAGTGGTACAACAACAAAGGATCCTTCGCCTCCTAAACCTACTATTGTTCAACCCACTTGTGCTCCTACTTGTGATAAGCCTTCTACTTCTACTCCACCTCCTCAAAGTACTCCTATTCACTCAAACACACCTTCTCAACCACCTCATACTTCTCCTTTACCTTCCACACTTCCCAATGAAGAGGCTAACAAAGACAAATCTTCCACCACAACACCTATTCCACCTACACCAAAACCCACTCTTCCATACCCTTCAAGGTTGAAAAAGGACAAGTTAAAGAACAAAGATGACATACAAGTCTCCAATTTCTTAAGGATGTTCAAGCAACTCAATATCAACATATCCTTTGCGGAAGCTCTTGCTTATATGCCTAAGTTTGCTAAGATGTTCAAGGATTTGCTCTCAAACAAAGAAAAATTGGTTGATTTGCCCAACACATCACTTAATGAAAATTGTTCCGCGGTGTTACTTAAAACCTTACCAACAAAACTTGGAGATCCGGGGCGCTTCTTGATACCTTGTAATTTTCCCGGTGTTGAAAATTGCATGGCTTTGGCGGATTTAGGGGCGAGCATAAATCTCATGCCTTTATCGGTTTGGAAACAACTATCTCTTCCCGAGCTCACTCCCACTAGGATGACTCTTGAACTAGCCAACCGAACCATAGCTCACCCCGTAGGTATAGCGGAAGATGTGTTTGTAGGTGTGGATAAGTTTACCTTTCCGGCCGACTTTGTAGTGGTCGATTATGACATGGATCCTAGAGTGCCTTTGATTGTTGGTAGACCATTTTTGAGAACGGGTCGTACCTTGATAGATGTGGCGGAAGGAGAATTAATTATGAGAGTAGAGGATGAGAAAGTGGTGTTTAAGTTAGGGAAAGTTTGTGATAGAAAAGAGGTTAAGGAGTCTAGACCTTGTGAGACTATTAACATTGTGGATGTGCTAGATGAAGTGTGTAATGAACACTTTCATGATGCTTGTAAGAATGCTAGTGATGAGATACCCCATGTTGAAACCGTGGCCTCAATTGCTCCCTCTTTAACACCTTTTGGAGAGAGTGATTTCCTCTTGGAGGAATTTGAGTCCAACTTTCTTGGTGATGATGATTCTCCCATTAATTGGGAAGAAGATATTCTTACAATCCAAAAGTTGCTCAATGAGGACCCTATTCCTTCACCTATTCCACAAGAGATTACCATTGAGGAACCTTCCATAGTAAAACCTTCCATAGAGAGTCCACCTCCCATTGAACTTAAGGAACTTCCATCCCACTTAGAATATGCTTTCTTAGAAGGAAAAGACCAATTACCGGTGATTATTGCTAAGGAATTGAAAGAGGATGAGAAGGAGCAACTTATTGAAGTCCTTAAGAAACATAAGAAAGCTTTAGCATGGAAAATATCCGACATAAGGGGAATTGATCCACATTTTTGTACTCACAAAATCCTTATGGAGGATGATTATAAACCCGCCATTCAAAACCAAAGGAGAGTTAACCCAAAAATTCATGAGGTTATTAAGAAGGAAGTGATTAAACTTTTAGATGCGGGTATGATTTACCCCATTTCCGACTCTCCATGGGTTAGCCCGGTTCATTGTGTTCCAAAGAAGGGTGGAATCACCGTGGTGCCTAATGAGAACAATGAGCTTATTCCCACGAGACTTGTAACCGGTTGGAGATTTTGCATTGACTATAGAAAACTCAATGAGGCAACTAGGAAAGACCATTTCCCCGCTTCCCTTTATGGATCAAATGCTTGAACGCTTAGCGGGAAATGAGTACTATTGTTTTCTTGATGGCTTTTCGGGTTATTTTCAAATACCCATTGACCCTAAGGATCAAGAAAAGACCACATTCACTTGTCCATACGGTACATTTGCTTACAAGAGGATGCCTTTTGGCCTATGTAATGCACCGGGGACGTTTCAAAGGTGCATGATGGCGATTTTCCATGACATGATAGAGCAAACCATGGAGGTTTTTATGGATGACTTTTCCGTATTTGGGAACTCCTTTAGCTCTTGTCTCACCAATCTTGAGAGAATGCTTAAGCGTTGTGAGGAAACACGTTTGGTGCTTAATTGGGAGAAATGTCACTTTATGGTGAAAGAGGGGATTGTTTTAGGACACAAGATATCCAATAAGGGATTAGAAGTTGATCGAGCTAAAATTGATGTGATTGCTAAGCTTCCCCCACCCACCTCGGTTAAAGGTGTGAGGAGTTTCTTAGGTCATGCGGGCTTTTATAGGCGCTTTATACAAGATTTTTCTAAGATAGCTAGACCGATGACTCATCTCTTGGAGAAAGAGGCTCCTTTCATTTTTTATCAAGCTTGTTTAGACTCTTTTGAGACACTTAAGGAAAAATTGACAAAGGCTCCCGTTTTGGTTTCTCCAAATTGGGAATTACCTTTTGAGCTTATGTGTGACGCTAGTGATTATGCGGTGGGGGCCGTCTTAGGACAAAGAGTTAATAAGCATTTTCAACCTATACACTATGCGAGTAAAACCATGACCGGTGCACAACTTCATTACACTACCACGGAAAAAGAGTTGCTTGCTATAGTATATGCTTTTGAGAAGTTTAGACCATACCTTGTGCTTTCCAAGACCATAGTGTATACGGATCACTCCGCTCTCAAGTATCTTATGACAAAACAAGATGCTAAGCCTAGGCTTTTGAGATGGGTTTTGTTGCTTCAAGAGTTTAAGATAGAGATTCGTGATAAAAAAGGGGCCGAGAATTTAGCGGCGGATCATTTGAGTAGACTTGAGCATCCTTTTCAAGGAGATTTCCCACATCAAGAAATCAATGAATCCTTTCCACTAGAGGAGCTCATGTCTATCTCTTCCCAAGAGGATGCCACACCTTGGTTTGCGGATATTGCAAACTATCTTGTGGGCAATGTGCTTATTGAGGGTCTTACTTACCAACAAAAGAAAAAGTTTCTTAAGGAAGTTAAGTATTACTTTTGGGATGATCCATATCTTTTTAGGCAATGTGCGGACCAAATCATTAGACGGTGTGTAGATGGGCCCGAGGCATTTAAAATCTTAGAGGCATGTCATAAAGGACCTACGGGTGGACATTTTGGGCCTAACTACACCGCCAAGAAAGTCTTTGATTCGGGTTACTATTGGCCTTCCATTTACAAGGATGCCCAAGAGATGGTGAAATTTTGTGATGTTTGTCAAAGACAAGGAAAAATTACACAACGTGATGAGATGCCACAAAATTTTATCCAAGAGTGTGAGATATTTGATGTATGGGGCATAGATTTCATGGGACCTTTTCCATCATCTAAGGGAAACAAGTATATACTTGTGGCGGTGGATTATGTATCCAAGTGGGTGGAGGCTAAAGCCTTACCTACTAATGATGCTAGAGTGGTTGTAAAGTTTTTGAAACAATTGTTTGCTAGATTTGGTGTACCTCGGGCCATCATAAGTGATCGTGGTACGCACTTTTGTAATGATCAATTCACGAGAGTTATGAAGAAATATGGAGTGAATCATAGACTTTCTACCGCATATCACCCTCAAACAAATGGTCAAACCGAGGTCACAAATCGTGGTTTAAAGAGAATTTTAGAAAGAACGGTGGGAGAGCATAGAGCTTCTTGGTCGGATAAGCTTGATGATGCTTTGTGGGCGTTTAGGACGGCCTTTAAGACACCAATTGGTTGTACCCCTTATAGGCTTGTCTATGGAAAAGCGTGCCACCTCCCATTTGAGTTAGAACATAAGGCATCTTGGGCTCTCAAGTGGGCTAACTTTGATTTAAACCAAGCCGGTTCACATAGGAAAGATCAAATCAATGAGATGGATGAGTTGAGAGCCAATGCCTATGAGAATTCTTTGCTTTACAAGGAAAAGACTAAGAAATTGCATGATGCTAAGATCAAGAATCGTGAGTTCAAAGTTGGAGAGCCGGTTCTCCTCTTTAACTCAAGATTGAAGCTTTTTGCGGGCAAGCTTAAGTCGAGATGGTCCGGTCCATTCACTATTGCTCAAGTGTTTCCATATGGAACTCTTGAGTTGTCCCAACCCGATGGTCCAAATTTTAAAGTGAATGGTCACCGTGTTAAGCATTACTTTGGGGAGGACATTTCCGTTGAAATGGTCCAAGAGGTCCCCATTTTCCCCATGAATTAATTCATTGAGGGACGAGTCGAGCTAGAGACTCATTAACTCAAGCATCGTATAACTAGGTTTAGAGTGTTGTAGGTTAGAAATAAAGGCATAGATTTGGAGATAAGTGTAGGGGAGACCTTCTTTTGTCTTCATGCTTGTTTGTAGGGTTGCTCACTCATATTGTGCTTTGGAGCTTATGGAGGAGGCCCTTGTATCCGGTTCACTTCGTTACTTTAGTGATTTTTCATTGACACATTGTGCTTAAACTTGATTTCACTAATAGTAGTCCTTTCCTTAACTTGGGTTAAGCAAAGTCTATTCATTGTCATAAGTGTAGGGGAAGTTTTATACTTCCATGCTCTTAAACATTGAGGACAATGTTTAGCTTAAGTGTAGGGGGGTCTTCTATCGAAGTGACCTTACCTAGAACTTGTCATTGTCTTGCATGATAATTGAGAAAATTGAATTTTTCAACATTTTTCAAATTTTTAATCTACTTTGGCCAACAAAAATATGCATTCATAATTTTTGCATCTATCATTTTTCATAACACATTTGCATTGTATATATTCTTTTATTTTTCATCAAAAATATATAAAAAGGAAAAAAATATAATAAAACATGGTTTTAACAAGTTTAGATTTCTTTGACATATTAGGCCCGCCATGGATATTTTGACTCAACCCGAGTTTGCTTATTTTAGCACTCTCTAGCTAGTATCCTTAACCATGTAGTCCTTCATTGGTCTATTAGGCTAAGCTTCCACCAATTTCATTCTTTGAAATTTTAAATTTGTGGAGAATGGGAAATGATAGAGTTGAAGCAAGTGTAAAAGGGCTAGATAGACTTCATGGCAATTACTTGTGGCTAAACCCTTCTCTTCTTTACCTCTACTTTCTTCGCATGTATATAATTGTTAATAAATAACCAAGTACGGTTTTAATTGGTTTGTAATCTCTTATGCATTTTTGACTAATCATTTATGGTTGATATGAGTACGTCTTAAGATTCTAAGTTAGCACGTTTTATGTGTACTAGACTTATGTCATGCTCCATATTTAGCGGGTGTTTTTCCTTTTCTTCTTTGCAAATTTCTTGGTGAGGAATAAAGAAAAATAAGAGCGGCTTATGAAAAAAAATGAGTGGCTAGAAAAAAAAAAGAAAAAGAAAAAAAAAATAATGCAAGACTCCCAAGAGGGGCAGTGTGGTGTTAATTATAGTGACTATTGAGTTCCAATATTACCTTGACGGGTTGCGGGGATTCAATAGATTGCTCCAATCCAATATTACCTTGACGGGTTGCGGGGTTGAAGATCCAAAATCTCAAAAAGATGCGGATGTAAATTATTGCGTGAGTTTTATTTTTCTTTCCTTAGCGAGTGTGTAGCTACTTATGAAAGCATGACATGAGTATTTTACACATAAGGCGAATGACTTATTACTCTTGAAACGGACTTGTATTAATTGTGAGCGGTTTTTCAAGTAATGGATGAGAAAATTACTTAGGATTAAAACCGTGCTTCCTTATTTTTGGATTTTACACTTCTTATATTTCACACTTGAATAATGACAAATTTGCCCACAAGCAATTTGCTCAATTAATAACCGGTTCCACATTTAATTGTCATGAATAAGTTGATGCACTTTTTACTTGTGAATACAATGATTCCATTTATAAGCTTGGTATGGGGAAAGTGAAACTTGAGGGTGATAAATGTCCATGGTACCAAAGCCCTAATTTAAGTCATTGAATTCTTTATGAGTTATTTCCATCAAAACCATTTCAAGAAAAAATCAAAAAGATATAGATAGAATTGTATTTTGATTTATTGCATTGTAAAAAGTCAAAATCATGCATCATATAGTTTAGAGTAGTGTAGATGCATCTCATATGGCCAAGGTGGATTAATTATGAGGGAAATGTAAATTTTTAAGCCTTGAAATATAATATTACATGAGGACATGGCAATGCTCAAGTGTAGGGGAATTTGATATGAGCTTAAACTCATAGCCTTTTATCAACAAATAACCCTAAAACATGAAGCAAAATACCCATTTATCTTGTAAAAAGCAGTGTTATGTGGTATGTTGTGTTTGTGTGCACTTGTGTAGGTAAGAAGATACATTTTCAAGCAAACAAGGAAAAACCAAGCTCAAATGGATGAAAAAGACAAAAGAGGATAAAAAGTGACAAGACTTTGAAGTTCAAGGACCTATCTTGACAAGTTGTGAAAGTTGAAGGACTAGAAGTGCAAATAATGGAAAGTCAAGATTCAAGTCAAACCTGGTCAAACTATCAAGTCAACTCAGTCAAAGGGCCATTTTGTACAAGTTATCAAAGTTAAAGGACCAAAAATGTCAAAGAAATGAAGATCCTAGCTTAAAATAGCAATCTGCCAAGTCAAGGGGTTTGTTTTGCCAAGTTTGAAAAGATAATGAAGCTTAATCCATGTGACAAAGGAAGCAGCCAATGGGAAGAGAGTAAACACATCACACGGATCACCACATAAGCCCACTACTGCCGCCTTTCATTTATTACCATATCTCAACAGTGTAATCCGCAACACATCTCTTCAACCAATAAGAAGATGACACGTGTTATCTTCTTTAACAAGAAGTATTTCCAGGATCGGGTTTGAGATTGAAGCCGTTTCATGAGAAGATCAAAACACCAAACTTGCTCGTTTTGAAGAGAGGAATTCAATGGTGCAATCCAATTAACAAATCATCCATTCAATCAAAAACCCCCAATTCAGTGTTCATCACCTTCAAGTGCAAATGCAGAATTTTTCCACGTGGCAAATTATTATTGGTTCTGACACGTCACAACTCCAACAAACTCTCAATTCTTGCCTATAAATACCTAGACTAGTCCTCATTTTTCATTGTAGCCTAGTTTTGTAAAAAACACCTAGTTCAATCTTTCCTTTCCATTTTTCCCTCACTTTTCCTCTAACTACTCAAGAGTCTGACAAACTCTTGAGTCAGTTAGTTAGTTAGTAGTTTGTAACCAACCTTTGTAACTGAATTCTTGCAATAAAATTCAAATTTCCTTTTCCCGCCAAATTCTGTTCTTCAAAATTCCAGTTGATTCTTGTTGCTGTTGAGTGTTCTTGTTGCTGATTTATGTTTGTTATGATCAACTATAGATCATAACTGACATTTGTGGAGATTAGAAGCTGTTTGATCAGATTTCAAGTTTTTCCATTGTTCTTGAAGATTTGTAGCAGAATGTTGATTCCAGATTATGTGTAGCTGAATTGTTGATTGATTCTTGTTGAACACTAGTGATAGGTGGTGGTTATCACTAGGGCAAGAGAGCTCAGCGCTCCTCTTCTTCCCAAAGGATTTCTACAATAGGTTCCATAGCTCTTGTTTTATGTTCCTCTAAACAGTCTTTGCATGCTCAATTTCCTAGTTTAATCTTGATGGCTGTATGATATAACTGCTTTTAGTTGATGTTTGATTGATCTTAGTGAGTTTGTAGCATAATCTTGTCTCCTTGTGATTTGATTTGGATTTTGTTCTAGTTACTTGCATAGTTTCAGTCAATTTTAGCTTTGCACCTTAATTGAGTTCTAGTTGAGATAATTGTTTGATTTCAGCTTGATTAGCTTTCATTTTGTCCATTGAAACAAGTTTGCTATAGCCTTTATATCAGTTTAATCCAGAACTTAATAAGTCTTTGTTAAAGTTTGATCATAACAGTTTAAGGAGTGTTTGGGAACAGCTTTAAAGTGTTTTTCAAGTGTTAAGAATTAGTGTTAAAGGGTTCATTTTCAGTCCTTAGTTGATATCAATTGGTTTTAAGTCTTTTACAAGTCATAAAAACAGTCAAACAGGCAATTGGCTAACAAATAGTTTGGGTCATTCTTATTTCAGCTTTAGTTTGGTAAACTTGTTACTTTCAATTGCTGAATTCTCCTTCATTACTTGATAAGATTTGCTCAAACTTGTTTCTAGTTCTAGCTTACATCATAAACTTTCAGTTTCTATAAGGAAATTCTATAGTTTTAGGTAATAAGCTAGAAAATAGCTTATTGGTCAATGACTGAGCATTTGTCATTCTCTGATGTAAAGTGCCTACTGTTTTACTGGTTCTCTTAATCCACTTCACAAAAGTTGTTGTTTTCTTTCACCAATCTAGTTAGAAAGTATTGAATATTAAGTTTTGAAGTTTTGAGCTTTTTGCAAAAAGTTGGTCAAACTTGGTCAACATAAGCTCAAAAGAGCTTATTTCAGATTTCTCATTCATTTCTAGATAAAAATGGTTCTAGTTTGATTTCCCCTTCTTTAAATCAAGTGCTTAATCAGTTTCTTTACAAAAATCAGGTTGTGACTGATTGGAATAAGCTGTAGCTTATTTTGTGCTTATTAATAAGCACTCAATTGCTTATTTTTTACTTTTAGCTAGATTCCTTAGATACACGTTGCTTAAATTGAATTAGAAGAGTTTTGCAAGTGGTTTCAGCTGATTTGGTTGAGTAATAAGCTCAAACGAGCTTATTCATTCTTGTTGCCCGTTTTTAGTTAAACTCTTAACAAAATTGCACTTTAGTCCCTAGAAGTTTAATCAGTTTCAAAACCTAGCTAAACTTCCTAATTTTGTGGTTTTTGCAAAATTTGGTCCTTTACATTTGAAAGTTGTTACATTTCAGTTGTTAAGTTTGTTAGTTTGTTACTATTTGGTTAGTTAGTTATCAATTTTAAAAGTTTGGTCCTTATAGTTAACAGTTTTGCATTTTTAGTCCCTAAAGTTGTTAGAATTTAATTTTCAAGCATTTAATTTTCCTAAAATTTACATTTTCAGTCCTTTTAGTTTTATATTTTGCAATTTTATATTTTACTTGAATAAAACTTGGTATTTGCAACTTGTTTTACGTATAAGTAGGTTTATATTTTTCATTTTTAAATAGTATTGTTTGAATTAGCAATAGATTACCAAGCAAGCTTGAACAACCAAGAACAATAATAAATCTGAAATTTGATTGGACTTTCTATTGGTTAAGAACTGAGAAAACGAACTTGCATTATACTACATTTCAAGCCCCTGCTAGTGTTAAACATCAAACAGCTTATTCATAAGCCATTTTGGCTTATCCAAACTTTCCACAACTTATTTTTTATGATAGATCTTCCTTATTTGACCCATTGATTTGATCTGGAGCTTATTAGGGTTTGACTTTTAAGTTTGACTAGAAAACTCATCAAGTTGACTTTTACATATGTGCTTAATTGTTTATTCTGGCTTATTTAGTGTGCTTATTGGAAAACTTTTTGATTATTTTGCTTAATTAAGTCATTTAAAACATTTTGAAACTTGAATCAGCACTTGAGGTGGTCTAGAACTCAAAAATGACGATTTTGTCGTTTTGTGAAGAGAAACTTGGCTTATTTCAGGCTTATTTCTTGTGCTTTTTCAAATTTTCTTTTTACAGATCTCTTTGGTAACTCAAAAGAAGCTTGTGTGTCAAATTTTAGCTTATGGCATCAGCTTATAGCTTAATGGGCCAAAAAGCCCATTAAGAATAAGCTAACTTAAACACATTTTCAGCGTTTGGGCCTTCAGAGTTTTGTTCTTAAAATCAGATTTTAACTCAAATAGGAATTTTTGGGCTTATTTGGACAACATTTTTCTTATTGCGCCATAAAAAGCCCATTAAGGGGTCTGTTTGGACTTTTGGCCCATTTCAAGGCCCAATAGGGGTATTTTGTAATTTCAAGTGCATTTCTATTTTATTTAGGTTAAAATAAAACTAGTTTGCAACTTTTTAGATTTTTTTATAAATTTCGGATTTTTATTATTATTTTATTAGTAAAAATTAAAATTTAGATTTTTACAAGTTTTTCATTTTCCTTAGTTCAAATACATCAAGTTAGGAATTTTACAATTTTTAGATTAAGTTTATTGTCATTAGATTATTTTTTAGAATTATTTTAATTTTTAATAGTTTTTAATTGTTTTTAAAAAGTATTTATTAATTTTAAAATTTTCAAAAATAGTTTTAAATTTAGTTAAGTCATTTTAGAGGTTTACAAGTTAAAAAATCTCATTTTGGGCTTTTTGTTAATTAAATTGATTTTTGGGCTTTAATTAGCATTAAAAATTATTATTTAATTAAATAAAAGGTTTGAGTGATTTTTGATTTTTTTTGTAAAATCTAATTACGTTTTTTAGGATTAATTGCAATTTTCTAGGAATTTGTAGGGTAATTTTTTATTTTGGTCATTTTTTACGGTTTTACGTGCACGACTTATCGTCTTAGTTTAATTCATAATCGTAACCGTCATTTTCTTCTAATCTCTTTTCTATTTTTCTTTTCTCATAAATCATAATCACATTATTAATCTTATCTTTACACAACACACTTGCCTCCTTGAGAACGATCCCCACATTAGGTCACTTACTTGTTAATACTTGCCCCAATTACGCTCTTTTCCTAAATAGTAGTAAAACCACTACACCATAAATCTAGAGAGAGAAAGTAATTAGCTACTCCTAAAACATAAAATAAATATATCTAAATTATCTAACCACCTCCTAATGACATATTAGGAGGGTATTTATAGGAGGAGTGGAAGTGTTGATTCTTCTCTCTTTGTTTCTTTGTCTTTTCGTCTTTTTCTTCATAAAAGCCCGTGTTTTCTTCCTTTTTCATCTTTTGGTCCTAAAACACGACAAAAACACAAACCACGCATAATTCCGACTTTTACGACATTAGATACACGTTTTAGCTTGGTTTTTATTATAATTAAGTGGCAAAGGGATGAGTGTTTTCACACTTATCAAATCCCCTACACTTGACCATTGCAATGCCCTCATGCAATGCATTAGTTACAAAGCAAGATTTACATTCTCCATCATAATTAACCCATATTGGCCTTTATTAAACACAAGACATTAAGGAAACTTAAAAAAGATAGAAGATAACAAAATATTTGAAGGACGAAAACAAGTAAAGCAATCAATGACTTACATTAGGGCTTTTGGTTGTCATGAATGTTTATCACCCTCAAGTTTTACGTTCTCCACACTAAGCTTAAAAACGAGATCATTGTTATTATAAGTTAGTAACGCTAACACGCACTCATGTGGCTCAATTATTCGCTTAGACCCCCTTATTCCTAGGTGTATCTCGTATATTTTATTGTTGTCTTGAATGATCACGAGGATGCATTGTTGACTTATTTTGATAGTTCATTTAAGCTGAAAATAAAGTAGGACGATTTAATCAATAGTTAGCTAAAGGACAAAATCTTTTAAAACTTCTTCTCGAAACCTCATAAAGTTCATATCTTGGCATAACTCGTTTCATGATTTGAGACCTTTCTCAGATCGATATTTGGCATTGACTTCATACTTCGAATCTTGAGAGACGTTCTTGAAATAATGGTCTTCTCTTTATAATAGGAATTTCTTCACTTGAAGTTTTTGAGAGATTCTTCAAACTTTGACCACGACTTCTTCATTTTTCTCCAATATTTATTTAGGATTTTGATATACAACGATCCGCCTCCTATTAGGACTTGGATATATTTATCCTCATACCTTTTTAGGGCCTTTTAGGATAGACTTATCCATGATCTTTAGGGGAGTATTTGCTTTTCGGCGTGTGTCTCGATTCTTTATATTGATTTTTGACAAATGATTCTTCACATCACTTTGGATCTTTAGCAACAAAATGTAGCCCTCATGCCTTGTTAGGGCCTTTTCGGACTCGCCAATCCTCGCATCCCGCTTCAATAAGTTATGCCTTAGCTATGAAATCTAATTAATACAGAGCAACTTTTTAACGATCTTGTGCTAGAAGCTAAGTAAGTTTTCAAATCGTACAACCTTAATTATTTCAATTATATTTATTAACAAGCGATGGGAGAAAAAGTTCATAATTAACTCACATAAATTCATGAAAGAATACCAAAATTATAATTGACTCTATCATCTATCGTTCTCCACAATTTAATATCTCAAGGAATGAGACTCGTGGATGCTTAGCCAATTAAATCAAATTTTTGGGTTTTCAAGTCATCTATAGGATCTTGCAACTTCTTAGACTTTTTCAAGTTTAGAATTTGCATTTTAAAGTTCCCTTGATAAGCGACTTTCTAGGATCAATTATAGGAACTTGCGAAAAGTTCTTGTTCTTAACCCGTATGAGTTAAGACTTTCGCGTTTAAAGTTCCCTATATAAAAGTCTAGCAAAACTTGATTTAAACACGTTAAGGATACTAGCTAGAGTAAACTTGGATAAGTAAACTCAGGTTGAGTCAAAAGATTCATGACGGGCCTAATATATCAAAGACATCTAAACTTATTAAAACCATTTTATTAACATTTATTCTAGCAATGAAAGAAAATAATGATAACAAAGGAAAATACAACTAGGCCAAAATAGATCAAAAATTTTGAAAAATGTCGAAAAATCAATTTTCGGTTAAAATGAGGACATATTCATGGAAAAGCCCAATTACCTTCGATAGAAGTCCCCCCTACACTTAAAATAAACATTGTCCTTAATGTTTAAGCATGTGGGAGTAAACTCCCCTACACTTAGGACATTGTGCACGTTGTTTAAATCTTGCTAAGGAAGAGACAACTAAAGTGATTCCTTAATTAATATTGAAGAATATAAAATAGTGAATCAAAAGAGTTTAGGATAAAACCGGGAAGACGGAAACACGGAATCATGGGTTGTCAAAAGTCATCAAAAGCGGACCTTTTAAAGCTCGAATCCCTGCACATCATAAGAAAGAAAACAACAAACACATACTAGGGTCTCCCCCTATACTTATTATAAAAAACGGATAAAAAGGATAGATCATCGGGTTGCCTCCCGAGAAGCGCTTGTTTTTGTTCACCGAGTCGTGAGCCTAACTCAACCTTGATTACAATGGTAAGAACCTTGAAGAACATCCACTAGGGTCAAATACATGGTTTTCCTCCATCAAATAGCACAAGCTTAAGGTGAACAAGACAAGCCAAAGAAGAGTAGGCAAGGTCTTAAGCAAAGATGGAGCACGGCGGTAGAGGGTGTGGAGAGGTGAAAGCTGTCACACCCCACCATGGCGGAATATGGGGCACGACGTATGGATATCATCACAACAATAGCGTGTCTATAGAGATAACTAAATAATATAAGAAATGTCATAAAATGGTGACACAAATATCATGACAATATCTCAACAATGCAGGAGTCTAGGTAAGTAGGTAACAGTCCTACCTCTTACCCAAGACAAACAAATAACACAAACAAACAAACATATAGGTGCCAACAGTATCACTTATTAAAATGAACAATCAAATAAAACTAAGAAGGAAACGGGGATTCTCCTTCTATATGCATTCCTAAGCTTCTCCAATCCTAGCCACTTATGTTCTCATGCTTAACCATAGTATCACCTGAAAGAGACACTAAAACACGTCAACATAAAGTTGGTGAGAGTCATAGGTTTAGACTCCAACACAAGACAAGTCATAAGCTGTGAATACCATAAACCAATAAACATATGGACAATGCGCTACAATCATGTACTAACAACTAGCATTCAATTTAAATCAATCATTACAATTCCAAGGCATCACGCCTTACCAACAATCACAATTTCCAAGGCATCACGCCTTACCAACGATCACAATTTCCAAGGCATCACGCCTTACCAACAATCACAATTTCCAAGGCATCACGCCTTACCAACGATCACAATTTCCAAGGCATCACGCCTTACCAACAATCATAATTTCCAAGGCATCACGCCTTAGCAACAATAACAATTTCCAAGGCATCACGCCTTATCATTAACCATAGGTCCCATAGGCGCCCATACACCTATGTACCTTTCCAATCCAGATCACACACAAACAAGAATCACATAGCAGTTAATCACATAAATGTACACACAAGTCCATCTCAAACCTTAAAACATTCACATCATTAATTTAGAAAATAATTCAACACAGTGTCTCTTCCATCCCATCTGGAATTCAAAAACAATAGTAAACATGGGACTATGAAACTCACCTGATAGCTTCTTCACAAGTCCTTGCACTAGCAACAAACTAACAAACCAAAAACACGCAATTAATACACGAACCAATCACTAAGATGGCTCATTAACCTATGATGGACATCTAGCCTATTCCCACATATTTACCTCATTGACAATCTCTAATCACCCCATTACCCTTCCTTAACAAGTCCTTAACTTTTTTTAAGTTTAATAACTATCCCGTTCATATTTTACACAAAACAGTCCCAGTTTTTAAGTCTCAAAACTTTAAGTCAAACGTCCACATAAACATACCCATGGTTTCTTTAAATAGAATATTCATACCCTTACATATGTTGGCTAACACCTCCCACTTTCCCTAACCTTAAAGCTACTGTTAAGGCTCCGATATACATATATCTACTTTTGTCATTCCAGATTTCCTGATTTTAAACGTACTAAAAGTTTGTTACCATTAAGGGGTCTTACCCTAAACCACAACCTTAGCCCAAGTGCAGATACTTACTACAATATATAAACCATCTCTCACGTTCGTGAGAAGATCCCAATGCAACCCTAAGTACCCCAAACAACCCAAAACTTAAAAAGAAAACAGGCTGAATTCAAAACTGTTTTGACCTACGACTGTTGTAACCTGTTTTTGACCCACTTCCCAACCTCCAATTTAGTTTTCGTTTCTTGCATTGGAAAGCCACTTCAATTACCTTTTCAGGGATACTTGGATCGTAAAATAAGAGTTTATAGAACTCCCGATATGATCAAAACAATTGACTCAAAAATCTGCCCAGTTTTTAAAAACGGGTTTAAACAAATTGAACAAATTAATTACCCATAATCCCATCTAATACAAGCCCTAGATTATATGATCATCATATTATGATTATCACATCATTATTTTACTGATTTTATAAAAACCCTAACCCTAATCCATCATAAAAATGATTAATTAAACACAAACAATTAAATTAAAAAGGGTTATGAAGGTTTTACCTTTGAATTAATAGAAGATGAAGAAAACCTAATTTTTGAAGAACCCTAATTGGCCACCATTGATGAATTTCGGCTAGAAGATGTTATGGAGGTTAAAAACCTGATTATTATGGTTATGAGTTGGGTTTTGTTATGTCCTAAAGGCTCCCTAATCCCATTACAAGTCCATTGGGTCTGTTTTAGGCTTTTCCCTTCTTTCTTTCTTCTTTGGTGCGTCTAAACCGACCCAAACACCCCTAAATTCGTTTTTTTTTATTTTTATTATTTAATATTATGTTATTAATAATATTACTTTAATTTTCCTTAATTTATTTCAGCTCCTAAAGCTTCCAAAACCACAAAAGCGTAAAACTAGTCAAATTTACGCGTTTTACCGTAAAAGACGTAAAATATACACTTTTATAAAAAAAACTCAAATTTTGAAATAAACTTTATAACTAAGTCCTAAATGACTTAAAACCATCCCGAAAAATATTCATATGTATTATTACCTCACCCGAGACCTCTAAATGCTAAACCGTAAATCCTAAAAAAATACTATTACTATAATACTTATACGTATACGTAAACACCACAATATCACCATTTCATTTCATAGTCACTAATTGTGATCTCATGAACAATAATTAACCGTTCCTTGATTTACTTATGAGTACTCTATACTCATAAACGATAATCACACCACCCTCAATCACACAAAATAAACACGTAATCACACAATTCAAGTAAGCACACATAAAATAACCTAAAAGTAAGACCAAGTGACAAATCCAAAACCTAGGGTTGTCACATCAATCCCTCCTAATAGAAATCTCGGCCCGAGATTCACTCCCAAACTCAAACTTATTCTCAGCAAACAAACGAGGATGCATATCCCTGATAAAACCTTCACGTTCAAACGTGAACTCAGTTTACACAAAAGTAATCTGAACCAACAACACATGAGCCTTAACCGTCCGCGAGGAAACTTATCAAAACCATAAAGTTATGTAACCAACCTAACTAAATCTCGCAACTCATCAAACAAGAACTGTCTTGAAACCAAGTTAGGAGCCGTCACATAACTCAACGGGTTTAAAGCTGTCACCCCGATTTCAGTCTTACTCATAAATACCATAAATCAAAACTCATCAAAATATAACCACGTATAATAAGGTCTAAAGAACTCTCAAATTCCTTCCCAACTCATCTCTATGTTAACCCTCCAAGTGTTCATAACCGAAAATTACCCAAAACACGAGTTTAAACCATGTTGTCCGAAAATTAACCTTGAACTCAACACTTGTACAATTAATTCGACCAAGCTACTGACTTCCAATTACGAAACTTTCTGAATATTTGAAAAGTATGTTCCGAGTACATAATTTTAGCCTTTTGAATCACCCAAAAACCTTTAAAAACGAATAAGTTATGACCAAAACGATTTTTCTCAAAATCTGCCTAGGCATTAGCGACAGTTTCTGACAGTTAGCGATAGTTTCTGCCTACTCCGATTTATACCAAAAAAAACGATTTTTAAACCCTAAAACCCTCCATTAATTACCAAAACTAGAACCTAATTTATTTTAATTCCAGAAAATTAAAACTCTATTAATTACATGATTTTAACATATTTCACTAAATGAGAACAAAATTTTTAGCTTAAGAACAATAACTTTAGGTGATCAAAACCAAAATATTTTAAAATAACCGAGTCATGCTTATATGTTAAAGAATTTATATTCCACCTTATTTGAAACATGATCCCGACACTTCCTTATTTCATCGACTACCAACAACTATTTTTTTTTTCAATTTGCAAGTTCTATTTTTTTTACCATGTATAACTCGAAACAAAAGACATCGTTACCCCAAAAGAAATCTCCACCATCTCAAAATCCTTCACGCCAAAAGTACCGTACAAACAAACACGTGAAATGAGGACCCGAGAAATGCGCTACTACATAAGTTGAACATCTCAAAGAGAAACGAGCTAGCAACCATCCCAAGAATATAACCGGTAAGTAGAAAATAATTTTACATACATAAAGCGTACATACACTCAAATCCATCCAACATATACTATATAAGCATGTATTAACTCTCTTTCATGCAATCATACTTGAAAGTCTAGTGGTGTTGTGGCACATATATAATTATGTAGGCCTCCATAATTATACATGTTCCCTTTCACCAATGTACTCCCTCCTATGATGACACTTATAAGATATTAATACTACACATAACACATAATCCAACAATTACAAGCACATAACACACAAGATAAGATCCAAAACCCCATGTATTAAAATAACATAGCCAATGCACGAAACACATAAACTCTTAGTCCAGCAGAACCAATGTAGACAAAATTTAAAATGTATAAAGAACATGAAAACATAATTAAGCGAAATCCAACAATGACTAGCGTATATGACCATGGTTCTACCCGCACTAATCAAAACTCATAAAGAAAATAACATGTAGTTAAGTATGAACCATAGTAGTTCATAACCTAACAAATACTGCGAAAATAATATTCAAACACATCAATTACTATAAAATGAACACATACTCCTATGACGCCTATATGCAGGGACCCTTAAGCTATAGACTAGGCAACACGACTAGGCAACCTAATTCTCTATAACCATTGTCTCTGATACCATTCTGTCACACCCCACCATGGCGGAATATGGGGCACGACGTATGGATATCATCACAACAATAGCGTGTCTATAGAGATAACTAAATGATATAAGAAATGTCATAAAATGGTGACACAAATATCATGACAATATCTCAACAATACAGGAGTCTAGGTAAGTAGGTAACAGTCCTACCTCTTACCCAAGACAAACAAATAACACAATCAAACAAACATATAGGTGCCAACATTATCACTTATTAAAATGAACAATCAAATAAAACTAAGAAGGAAACGGGGATTCTCCTTCTATATGCATTCCTAAGCTTCTCCAATCCTAGCCACTTATGTTCTCATGCTTAACCATAGTATCACCTGAAAGAGACACTAAAACACGTCAACATAAAGTTGGTGAGAGTCATAGGTTTAGACTCCAACACAAGACAAGTCATAAGCTGTGAATACCATAAACCAATAAACATATGGACAATGCGCTACAATCATGTAATAACAACTAGAATTCAAGTTAAATCAATCATTACAATTCCAAGGCATCACGCCTTACCAACAATCACAATTTCCAAGGCATCACGCCTTACCAACGATCACAATTTCCAAGGCATCACGCCTTACCAACAATCACAATTTCCAAGGCATCACGCCTTACCAACAATCACAATTTCCAAGGCATCACGCCTTACCAACAATCACAATTTCCAAGGCATCACGCCTTACCAACAATCACAATTTCCAAGGCATCACACCTTATCATTAACGATAGGTCCCATAGGCGCCCATACACCTATATGCCTTTCCAATCCAGATCACACACAAGAAAGAATCACATAGCAGTTAATCACATAAATGTACACACAAGTCCATCTCAAACCTTAAAACATTCACAGCATTAATTTAGAAAATAATTCAACACAGTGTCTCTTCCATCCCATCTGGAAGTCAAAAATAATAGTAAACATGGGACTATGAAACTCACCTGATAGCTTCTTCACAAGTCCTTTCACTAGCAACAAACTAACAAACCAAAAACACGCAATTAATACACGAACCAATCACTAAGATGGCTCATTAACCTATGATGGACATCTAGCCTATTCCCACATATTTACCTCATTGACAAGCTCTAATCACCCCATTACCCTTCCTTAACAAGTCCTTAACTTGGTTTAGTTTAATAACTATCCCGTTGATATTTTACACAAACAGTCCCAGTTTTTAAGTCTCAAAACATTAAGTCAAACGTCTACTTAAACATACCCATGGTTTCTGTAATAGAATATTCATACCCTTACATATGTTGGCTATCAACTCCCACTTGACCTAACCTTAATGCTACTGTTAAGGCCCCGATATACATATATCTACTTTTGTCATTCCAGATTTCCTGATTTTAAACGTACTAAAAGTTTGTTACCATTAAGGGGTCTTAACCTAAACCACAACCTTAGCCCAAGTGCAGATACTTACTAAAATATATAAACCATCTCTCACGTTCGTGAGAAGATCCCAATGCAACCCTAAGTACCCCAAACAACCCAAAACTTAAAAAGAAAACAGGCTGAATTCAAAACTATTTTGACCTACGACTGTTGTAACCTGTTTTTGACCCACTTCCCGACCTCCAATTCAGTTCTCGTTTCTTGCATTGGAAAGCCACTTAAATTACCTTTTCAGGGATACTTGGATCGTAAAATAAGAGTTTATAGAACTCCCGATATGATCAAAACAATTGACTCAAAAATCTGCACAGTTTTTAAAAACGGGTTTAAACAAATTGAACAAATTAATTACCCATAACCCCATCTAATACAAGCCCTAGATTATATGATCATCATATTATGATTATCACATCATTATTTTACTGATTTTATAAAAACCCTAACCCTAATCCATCATAAGAATGATTAATTAAACACAAACAATTATATTAAAAAGGGTTATGAAGGTTTTACCTTTGAATTAATAGAAGATGAAGAAAACCTAATTTTTGAAGAACCCTAATTGGCCACCGTTGATGAATTTCGGCTAGAAGATGTTATGGAGATTAAAAACCTGATTATTATGGTTATGAGTTGGGTTTGGTTAAGTCCTAAAGGCCCCCTAATCCCATTACAAGTCCATTGGGCCTGTTTTGGGCTTTTCCCTTCTTTCTTTCTTCTTTGGTGCGTCTAAACCGACCCAAACACCCCTAAATTCGTTTTTTTTTATTATTTAATATTATGTTATTAATATTAATTTAATTTTCCTTAATTTATTTCAGCTCCTAAAGCTTCCAAAACCACAAAAGCGTAAAAGCGTAAAACTAGTCAAATTTACGCGTTTTACCGTAAAAGACATAAAATATACACTTTTATAAAAAATCTCAAATTTTGAAATAAACTTTATAAGTAAGTCCTAAATGACTTAAAACCATCCCGAAAAATATTCATATGTATTATTACCTCACCCGAGACCTCTAAATGCTAAACCGTAAATCCTAAAAAAATACTATTACTATAATACTTATACGTATACGTAAACACCACAATATCACCCTTTCATTTCATAGTCACTAATTGTGATCTCATGAACATGAATTAACCGTTCCTCGATTCACTTATGAGTACTCTATACTCATAAACGATAATCACACCACCCTCAATCACACAAAATAAACACGTAATCACACAATTCAAGTAAGCACACATAAAATAACCTAAAAGTAAGACCAAGTGACAAATCCAAAACCTAGGGTTGTCACATCACTCCCTCCTAATAGAAATCTCGTCCCGAGATTCACTCCCAAACTCAAACTTATTCTCAACAAAGAAACGAGGATGCATATCCCTGATAAAACCTTCACGTTCAAACGTGAACTCAGTTTACACAAAAGTAATCTCAACCAACAACACATGAGCCTTAACCGTCCGCGAGGAAACTTATCAAAACCATAAAGTTATGTAACCAACCTAACTAAATCTCGCAACTCATCAAACAAGAACTGTCTTGAAACCAAGTTAGGAGCCGTCACATAACTCAACGGGTTTAAAGCTGTCACCCCGATTTCAGTCTTACTCATAAATAACATAAATGAAAACTCATCAAAATATAACCACGTATAATAAGGTCTAAAGAACTCTCAAATTCCTTCCCAACTCATCTCTATGTTAACCCTCCAAGTGTTCATTACCGAAAATTACCCAAAACACGAGTTTAAACCATGTTGTCCGAAAATTAACCTTGAACTCAACACTTGTACAATTAATTGGACCAAGCTACTGACTTCCAATTACGAAACTTTTTGAATATTTGAAACGTATGTTCCGAGTACATAATTTTAGGCTTTTGAATCACCCAAAAACCTTTAAAAACGAATAAGTTATGACCAAAACGATTTTTCTCAAAATCTGCCTAGGCATTAGCGACAGTTTCTGACAGTTAGTGACATATTTGACAGTTTAGCGACAGTTTCTGCCTACTCTGATTTATACCAAAAAAAAACAATTTTTAAACCCTAAAACCCCCCATTAATTACCAAAACTAGAACCTAATTTATTTTAATTCCAGAAAATTAAAACTCTATTAATTACATGATTTTAACATATTTCACTAAATAAGAACAAAATTTTTAACTTAAGAACAATAACTTTAGGTGATCAAAACCAAAATATTTTAAAATAACCGAGTCATGCTTATATGTTAAAGAATTTATATTCCACCTTATTTGAAACATGATCCCGACACTTCCTTATTTCATCGACTACCCACAACTATTTTTTTTTTTCAATTTGCAAGTTCTATTTTTTTTACCATGTATAACTCGAAACAAAAGACATCGTTACCCAAAAAGAAATCTCCACCATCTCAAAATCCTTCACGCCAAAAGTACCGTACAAACAAACACGTGAAATGAGGACCCGAGAAATGCGCTACTACAGAAGTTGAACATCTCAAAGAGAAACGAGCTAGCAACCATCCCAAGAATACAACCGGTAAGTAGAAAATAATTTTATATACATAGGCATAAGCGTACATACACTCAAATCCATCCAACATATACTATACAAGAATGTATTAACTCTCTTTCATGCAATCATACTTGAAAGTCCAGTGGTGTTGTGGCACATATATAATTATGTAGGCCTCCATAATTATACATGTTACCTTTCACCAATGTACTCCCTCCTATGATGACATTTATAAGAAATTAATACTACACATAACACATAATCCAACAACTCACAAGCACATAACCACACAAGATAAGATCCAAAACCCCATGTATTAAAATAACATAGCCAATGCACGAAACACATAAACTCGTAGTCCAGCTGAACCAGCGTAGACAAAATTTTAAAATGTATAAAGAACATGAAAACATAATTAAGCGAAATCCAACAATGACTAGCGTATACGACCATGGTTCCACCCGCACTAATCAAAACTCGTAAAGAAAATAACATGTAGTTAATATGGACCATAGTAGTTCATAACCTAACAAATACTGCGAAAATAATATTCAAACACATCAATTACTATAAAATGCACACATACTCCTATGACGCCTATATGCAGGGACCCTTAAGCTATAGACTAGGCTACACGACTAGGCAACCTAATTCTCTATAACCATTGTCTCTGATACCATTCTGTCACACCCCACCATGGCGGAATATGGGGCACGACGTATGGATATCATCACAACAATAACGTGTCTATAGAGATAACTTAATGATATAAGAAATGTCATAAAATGGTGACACAAATATCATGACAATATCTCAACAATGCAGGAGTCTAGGTAAGTAGGTAACAGTCCTACCTCTTACCCAAGACAAACAAATAACACAAACAAACAAACATATAGGTGCCAACAGTATCACTTATTAAAATGAACAATCAAATAAAACTAAGAAGGAAACGGGGATTCTCCTTCTATATGCATTCCTAAGCTTCTCCAATCCTAGCCACTTATGTTCTCATGCTTAACCATAGTATCACCTGAAAGAGACACTAAAACACGTCAACATAAAGTCGGTGAGAGTCATAGGTTTAGACTCCAAAACAAGACAAGTCATAAGCTGTGAATACCATAAACCAATAAACATATGGACAATGCGCTACAATCATGTACTAACAACTAGCATTCAAGTTAAATCAATCATTACAATTCCAAGGCATCACGCCTTACCAACAATCACAATTTCCAAGGCATCACGCCTTACCAACGATCACAATTTCCAAGGCATCACGCCTTACCAACAATCACAATTTCCAAGGCATCACGCCTTACCAACGATCACAATTTCCAAGGCATCACGCCTTACCAACAATCACAATTTCCAAGGCATCACGCCTTATCATTAACCATAGGTCCCATAGGCGCCCATACACCTATGTACCTTTCTAATCCAGATCACACACAAACAAGAATCACATAGCAGTTAATCACATAAATGTACACACAAGTCCATCTCAAACCTTAAAACATTCATAACATTAATTTAGAAAATAATTCAACACAGTGTCTCTTCCATCCCATCTGGAAGTCAAAAACAATAGTAAACATGGGACTATGAAACTCACCTGATAGCTTCTTCACAAGTCCTTGCACTAGCAACAAACTAACAAACCAAAAACACGCAATTAATACACGAACCAATCACTAAGATGGCTCATTAACCTATGATGGACATCTAGCCTATTCCCACATATTTACCTCATTGACAAGCTCTAATCACCCCATTACCCTTCCTTAACAAGTCCTTAACTTGGTTAAGTTTAATAACTATCCCGTTGATAGTTTACACAAAACAGTCCCAATTTTTAAGTCTCAAAACTTTAAGTCAAATGTCCACTTAAGCATACCCATGGTTTCTGTAAGTAGAATATTCATACCCTTACATATGTTGGCTAACCCCTCCTACTTGCCCTAACCTTAAAGATACTGTTAAGGCCCCGATATACATATATCTACTTTTGTCATTCCAGATTTCCTGATTTTAAACGTACTAAACGTTTGTTACCATTAAGGGGTCTTACCCTAAACCACAACCTTAGCCCAAGTGCAGATACTTATTAAAATATATAAACCATCTCTCACGTTCGTGAGAAGATCCCAATGCAACCCGAAGTACCCCAAACTACCCAAAACTTAAAAAGAAAACAGGCTGAAACTGTTTTGACCTACGACTGTTGTAACCTGGTTTTGACCCACTTCCCGACCTCCAATTTAGTTCTCGTTTCTTGAACTGGAAAGCCACTTCAATTACCCTTTCAGGGATACTTGTATCGTAAAATAAGAGTTTATAGAACTCCCGATATGATCAAAACAATTGACTCAAAAATCTGCCCAGTTTTTAAAAACGGGTTTAAACAAATTGAACAAATTAATTACCCATAACCCCATCTAATACAAGCCCTAGATTATATGATCATCATATTATGATTATCACATCATTATTTTACTGATTTTATAAAAACCCTAACCCTAATCCATCATAAGAATGATTAATTAAACACAAACAATTAAATTAAAAAGGGTTATGAAGGTTTAACCTTTGAATTAATAGAAGATGAAGAAAACCTAATTTTTGAAGAACCCTAATTGGCCACCATTGATGAATTTCGGTTAGAAGATGTTATGGAGGTTAAAAACCTGATTATTATGGTTATGAGTTGGGTTTGGTTAAGTCCTAAAGGCCCCCTAATCCCATTACAAGTCCATTGGGCCTGTTTTGGGCTTTTCCCTTCTTTCTTTCTTCTTTGGTGCGTCTAAACCGACCCAAACACCCCTAAATTCGTTTTTATTATTTTTATTATTTAATATTATGTTATTAATATTACTTTAATTTTCCTTAATTTATTTCAGCTCCTAAAGCTTCCAAAACCACAAAAGCGTAAAACTAGTCAAATTTACGCGTTTTACCGTAAAAGACGTAAAATATACACTTTTATAAAAAATCTCAAATTTTGAAATAAACTTTATAACTAAGTCCTAAATGACTTAAACCCATCCCGAAAAATATTCATATGTATTATTACCTCACCCGAGACCTCTAAATGCTAAACCGTAAATCCTAAAAAAATACTATTACTATAATACTTATACGTATACGTAAACACCACAATATCACCATTTCATTTCATAGTCACTAATTGTGATCTCATGAACATGAATTAATCGTTCCTCGATTTACTTATGAGTACTCTATACTTATAAACGATATTCACACCACCCTCAATCACACAAAATAAACACGTAATCACACAATTCAAGTAAGCACACATAAAATAACCTAAAAGTAAGACCAAGTGACAAATCCAAAACCTAGGGTTGTCACAAAAGCATAGCTCCATAGTTTCCAAATGTCTTTCCTTTTATTTCATCAGATGGATACTGAGATGGCTTAAAAATTGCGATACCTAGATCGAACACCTTTTCCTTTAGGGGAAAATAAGACTTAGACTCAGTAGACCTTGAAGATTCGCCCATAAACAGCACAATCTCATCCGAAGAAGGTGGAAAGAGAGGTGTTAAGGCATAGGTACTACGGATATTGGTGTCGTCCGGTTTCTTCTCCTTTGAAGTGGGTTTCTTTGCATCCGAAGGGGGATAAAGACCATAATCAAAGTACAAAGGAGGAGAATCATGCTTATTGGGAAAGTATGTATTAAGAAAAGTGGAGAAATCTTCCTCAAATGAGTAATAATCCAAAGTAGGATCAAGCATTGTTGACAGAGGATCTTCATCAAAAATAGGAGCATAATCATCAGTAGAAGACATATCATTTGAAGAATCACTCGAAAGAGTGTCAACATCATCAAAGTCATCATATGTTTGCAAGTCATTATACTCTAAATAAAAATCATCATAATCATCCACATCGGAACTAAAATCATCATCATAATCATCATATATTGGTGGGGGTCCAAATTGGAGAAAGAATCATTAGAATCATCCACATGGTCTTGGAAAAGTGGATTATCATAGCAAGTCTTGAAAAGAGGATTGTTGTGTAGCACAAAATCATCAAGCTTTGTATTTTCCAAAGGAGTTGTATCAAGCTCGTCTAGAAGCATATTGATGTTTTTGTTTTTACCCCTTTAGGAAAAGGAAGGTAAAATAGGGTAAGTACGACGATTTAGGAAAACCATGCACAAATGACCCTAGAATGAGTTCGTTCTCAAGGAGGCTAGTGTTTTATGAGTGTAATAATTTGTATTAACTTTGTGATTATATTTGTGAGAAAGAAAAATAGAAATGGGATAAGAAGAGAATGACAGTTACGAAGACGGATTACACTAAGACGATAAAGGCGTACATGTAAAACCGTAAAAAGCACCAAAATTAAAATTTTACTCTAAAAATTACCAAAAATCAGTAAAAATTCACTAAAATATTCTAAGAGTTTACAAAAAATCTAAACTTGCTAAAACCTTTTAATTAATTAAATATTAATTTTTTAATGCTAATTAAAGCCCTAAAAATCAATATTAACTAATAAAAATTCCAAATCAAGATCTTAAAGTTTGTAAACCTTTAGAATAACCTAATTAAGCTAAAAAGTATTTTTCAAAATTTTAAAACCACTAAAAACTATTTTTAAACAATTAAAAACTATTAAAAGCTAATTAAACTTAAAATAATTCTAGAAAATAATTAAAAGACTCTAAAAATATTTGGAAAGTTGTAAAATTCCTAATTAAGTGTCTAGAAACTAGGAAAAATGTAAAAACTTAGAGAATCAGACTTTTAATTTTTAATAATAAAATAACATTAAAATATTAATAAAAATCCAAAAATCCTAAAAATTCTAAAAAGTTGCAAACCAGCTTATTTTAACCTAAATAACTCAGAAATGAACTTGAAATTACCTAAATACCCTTAATGGGCCTAGAAAATGGGCTAAACCCAAAACAGATCCTTAATGGGCCAAATTTGAGCCCAAAATGAAAAAGTAGCCCAAATAAGCCCAAAAAGCACTACTTGACTCAAAATTTGATTTTAAACAACTTTTCCCAAAGGCCCAAAAGCTGAAAGTGTGAAATAAGCAAGCTTATACCAAACAGCTTATTCTTAACGGGCTTTTTGGCCCATTAAGCTATAACCTAATGCCATAAGCTCAAATTAGACACACAAGCTTCTTTTGTCCTAAATAAGACTTCTATAAAAAGAAATTTGAAATAAGCCCAAAGAATAAGCCTGGAAATGCAATAAGCAATCTACAGAAAACGACAAAATAGTCGTTTTTGAGTTCTAGGCCACCCCAAAAGCTGATTCAAGTTTCTAAAGCTTTTAAATGACTTAATTAAGCTATTTCAACAAAAAGTTTTCAAATAAGATGACTCAGTAAGCTGGAAAAAGCAAATAAGCACTTATGAAAAAGTCAGATAAGTTAGTTTTCTAGCAAAAAGTCAAAGTCAAAGTCCAATAAGCTCCAGTCTAATCAAATGGGTCAAATAATGAAGATCTATCACAAAAAATAAGTTGTTGCAGGTCTGCATAAGCTAAAATAGCTTATTGATAAGCTGAGTACAAATTAACACTAGCAGGGGCTAGTTTTGGGTGTTGAGCAGTGGGAACTTTTCCCACTGTTTGACTTGTAGACTTTTTTATCTTTAGTGAACTCTTTGGAGATTCAAGTTTCAACAAGGCACCCAAATGAACATTGGATCATAAGGAGTCAATACAGACAAAGAAATCACAACAAGTAAACATGTTTCATGCAATGATTCAAAGATTTAAGCAAGATTCAAGCTGATGAATGTTATTGATGGACACTAACACATGCAGTTTTCACTTTGCTGATGTACTTGACCAAAAAGCGAGATTCAAACCTCAAGATCTATCAAGTATGTTATAATAATGATGTTTTAACAGCTTTTAACCGTAAGCATGCATAAACACTAGGTTTTCCCAAAATCTTAGGTCAAAAACAGTCAAACTCAACAAGTTATAGCAGATTATGTGATTCAAGGTTTCAAACTTCAAAACTTGCAGAAAAATACTCTCAACCAAGCATATATCAGATATAAAGCACAAACACAAACTTCCTTCCACACAATAACAAGTTTTGATTCAAAGAAAGTAATCCCAAACACCCTTTTATCTTTTCAAATCAAATTTTAAACAAGAAAAAGTGTGATTCAGTTTACCCAATGATTAATCTAGCATATAAACAACATTATCATGCAAGATTAAGCAGATTCAAGCCAAGAACACAACAAGAACACAAGTAGAGCACAAATCCACAAAAAATCCAATATTTATCAGACTTTCAAGGTTTTAAGACAAACCTCATGGATGTATATCCACACCCATGAATGTTAGAGCTTCTGTGCTAGCTAGAACAAGCACAAGCTTCCAATAGCAACCTTTCTAAGATTCAAAAAGGTTAGAAGCACAATATCAAAATCAGAAAAGTAAAAAGCCTTGATTGATGCAACCTTGTTACCCCAAACTTGATTATCCCCAAGTTATAAGCCTCACCACACCTTGATAACACAATATCAGGATGCTATGATCAGCCCTATAGCCCAAGAATTCCAAGGTTTGAACAAGAACTTAGCAAAATATCAAGCTTGAAGGAAAAATGCAAACTTTTGCACTCTCTTTAAAAACAGGTTTTGAGATTCAGAAATAGCAAACTAAGAACAATAATTAGCAGATTATAACAATGGCACTTGATCTTTCTTCAACATTTCAAACATAATTCATTAAGATTGAAAAGGATTTACAGAAAAGTGAACAACTGAAAATTCAAGAGCAAAAACAAATGTACTGACCTAAGGCCTTTATATTGGCATACATGAACTAGTTAAGAGCTAAAAAACGTAAACCCTAATAGCTGTGATCTCCCAAAATTGCCCTTGGAGCTTTGGCATCTTTTGAAGATCATGTGACTGCATTTTGTTGTGTAGCATGAGTTGGCAAGTAAAAAGTGATCAAAGGGCTTGTATCAAGCTTAGGATGTAACCTGAAATCTCCAACGTTGGATTGCTGCCACCATTTTGGCAGTTAGCTTAAGCTTGTAGCAGGGGAATCTTGTGTGGGCCTTCTTGGTGATGTAGCATGTGTTTTGAGTGTGGGGATGTGATTAAGGGATGGTTAATCATCATTCTGGAGGTTTTCATGGCCTAATTACAACATAATTAAAAATACCCAATTGTGTTCTTGGAGTAAATAGTAATGTGTTTGATCTGGTTTAAGGGTGGATTAAGTTTAAAAAGTTGTTAATGGTGCCAAGGATTAAGAAATAATAAACCTGGTGAGTGGATTGCTTAGGTGGAGGAATGGCGGAGTTTGATTGGTTGTGGAGTGGTAGTGGGACACGTGTTGGCTGCTGGTAGGTCTAGGTAACTTCCTTGTCTGGCTACATTTAACCCCTCTTCTTCTTTTCTTCTTTCACTTTGTAAATAATCACATATAATCCGTTTTCCTTTGTTATCAAACTTTCCATTTTCACACTTTTGCCCCAAAATATTTCGTAAAGTAAATTCAGGGGTATTTCTTGCCAATTTGTGATTCTTGAGGGACTTATTTCGCATTTTCTTGATAGATTATGGTCTTAACTTGTATGATTGGCATTTTGGAGGACTGAAATTACCAAGTCTTCATTTATGAGGGACCATTCTTGCCAAATGTTGAAAGTCAAGGGTCCTTTTGGTAATTTTGGGATTTTCAAAGGACCAAACTTGTAATTTCTTGTTCTTTGAAGGACTTCATGATATATTTGACTTTGTGGAGGATAATGGTTGACAATTTAGCTTTGTTGAGGGGCTAAACTTGTCAATTCTTCAAAGTGGAGGGTCTTTTTTGTAATTTTGACAAACTTTAGGGACCAAACTTGTAATTATGAAGATACAAGGGTATAAAGTGTCAGTTCTTCCATATTGGAGGACCCTTCTTCATAATTTTTCAAATCTTCAAGGGTTTTTCTTGGGAAAGTCTTCATTAGGGCTTGGTTTAATGTGCGACTTCGTTTCCCGTGTTCGTTTTTGCATGATTCTTGTGATCTTTTGTCATTTTCTCAATATCCGTACCTAAAATACACAAGCAACAAACACAAGCATATATATGGGTATTTTGATGATTTTTAATGCATTTTAAGCCCTTTTTGGACGATGAGACTATGTATAAAAGCAGTCTCATCACTCCCCCATACTAAACCATTGTCGTGCCCTCACGCAATGCTAGAATAAAGTATCGTAGCACCCCCAAAATTCATTTTTATTCACTTTATTGAACGATAAACTAGCTACACTACTACTATTACTTCTACTTGCGTTTTAGACATAATGTATGATTTTCATCGCAAAATGGGACGTTTAGGTTCATAGAACAAGAACACGTGAATGCTTCGTTAGAAATAATTTCATCGTCCTCGATTTTCACCCCAATTCCAAGCCAAGCGTGCAACGAGATCATTGTCATTATAATTTAGTAATGCTAACACTACTCATATGCCCTAATCACATACTTATCCTCCCAATTTCCTAAGTTGTATCTCTTATATTTTTTTTGTCTTGAATGTTTCACGAGGATACATTGTTTGACTTATGCGATAATAGAGATTTAGGTCTAAAAATAGAGTCCTAACGGTGTAAGCAAGACCATCAAATCAATAACCCTTCCTAATAGATAACGATGTCAAAAAATTAAGTCAACAAGAAGGATCGATAAACACGGTTTTATAACGGTTTTGAACATGAGACTTATTACCAAGACTTTTATACGCCCCCTAATGGAAGGGCCTTATTATCTTTGGTTTACCTCCATCTTTTATTCAACTTCACCATGAAGCTTTTATTATGACTTCGGTCTTGCCTTGCCTTTTATTATCCACCTCATCGGTAGTTTTATTAGCCAAAGACGTATATCCTCACACTAAGGCGAATTTTGGATCTTTAAAGCTTCGAAGATTAAGGATTGATTCACTTTCAATTTTGCATAGATTTTTCGGCCTTGTGGGGCTTCAATTTGTTTGCTTGATTTAGGTGAGCACTTAAAATCTTATTACTGGGTGAAGCTTTCGATTATTCGGGTGCCAATACTTCAAAACCGTGACGCTGGCGATACCTTAATGTCTTCCCAATTTAATTACACGGAAGCTACTAGAACAGACTAGAAACCCGACAATCCCAACTAAACCGCTAAGTCAATATTTATTAAGCAAAAAATATTTACATGCGAAGGGAGAATAAGCAAACAACGAGAACACATGAGTTTTTGAAAGAATACAAGTACTCTACGTTTATCATAGTAACTTATAATTAACCCTATCATTTCTCGTCCTCATTTAAGAGACTTAGCCTAATGTGAAGTTAAGGAATCAAAGCTAAGTGCTCAACACGCATGGTCGAGTCAAAAATTACTCTTATTCTCGCCATCGGAAAACCAACATTCGTGTCTTCAAACACTTATAAAATATGAGAAAATTTTTAAAATTTGGCCATTTTTAGCCTTATTTTGCAACAAAACGATAAACAAAAAGATAAACTTTGGAAAGCGTGACGGTTTAGCAAGGCAAGTATCTATTCACCCCCCCCAATACTAAAGTTAAACATTGTCCTCAATGTTTCGAGTCTAGGGGTGCAAACACCCCCATACTAGAGACGTAGTCGAATGCCTAATCTAGCATGAAAAGGGTGTAACCATTAAATTTAAAGCCGTTTATGAAGTGTGCTAAAAACCTAAGGTTAGAACATCAAAGGATATATCATGGATATTGAGAAAGTCTTCAAAGAAAACGATCGAGCGCTCCCATAAAACGAACACGAGAGGCTCCAATCGTGAAGATCATGATCATCTAAAGTCCACAATTCACAAACAACCACGGAACAAAGGTTGGAAGGGCACAAATCCCCACACGTTACTACATTAGAAAGCGATAATATGTACATAGGGTAAGCATGGGACTCCCCCATGAGGCACCTCATTTTTGATTACCGAGTCATGAGCTCGACTCGATCCCCTCAATACTAATTATCATTAGGGAAAGTGACTTGGTCGAGGTAGTTCAAGGATGGAACTTCCCCGCCAAAGTAGTGCTTCAACCTATGTCCATTCACTTTGAAATTGGGGCCATCATTTTGAGCTAGCTCGATGGTCCCATAAGGAAAAACTTGGGTCACGGTGAATGGACCGGACCAACGGGATTTCAACTTACCGGAAAAGATTTTCAAGCGAGAATTAAAAAGCAAAACTTGATCCCCAATGTTAAAACCCCGGTTTTTAATTTTAGAATCATGCAACTTTTTAGTTTTTTCTTTATAAATCAATGAATTTTCATAAGCAATGTCTCTCAATTCATCCAATTCATTTAATTGCATTTTCTGGTGTTTTCCAGCGGTCTCCATATCATCATTACAATACTTTAGGGCCCAATAAGCCTTGTGTTCCTCTTCAATAGGCAAGTGGAAATTCTTCCCATACACAAGCTTATAGGGAGTGAACCCAATGGGCGTCTTATGAGCGGTCCTAAAGGCCCATAAAGCATCGTCCAACTTATCTGACAAAGATTTTCGGTTTTACCCAATGGATCTCTCCAAGATCCTCTTCAACGCTCGGTTTGAAACCTCGACTTGTCCACACGTTTGTGGGTGATAAGCCGTAGAAAGCCGATGTGTAACCCCATATTTCCTTAGGACCCTTTCGAATTGGTCGTTACAAAAATGGGTTCCACGATCGCTTATGATCGCACGAGGGGTTCCAAACCGAGAAAACAAGCTTTTCAAAACTTGACTACCACACGAGCATCATTGGTGGGCAAAGCCTTATCTTCCACCCACTTAAGTAGGTAGTCAACCGCAACAAGGATGTACTTATTACCACGAGACGATGGGAACGGCCCCATAAAGTCTATGCCCCAAACGTCAAAGATCTCACACACTTGGATGTTATTTTGTGGCATCTCATCTTTTTGTGAGGCTTTTCCTTGTCGTTGGCATGAGTCACAAGACTTCACAAGATCTTGTGCATCTCGGTAAATAGTAGGCCAAAAGAAGCCGACATCAAACACCTTCTTAGCCGTGAGATTAGCACCGTGGTGACCACCCGTAGGCCCCTTATGACAAGCTCTAAGGATATTAGAAGCTTCGGTGCCAAATACACAACGTCGGATGATTTGATCCGCACAAGTTCGAAACAAGTAAGGGTCGTTCCAAAAGTAGAACTTGACGTCATGAAAGAATTTTCGTTTTTCTTGAGTCGTCATACCCTTGATGATGAAGTTACCCGCATGGTAATTTGCAAAGTCCGCAAACCATGGGGTGGAAGAATCAAGCTTAGAATTCACTACACCAAGCGTCTCGAGCGGAAATGTTTCGGTGATTTTCTTAGGCTCGTAAACACTTTTGTGAGGATCTTCCAAACGAGAAAGATGATCGGCCGCTAGATTCTCGGCTCTTTTTTTGTCAACAATTTTGTGATCAAATTCTTGAAGGAGGAGAATCCAATGAAGTAATCTCGGATTTACATCTTGTTTAGCCATAAGATACTTGATAGCCGAATGATATGTATACACTATGCATTTCGTCAAGACGAGATAAGGTTGAAATTTCTCAAATGCATACACCACGGCAAGGAACTCCTTCTCTGTTGTAGTGTATTTAAGTTGAGCCTCTGTCATCGTCTTGCTAGCATAGTGAATAGGCAAGAAGTGCTTTTCATGACGTTGCCCTAATACGGCCCCAATAGCATAGTCACTAGCATCACACATAAACTCAAAGGGGAGGTTCCAACTGGGAGCAACAAGAATGGGAGCTTCGGTAAGTTTCCTCTTAAGGATTTCAAAGGCTCGTACACAATCTTCGTCAAAGACAAAACGTGCCTCTTTTTCAAGAAGATGTGTAATGGGTCGAGAGATCTTTGAAAAATCCTTGATGAATCGACGATAAAAGCCCGCGTGGCCTAGGAAACTCCTAACTCCCTTAACGGTTTTGGGATGAGGTAATTTGGCGATGACGTCTACCTTAGCTTGATCTACCTCAATCCCCGCTTTCAAGACCTTGTGCCCTAAGACGATTCCACTCTTAACCATAAAATGACACTTTTCCCAATTGAGCACAAGGTTGGTTTCCTCACAACGTTTCAACATTCTCTCAAGATTCGACAAACACGAAGTGAATGAATTACCAAACACGGAAAAGTCATCCATGAAGATTTCCATCGTCTTCTCGATCATACCATGAAAAATAGCCATCATGCACCTTTGAAAGGTTCCCGGTGCATTACAAAGTCCGAATGGCATTATACGATAGGCAAACGTTCCATATGGACATGTAAACGTAGTTTTTTCTTGATCACGAGGATCGATGGGAATTTGGAAGTAACCAGAAAAACCATCTAAAAAGCCATAGAAATCGTTTCCCGCAAGACGCTCCAACATTTGGTCCATGAAGGGCAAGGGGAAAATGGTCTTTTCGAGTGGCTTCATTCAACTTACGATAGTCAATGCACACTCTCCATCCGGTCACGAGTCTAGTGGGAATTAACTCGTTGGCATCGTTTGGCACAACGGTCATTCCTCCCTTTTTAGAGACACAATGAATAGGACTCACCCAAGGGCTATCCGAAATAGGGTAAATCATTCCCGCGTCAAGGAGTTTAAGGACCTCCTTTTTGATGATGTCGTGAATTTTGAGGTTCACCCTCCTTTGACATTGGATTGCGGGCTTGTAATCCTCCTCCATTAAGATTTTGTGGGTACAAAATTTGGGATCGATCCCCTTAATGTCGGATAACTTCCACGCGATTGCCCCTTTGTGATCCTTTAGAACATCGACAAGTGAGGTTTTTTCATCATTCGAAAGTTCCTTCGCAATAATAACCGGAAACTTGTCACCCTCCTCCAAATAGACATATTCGAGATGAGGAGGTAAATCTTTCAACTCGAGGATAGGTGGTTCCTCGAGTGAAGATTTAGGCTCGATACTCATAACCTCCTCGGGTGGAGGAAATGGGAAATCGTTAAGAAAATCCTTGATAATCGAGAAGTCCTCATCGTTGTCGAGGTCTTCGTTACAAGTACGTGGAACATTGAATTCTTCCAACGTAAAACCACCACCTTCAAATGGAGTGAAGGTTGGTGTCGAATTATCAAGAATGGGATCTAACATAGTGGGATTGCCACTAGTTTCATCATCACCAAAACCTAGAACTTCTTGTGAAAATTCCTCGCAAACCACGTCGATCATATCAACGAGGTTTATGGTTGCAATGGAATAAACATGAGAAATTTGAGAGTTTTGAGTTGCGTTTATAACAAGTTACTCGTCGTTGAAACATAAGGTGATCTTTCTAGCATGAATATCGATCAAAGCCATAGACGTATCTAAAAACGAACGACCTAAAATAAGAGGAACTTGAGGATCTGTGGGAATATCAACAACGATAAAGTCTACGGGATAGTAGAACTTCCCAACTTTCACAAAAATGTCTTCCGCCAATCCACATGCGGGAATCGTGGAATGGTCGGCCAACTCGATAGACATTAGTGAAGGAGTAAGATTAGGAAGATTGAGCGACTTGAAGATTGCAAGTGGCATCAAGTTAATGCTAGCACCAAGATCGGCCAAGGCGAAGCATTCCTCCATATCTTGGATTGCACAAGGGATCAAAAATTTACCAGGATCACCGACTTTTTGAGGTATGCGATTAAGATAAACCGATGAACAACTAGACAATTGGTGCAATTTCTCCTTGTTGTTCAACATACTCTTAAAGTTAGCGGCAAATCGAGGCATCATGACCAAAGCATCGGCGAAACTCACGTTAAAGTGCAAATCACGAAACATTTTCATAAAAAGCTCAAATTGGTAATTGTCGCGCTCTTGACGTTTCTCCTTTCTATGTCTCGATGGATAGGGCAAAGGTGGTGTGGGTTGAGGCATAGGCATAGCCTTTGGAATCTCGGGTTCCAATGTTGGTAATGGGTCAACCGTAGGTGTGGCATGAGCGGTACTTCGTGGGATTGGAACATGCTCCTTTTGGACCACCACCTCGGGTTCTTCCTCAATTGCTTCCTCTGTAGGATCAATTGGTTGAGGAGTCGGTTCCTTAAGTGTCTTACCACTACGTGTGGTAATCACTTTCATCTCACCCTTAGGGTTTGATACGGTGTTGCTAGGAAGACTACTCGATGACGGTTTACACATAATTGCCTCAAACATAGATGAGATTTTATCTTCAAACTTGGATTGCTTCTTCTCGGCTTTAACCATTTCTTGTTTTATCTCATGTTGCCCTTGTTCCATTTTTTTTGGTTTTGTTGTAACCTAGTTACGGTCCCTTCCATCTTGTTGGTATGGATTTTAAGTTCATTAGCTAACTCATTTTTCAACTCTTTCTTCAAGTCGTTCTTAAACTCGAATCTTAGGCTAATGATTTCTCTTTGAATATTGTCAAACCTAGCATCATTCCCATTAGCGTATTCAACAAATTCATTTGGAAAATATTTCAACGTTTGCAAACCCTTGTTGTTGTTTTGAAAATCGTTTTGATTTTTGTTTGAAACTTGATTATTAGCCCTTTGATTACCATAGTTTCCCTTGTTGTAATTGTTTTTGAAACCAACTTGATTGTTGCGATAGTTGTTGTTAGCATTTTGATTTGAACCAAAACCCGGTGGAGTCAATTGATTAGAGCGGGTAACTTGACCGTTTTGGTTGTAAGTTCCCGTGGCCGCGTAGGCACTCGAAGTGTTACCACCGTTGGTAATGCACTCGGAGAAATCATGACCTCCACCACAATACATGCATGAAACCTCAACCGCTTTAGCCGTAGCGGGAGCACTTGGTTCTCCAACTTTGAACTCAATCAAAAGACCTTTAAGCTTATCAAAGATTTTGTTTTCCAAGTTCGCTTCAATTTGGCAAGCATCGATGGTAGTAGACAAAGAAGGCGAAGCCGAAGACGAAGCCTTACGAACACTAGACGTGCTACGAGGACTATACACCTTAGATCTATTCTCAATTATCACCAAAGCTTCCTCAACTGTTTTACACAAAAAATTACCACCCGCGGCGACATTTAAATAATCCCTTTCATGATCATTAAGTCCATTGTAAAACGTGTCAATTTGATGCAAGCCGGAAAAAACGTGATGAGGACATTCATGTAACATTTCCTTAAACCTATTCCAAGCCGTTGAAAAACTTTCATTAAACTCTTGTGAAAATTTTGAAATCTCGTTTTTCAAGTGCGTAGTCTTAGAGGGCGGAAAAAATTGGTTCACAAACTTAGACACGAGATCCTTCCACGTCAATATAGAATTGGGTGGCTCTTTCTCTAACCAAATTTTAGCGGGCCCCGCTAGAGAATACGGAAAAAGCATCATCTTAATCGAGTCATTCGAGACATCCTTAAACTTGCAAGTGGCGGTAAGATGATTGAATTGGCGGATATGGTTGTGTGGATTGTCCTTCTCATCACCACGGAATTTGTTGTTTTGGATCACCGACAACAAACCCGTTTTCACTTCAAAATTCTCCGCAAGGATAGCGAGAATCACAATAGCCTCTCCATAACCCTCGGTGGGTGCTTGAAGTAACTCCAACATAGTTTGATTCGCCATGGTTGGTGCTTCTCTTACAATGGGTTCGTCAATAGGAGACTCCTCACTAGAAAGATTAGGAGTGGGAGTTTTGTTCTTTCATTTACGTGCACGTCTTGCTTGATTACGAGTTAGCATAAACGTCACGTACAACAATGGGGACGAGCAAAGAAGATTCTTTTTGGTGTTTTGTATTTTTCAAAATTTTTTGTGGTTTTTTATTGTATTAACCTTTTTGGATTTTGGTGAATGTATTAAGTAGACAAAAATCTACAAATCTCCTCCTTAATCAAATCTCTTGATTAAAGAAGCATCAAGGAATGAAAACGATCACGTGAAGTGAACGCCTTCGATGACTTTAGAACGTTGGTGGAACACCAAAACGTTCAAGAGGGTTTAATCAATTGAAACCAAGAAAATATATGATACTTAGTAATACTTTGGGCGGCATAACCCTCGATTAGGTCTCAAAATCAAATACTCACAAGCAAGCGGGGAAACGAGGCGGCGCGAAGCACTTAAGAGCCTTTTTACTTAGGATATATTTTATAATATCCGCCTTATACCCACCTTATAGTTTGTATTTTTCAAAATTGAGCTTCACGAAAGTATTTATCTATTTTTACCTTTTTCTTTGGTTTGAGATTCGAATACAATGATTGGGTAATGACCTCCCAAGTCACGGTTGTGATTTCTCACGTATTTGGAGTACTTGTGAATTTATTGTTCTACGTATACAATATAGTAATAGTATTCACACAAAAATCAAAAACTGATAATACGTATTAGTAGAGTGCTATTAATACAAATACTATTTATGGTTAGTATATAAAAACAACAATTCCAAATCAAAACACAACACGCCTCCCCAGCAGCGGCGCCAAAATGATGTTTGGTATTTTTACCCCTTTAGGAAAAGGAAGGTAAAATAGGGTAAGCACGACGATTTAGGAAAACCGTGTACAAATGACCCTAAAATGAGTTCGTTCTCAAGGAGGCTAGTGTGTTATGAGTGTAATGATTTGGATTAACTTTGTGATTATATTTATGAGAAAGAAAAATAGAAATGGGATAAGAAGAGAATGACGGTTACGAAGACGGATTACACTAAGACGATAAAGGCGTACACGTAAAACCGTAAAAAGCACCAAAATTAAAATTTTACTCTAAAAATTACCAAAAATCACTAAAAATTCACTAAAATATTCTAAGAGTTTACAAAAAATCCAAACTTGCTAAAACCTTTTAATTAATTAAATATTAATTTTTTAATGCTAATTAAAGCCCTAAAAATTAATATTAACTAATAAAAAGTCCAAATCAAGATCTTAAAGTTTGTAAACCTTTAAAATAACCTAATTAAGCTAAAAAGTATTTTTCAAAATTTTAAAACCACTAAAAACAATTTTTAAACAATTAAAAACTATTAAAAGCTAATTAAACTTAAAATAATTCTAGAAAATAATTAAAAGACTCTAAAAATATTTGGAAAGTTGTAAAATTCCTAATTAAGTGTCTAGAACCTAGGAAAAATGTAAAGACTTAGAAAATCAGACTTTTAATTTTTAATAATAAAATAATATTAAAATATTAATAAAAAACCAAAAATCTTAAGAAATTCTAAAAAGTTGCAAACTAGCTTATTTTAACCTAAATAACTCAGAAATGAACTTGAATATACCTAAATACCCTTATTGGGCCTAGAAAATGGGCTAAACCCAAAACAGATCCTTAATGGGCCAAATTTGAGCCCAAAATGAAAAAGTAGCCCAAATAAGCCCAAAAAGCACTACTTGACTCAAAATTTGATTTTAAACAACTTTTCCCAAAGGCCCAAAAGCTGAAAGTGTGAAATAAGCAAGCTTATACCAAACAGCTTATTCTAAATGGGCTTTTTGGTCCATTAAGCTATAAGCTAATGCAATAAGCTCAAATTAGACACACAAGCTTATTTTGTCCTAAATAAGACTTCTGTAAAAAGAAATTTGAAATAAGCCCAAAGAATAAGCCTGAAAATGCAATAAGCAATCTACAGAAAACGACAAAATAGTCGTTTTTGAGTTCTAGGCCACCCCAAAAGCTGATTCAAGTTTCTAAAGCTTTAATGACTTAATTAAGCTATTTCAACAAAATGTTTTCAAATAAGCTGACTCAATAAGCTGGAAAAAGCAAATAAGCACTTATGAAAAAGTCAAATAAGTTGGTTTTCTAGCAAAAAGTCAAAGTCAAAGTCCAATAAGCTCCAGTCTAATCAAATGGGTCAAATAATGAAGATCTATCACAAAAAATAAGTTGTTGCAGGTCTGGATAAACTAAAATAGCTTATTGATAAGCTGAGTACAAATTAACACTAGCAGGGGCTAGTTTTGGGTGTTGAGCAGTGGGAACTTTTCCCACTGTTTGACTTGTAGACTTTTTTGTCTTTAGTGAACTTTTTGGAGATTCAAGTTTCAACAAGGCACCCAAATGATCATTGGATCATAAGGAGTCAATACAAACAAAGAAATCACAACAAGTAATAGCCAATTTTTATAGTTAATTCAAACAATCAGCAGATCTGTCACAAACTTAGAACAATAAGCAGTTTAGGTTCAATAAGCACTTAGAGCAATATTCAACCAGCCAAACTCAACCAAATGCATACACAAGCTATTATAAACTTAAATGAACAAGTCTAAACAGGTTTCATGCAATGATTCAAAGATTTAAGCAAGATTCAAGCTGATGAATGTTACTGATGAACACTAACACATGCAGTTTTCACTTTGCTGATGTACTTGACCAACAAGCCAGATTCAAACCTCAAGATCTATCAAGTATGTTATAATAATGATGTTTTAACAGCTTTTAACCCTAAGCATTCATAAACTCTAGGTTTTCCCAAAATCTTAGGTCAAAAACAGTCAAACTCAACAAGTTATAGCAGATTATGTGATTCAAGGTTTCAAACTTCAAAACTTGCAGCAAAATACTCTCAACCAAGCATATATCAGATATAAAGCACAAACACAAACTTCCTTCCACACAATAACAAGTTTTGATTCAAAGCAAGTAATCCCAAACACCCTTTTATCTTTTCAAATCAAATTTTAAACAAGAAAAAGTGTGATTCAGTTTACCCAATGATTAATCTAGCATATAAACAACATTATCATGCAAGATTAAGCAGATTCAAGCCAAGAAAACAACAAGAACACAAGTAGAGCACAAATCCACAAAAAATCCAATATTTATCAGATTTTCAAGGTTTTAAGACAAACCTCATGGATGTACATCCATACCCACGAATGTTAGAGCTTATGTGCTAGCTAGAACAAGCACAAGCTTCCAACAACAACCCTGCTAAGATTCAACAAGGCTAGAAGCACAATATCAAAATCGGAAAAGTAAAAAGCCTTGATTGATGCAACCTTGTTACCCCACACTTGATTATCCCCAAGTTATAAGCCTCACCACACCTTGATAACACAATATCAGGATGCTATGATCAGCCCTATAGCCCAAGAATTCTAAGGTTTGAACAAGAACTTAGCAAAATATCAAGCTTGAAGGAAAAATGAAACTTTTGCACTCTCCTTAAAAACAGGTTTTGAGATTCAGAAATAGCAAACTACGAACAATAATAAGCAGATTATAACAATGGAACTTGAGCTTTCTTCAACATTTCAAACACATTTCATTAAGATTGAAAAGGATTTACAGAAAAGTGAACAACTGAAAATTCAAGAGCAAAAACAAATGTAGTGACCTAAGGCCTTTATATAGGCATACATGAACTAGCTAAGAGCTAAAAAACATAAACCCTAATAGCTGTGATCTCCCAAAATTACCCTTGGAGTTTTGGCATCTTTTGAAGATCATGTGACTGCATTTTGTTGTGTAGCATGAGTTGGCAAGTAAAAAGTGATCAAAGGGCTTGTATCAAGCTTAGGATGTAAGCTGAAATCTCCAACGTTAGATTGTTACCACCATTTTGGTAGTTAGCTTAAACTTGTAGCAGGGGAATCTTGTGTGGTCCTTCTTGGTGATGTAGCATGTGTTTTGAGTGTGGGGATGTGATTAAGGGATGGTTAATCATCATTTGGGAGGTTTTCATGGCCTAATTACAACACAATCAAAAATACCCAATTTTATTCTTGGAGTAAATAGTAATGTGTTTGATCTGGTTTAAGGGTGGATTAAGTTTAAAAAGTTGTTAATGGTGCCAAGGATTAAGAAATAATAAACCTGGTGAGTGGATTGCTTAGGTGGAGGAATAGTGGAGTTTGATTTGTTGTGGAGTGGTAGTGGGACACGTGTTGGCTGCTGGTAGGTCTAGGTAACTTCCTTGTCTGACCACATTTAACCCCTCTTCTTCTTTTCTTCTTTCACTTTGTAAATAATCACATAGAATCCGTTTTCCTTTGTTATTAAATTTTCCATTTTCACACTTTTACCCCAAAATATTTTGTAAAGTAAATTCAGGGGTATTCTTGCCAATTTGTGATTCTTGAGGGACTGATTTGGCATTTTCTTGATGGATTATGGTCTTAACTTGTATGATTGGCATTTTGGAGGACTGAAATTGCCAAGTCTTCATTTATGAGAGACCATTCTTGCCAAATGTTGAAAGTCAAGGGTCCTTTTGGTAATTTTGGGATTTTCAAAGGACCAAACTTGTAATTTCTTGTTCTTTGAAGGACTTCATGGTATATTTGACTTTGTGGAGGATAATGGTTGACAATTTATCTTTGTTGAGGGGCTAAACTTGTCAATTCTTCAAAGTGGAGGGTCCTTTTTGTAACTTTGACAAACTTTAGGGACCAAACTTGTAATTGTGAAGATACAAGGGTATAAAGTGTCAATTCTTCCATATTGGAGGACCCTTCTTCATAAGTCTTCAAATCTTCAAGGGTTTTTCTTGGGAAAGTCTTCATTAGGGCTTGGTTTAATGAGCGGCTTCGTTTCCCGTGTTCGTTTTTGCATGATTCTTGTGATCTTTTGTAATTTTCTCAATATCCGTACCTAAAATACACAAGCAACAAACACAAGCATATATATGGGTATTTTGATGATTTTTAATGCATTTTAAGCCCTTTTTGGACGATGAGACTATGTATAAAAGCAGTCTCATCACATATCAATCATTTTCGCCGATTCTTTTCCATTTGATATGCTTCTAATCTTCCCCATCTTAAAAACTTGTTGATCATTCCCGACCCTTAGAATGAGTTCACCTTCGGCAACATCGACTAAAGCTTTTTTGGTTCTCAAGAATGGTTGTCCATGTATTAACGGAATACAAGGATCCATTTCATAATCAACAACAACAAAATCGACCGGAAAAGTGAAGGTACCAACTTTAACAAAAACATCTTCGGCAATACCAACGGGGTAAGCGAGAGTTCTATTTGCTAGCTCAAGAGTCATCTTTGTTGGTGTAAGATCGGGTAATGATAACTTTTTCCAAACACTTAATGGCATTAAATTTATACTTGCCCCGAGATCGGCTAAGGCAGTAAATTCTTCAATTTTGTTAAATATACAAGGTAGCACAAAACGATCGGGATCTCCAAGTTTTTTTCGGAAGTTCTTTAAGAAGGACTGCAGAACAATTACTATTTAAGCGTGTGTTGACAAATTCAGCCATCTTCTCCTTCTTACTAAGCAATTCCTTGAATGCTTTGACAAATTTCGGCATTCGGACAAGTGCTTCAACAAGGCTAATGTTGAAGTTCATTTGGGAGATCATCTTCAAATAAGAAGTAACTTGAGCATCCTCTTTAGTAAGCAATTTGCACTTGTCTAACCGAGAAGGATAAGGGATATGGGTTTAGGTAGTTTTGGTGTAGAAGGTGAAGGTTGAGATGTTGATGGTTGAGTGGGTGAAGGGTTTTTCTTTGGTACTTCTTCAGTAAGAGCTAGAGACGGTAATGGAGAACTAGTACTAGGCGTGGAAGTAGGAGGGATAAATGGAGGTGGAGTAGGTGTAGATTGAGTAACTCGGGAAGGGATAGATAGTCCTACTAAAGTTGCTCCACTTCATGTAGTAATAGGACTTACATTAGCTCGAGGGTTTGTTTCCATTGTAGAAAGAAGAGCACCATGGGGACGAGGCGTTTGAAACTTTTGAACGAATTTCCTATCTATTGACTCTTGCATTTCCTTCATGGTTTTATCATGATCGGTTAATTTTTGTAGAATCAAGTCCATGTGCGGATGAGGTAAATTGAACCTTTATTGTTCAAAACCTTGGTTTGGGTCTTGGTTATATGGTGGAAAACCTTGAGGATTGAAACCTTGGTTTTGGAAGCCTTGATTTTGCATTTGATAATTGCCTTGGTTTGCATTGTAGCCCCTCACATTTGTAGTTTGTTGAACATTTTCTCTTGGTGGCCCTTGGTTGTTATGGGTGGGTGGGTGTGGTCTTTGTTGAAAGCCGAGTGGAGCCAAGTAATTCGTTGAGTTATAAGACAAGTGATTAACATCGGCATTCGGCTTGAAATGAACTCTTTCCATGTTGTTGTAAGCATACACTTCCCCGTGAGATTGATCATAAGCTTTATCACAATTAGCATAAGAGTGTGGTCTACCACAAGTTTTACAAGTAATATTTAGAGCATGGGCATGTTGATTAGGAGGGTTATCTCTTAAAACAAGTTGTTTTACAGCTAAAGTAAGTTCCTTAAGATGATTGGTCAACTCACTCTCACTGGCACTAGCCATAGTAGCCCTAACAATCTTGGTTTGGACTTTGGCCTTGTTCTCAATGATAGCCCAAGCCTCGTTCATGGATTTGACCAGAATATTACCCCCCGAAGCACTATTTAGTGAATCTTGGTCATTCAAACTTAACCCATTATAAAAAGTATTAATTTGATGCACCTTTGTAAAACCGTGTTGTGGACACTTTCTCAAAAGTTCCTTAAAACGATCCCAAGATTCACTAAACGTCTCACCGTACTTTTGTTCAAAATTAATCATGTCATTCCGCAAAGCGGTAGTACGTGAGGGTGGGAAAAAGTAATTGATAAATTTGGTTTATAGGTCCGCCCATGTTGTAATACTTTGAGATGGTTCCTTATCAAGCCAAGTCCGGGCTTGTCCCTCAAGGGAGAAAGGAAAGAGGAGAAAATGAATTGCCTCTTGTGAAACCCCATTGTATTTCACGGTATTGGTTAAGTAAAAAAACCTTTTGATGTGATCGTGCGGATCATCATGAGTGCGGCCTAAGAAAGGTGTTGCGGAAACCATTTGTATAAAACCGGTCTTGAGCTCGAAGTTATTTGCATCAATAGCCGGAACCACAATCGCATCTCCATTGCTTCAACATGTGACTTCAAGAGCTCGATCATAGGACGGTTATCCATTGTGTTAACAACAGCAGGAGGCTCGATGACAGCAGCTTGAATGGACTTCCTTTTACGTGAACGAGTACGCATACACCTACAAAAGAAAACAATAACAAAGAAATAGAAGGAAAATAATGGTTAACGTGAAAAGAAAATATTTTTGGTGCAAAATCTTTGAAGAAGAAATGCTTTTTATGATTTTCCAAATGTTTTTGGATCTTGAAGATTTTAATTTTTATGGATTTTTGAAAAAATTTGAACATTGGACAAGAAAAATAACGTTAAAAAATGAACGGATCCCAAAATCCAACGCGTCTCTCACAAAAAACCGTTAATTTTCACAAAAAGAGCCGGCAGCGGCGCCATTTAATACAAAGATTTTCCTAGTATAAGAAGTTCGTTAGATTGGTCTAATCGTTCTCAGCGTCTAATCGAATTGACCATGGTTGAAAGTGCGACTCAGTTGTTATTGGTGTGAAAAGAAAAGATGATATGATTATCTATTTTAAAATAAAAAGAAAATGAAAGCTTTAAAATTTAAAACTAAAGATAAAGACTTTTAAGGATAAATGACTAAAGATTAAAAAGTAAATTTGAAATAAAAAACATAATAAAAATGTAAACTTGAAATAAACTAAGACAAGACTCTTAGAAAATAAAGCTTAAGAAAATGGCGGGAAAAAAAATAAAGGTTTAAAAAATAATTCGGGAAATAAAATAAATCTAAGTCGGGAAAAAAGAAAATTAACGTAATTCGGAATAAGGATTTTGGTCCTTATCTGGAATATGAAGTTATAGAGCAAATCCGGAATATGTAATTTGGGGTAATCCGAAATCTGCCTTTCAATCACTATCCGGAATACACAATATAGGCCTTATCTGGAATCTCTAATTCTCACACTATCCGGAATATGGAACAAACCTGCAATCCGGAATACTGGATTTTGATTCAATCCGGAATGCGTGTTCAGTAGGTAATCCGGAAAACTCAAATAGCTTATCCGGAATCGGAAATTCCATTACAATCAGGAATAAGTTTCTAGTCGTTATCCAGAATGTTGAAATTGGGGTTATCCGGAATGTTTAGGAACTAGCAATCCGGAATAAGAGGGTTTATAGAAACCCGGATAAGAAACAACTTAAGCAAAAATATGAAAATAAGCTAAAATCTAATAAGCACTTGATCAAAAACTTAACCAAATTGATTTTAATAAAAAAGCTAATAAGCCACAATTTAAAAACTTTCAAAACACTAAATAATCTAAATATTAAAAATCAACTTTTTATAAAAATAAACTATTAATGACACTTGATTAAAACTAAGAAAATCAAACAAGAAGCACTAAACACAATAAGCTAGAAAGATCAAACACATCAAAATCAATAAGCACAATCAAACAAACACATCAATCAAAACAAGAATATAATGAACAAACTACAGGATTATGAAAATCAAACAAGATTAAAATTAAGAAGGATAGAATGAGAATGATTAATGAAAAGCTTGAAATGAAGATTAAGATTAAAGATTCAATACAAGATTAATGTAAAAAGCTTGATAACATGTAAGTAAAACTAGAGAGAGAAAGTAATTAACTACTCCTAAAACATAAAATAAATCTATCTAAATTATCTAACCACCTCCTAATGACATATTAGGAGGGTATTTATAGGAGGAGTGGAAGTGTTGATGCTTCTCTCTTTCTTTCTTTGTCTTTTCGTCTTTTTCTTCGATAAAAGCCCGTGAAAGCCCGTGTTTTCTTCCTTTTTCATCTTTTGGTCCTTAAACACGACAAAAAAGCAAACCACGCATAATTCCGACTTTTACGACATTAAATACAAGTTTTGGCTTGGTTTTTATTATAATTAAGTGGCAAAAGGATGAGTGTTTTCACACTTATCAAAAGACACCGAGAGAAAAACGAACATAAAAAGTAAATATTAAATAGCACCACTGCCGGTTATTTGATTGGAGATTGACGGTTGATTGAGAGTTACATATTGGATTTTAGGATCCGTTCACTTGTGAACGTTCTTTTATATAAATAAAAAATTAAAAAAAAATCATCTCAAAGATAAAAATATTAAAAAAATTCACAAAAATTAATTCTTTCCAAAGAATTGAACAAAAAAATAAAAAAAAATCCAAAAGTAATCTTTTTCCTAAAAGATTACACCAAAAATATATTGTATATATTGTTTTCAATCGTTTTTTACGTACATATTTTATTTTTTTAAAAAATCAAATAAATACGAAAAAAAATTTCTCTATATTATTATATGTAAATAAGTATATGTAGATACGAATTTTAACACACCTCTTCCATAAGTATTGCCTTGGCAATACACCGTATTTGGAGGTGTTCCGGTTCCAAATACGTGTATCGATCAAAGAAAATAAAGGCAAAAAATAGATAAATACTTTCGATAAGCAAGAATTCGATAAATACGAACTATACGGTGAATAGAAAGACGACGTGCTATAAAGTGTCATCTAAGGGATATAGGTACTAAGTGTGTAAAACCCGCGTGCTTTTACCATGAATAGTGCCCTTAAGATCGTACGTCCTAGATTAAAACTTACCTCATGTAGTATTGATCACATTCATGTGCTAATAATCAAGCAAGTGCATACGTGTATGGCATGACAAGTATCGATTACGTACGAACTCATGATAAACAGTTAATAATATATCACGTGAACATAATTAAATCATGATCACCATTTAATATACTAACTAAAATAATTACGTAAATACTTATAATATATTTACGAGCGTTAAGTTTACGATAAACGACACGTTAGATTAAACAGAAACATTTTAAACACGAGCACGTTTAACCACGAACGAACACGAAACATCGGGACACGAGAAAGGTACGGGTACCCCATGTGGGGCCCCCATACCCACGGCTCATATACAAGAAATGGGCTTAGCCCATGGACTTTACAAGTAAAGGGGGGTAAAGAGTAAAACATGTTTTCACTTTTCATTTTTACAAGAAATAAACAAAAACCCTAAAAGAGTTTTCTCCTCCTCCTTTTTCTCCTCTTTGTGCCGCCACCTTACACCATCATAGGAGGGTGATTTGTTTGATTTTGATCTTAAAAACAAGTGTTAGAAACCGTGTTTGTTCATCCTTTTTCCAAGCTACATAGTGGTATACCTTTCTAACCCTTCTTTTTAATTCTTTTTAATTCTTTTGATCTTTGATTATTTTCATGAACATGTTATTATTTTTCTTATTAAAACAAGGTAATTAATCATTGATCTAACATGTTTTGGTATTAATTAAAATCAAGGAAGGATTTATAAGGATGTTTGTTTTTAGCCGCCTAGCAAAACAAACCCGAAGGGGGTTTGGTTTGCTATTGCCGCCACCACCAAGACCACTTTTGGTCTTGGTTGGCTCATGTGGGACCCACGGCAGCAAGGGGACACGTGTGCCCCGGGTTTGGCCCGGGGTACGGTGTCGAATTCATACCCGATTCATGGTTCGTTGGTTAAAATCATGATCTATGTTACATGTAATTTTTATGAATTATGAACTTAGGATATAATTAATTAATAACATGAAATATTAATTAAATCATGACTTAGGTTATTTTAATTATTAGTTTATCATGACATTAATTTAACCTAAGTATTTTATGTTATAAGTTATAATTAATTAATTATTAAAACATGCCTATAATTAATTAATTTAGACATGACTTAGGTTATATTATTATTAATAATAATACACATTTTAACCTAAGTATTTTCATTTCATTTTAATTAATACATGTTACACTTTAATTAAAATGCTTAACCTAGAGTTTAATTAAAATACATGAAATAATAATTAAACTATACACTATATCATATGACTTAAGAATAAGCTTATAACACTTAGACTTATATGTTAGCTTATGAAATCAGCTTAATTCTAATTATGGAAACTTCTATTTATAGAAACTTAATTAAATAAGGCAACTAATCTAATTATGGAAACCTTCTATATATGGAAATCAATCTATTTCAGGCAGCTAATCTAATTATGGAAACCTTCTATATATGGAAACTTATTTAATTAAGGCAGCTGATCTATTTTTGGAAACTTTCTATTTTTAGAAACTAATCTATTTTAGGCAGTAAATTCTATTTTAGGAAACTTTCTATTTTTGGAAACTTTCTATTTTTGGAAACTTTCTATTTTTGGAAACTTTCTATTTTTGGTAACTTTCTATTTTTGGAAACTTTCTATTTTTGGAAACTTTCTATTTTTGGAAACTTTCTATTTTTGGAAACCTGCTATTTTTGGAAAGTTACTTATTATTACACAGTAAGTATAATAATACATGAATCACCAGTAATACTTAATCAGATTAATCAGAATACAAGATAAACACAGTTTAAGGCTTTAAACAGTGAACCAGGACCTAAAACATACCAAATCAGCTAATATGAGACAGAAAACCCAGTACATAATCAGTGAATCGATACTTATACACGTGTGTATTCATGTAGCGTTAGTGATCCAGAAGTAGGAGTCTTTCTTCCGTTCATTCACTGGACTTGAGGTATGGATTCCCGTCCTTTCAGTATGGACATTCCTTCCTTATTAGGATTTCCCCGTATGCAGCCAACTGTTTTCCCCAGCATTTGTTTTATTGTTTTGAACTGCTTATGTTAATTTAGCATAAACTATAGCCATATACAAGCATGACCAGTTTCACCTAGTTATGGAGGTACCATAACCATAGCATTGGAGGCACCGATGTTATGACTTCCCCACGGCGGAGTGATTGCTCGTGGCGTCCCTTTTCAGTTTTGCCATATTATTATATCAGGTGGGGCGTATGGGTGCATCCTAGTTACATGTTTTATTCAGTTTATCATGGTGAATGTGGTGTGTGCCTTGCACCCTTCACAAGGAGCTGATCCCTCCTACCCAAATCAGTATATTGATTAGAGGCATCCCCTCTAATCAGCATGATGAGGTCACCCCTCCAAGTATTCATGCACGTGACCTTTTCATGACCTATATGGGCTATGGTATATATATGTTAAAACAGTTTCACAAGTTAAACATAAGGCATTTCAAACTATAAAACCAGTTTTCTTGATACTTAACCAGTTACTCAGAACTTAGTCTTCTGCTGTTATATGTTACATGCTTATCCTATTTCATGCTTTATTGTACATCCGTGCACTGAGCGTCTTGCTCAGCCGTTACTTTCCTTTCCATGTCCCAAAACGGCAGGTACCCAAGACTCGAGCATTTGGAGGACGCACATAGGATGGAAGCTGCCAGAGACTTCTTTTCCTTTTGCCTTCATATAGTTATGCTTGTTTAGTCTTTATTCAGTTCATTTCCTTTATTTATGTTTTGGGCTTATGTTTGGGAACCGATGTTTGATTCCGGTTTTCCCTATGGTCATGTATGTTTTACTACATATCACCTTGCATGCTTTGATGACACGCCATAATCACGCGTGACATTCCATTTATCAAAATGGGGTGTTACAATTATGGTATCAGAGCCAAGGCTTTGACCTGTAGGCTCTAAAACTCGACCTGTGACTAGTGGGTAGTCACCAGGAGCTTCTTAAGCCAACGATTGTTATTCCACGTATTGATGTTTCAGCGCGTTGTTGTTTTAACCATTATGTTTTCAACACCTTTTTGTTTTAGCCATGACGTTTTCAGCACCTTGTTGTTTTCACCATGATGTTTTCACCAGTATCGTCTTACTAATATGGAATGAACAACCGTCATCCATACTTAGTTATGTGTCAGTGTCTATGCATGATGTTCCTAGTGAACTGTGATTATGTGAACTGAACCCCAGTAGTTCATAATTTTCACATAAAATTTTTTCTGTTAAGTTTTGACAATGACTTTTAATTATTATGTTTCATGCATTCATGCAATTATATCATATGTCATCTGTTGCAGGAATTTTGACTAAGTAATGGTTGGTACAGGACTGGCCCTATTTAGTCGCATGTGCTTTTATCGAAACTTTTAACTTTGGGACCGACCCATAGGCGTCCCCTCGCCATGTCTTTTGTTTTGGAACCGACCCATAGGCGTTCCCTCGCACATATAAAGGTTTTATAAACTACATTACGCATTCATGCACTGTTTTCTTGCATAAAATTTTTCTCATGATTTAAATTGGCATAAAATTTTTTTTCATGTCCCATCATAAGTTATTATGTTTTTATGTCAAGTATGCCTTCATACTGTCATGGTTAACTTCAGTTTCATGCTGATTATGTTATACACTTCTTCGTAATAGATGGTTTCATGTTTCCTCATGATAATTCCGTCTTCATGTTGATTATGTTTCATGCCTCTTTTGTTATTTACGTTGTCCTGCAAGACATTGTTAGATTTCTCTAATCATGCTTTCATGATAGTCATGGTTGGTTTTCATTGATCATGCTGTCACGCAAATCATCGTTGAATTTTGTGTAACCACACTTTAGCGTTTCTCTATGCAACCAGAATGATGTCTATGCTAATACTGCCAGGTTATCATGATGGTTTTTCCTAACCGTTTAACCGGTTTACTTTCCTTAAATCAGGACAAATGATCGAGCCCATACCGATCATTTCAGGTGTATTCCATGTGTACTCCACGTACCGTATTTCATGTGTATTACATGTACCTTAATCCATGTGTATTCCACTTGCAATACTTCACGAGTATTCGCTAGTCGATTCTAAATCATCTCAGGCGTATGTTCACTTACTGATATTCTACAAGATTGTCGATGCCGCTCATAGCTTGGAGATGTCACTGAAGGTTGATGCTGCTGATGTTGGGAGACGCTACGAGATGCTGATGCTGATGCTGTTCACAACCTGGAGATTCTAAAAGACGAAGACAAAGGCGTCGGAGCAAAGCAATTGGACGAGAAGATGCTTCACCATCAGACAATTCCCATCAATCATTGTCCTAAATTCATAGTTACATGTCACACGTCGTTCGGCTGTCATTTCAGCCATATGAGTGCAAACCAGTACCAGCCAGCCACTCAGCTAAATAGTTACATGAGTCACTGTCATGAGAATGACCGTCATGGAACCGACAGACAAGATGATAGTAACCACTACTATGACAGCAACTATCCTGGAAATCACAACCGAGGCTCCGGCCACGGACGTGATCAGACATACAAATGATCAGTAACCCAACCGATCCGCCAATTCTGGCATTTTAACCTAATATTTGTAGTTCTAATTGTTTCACATCTCGAGACACATGTCAAGACATCAGTCAAGACACATGTCTCACGTATACTTTCTGAGGACACATGTCAAGATACCAGTCAAGACATATGTCACGCTTACATTTCTCAAGACACGAGTCAAGACACATGACTCACGTCTATTTATGGAACATTTCTAAGAAATTCAGGGTACCCTCCAAGGGTACATCTAATTGTGGTGCCATGTATTAATCAGGCCACAAGAATTTCAATACCATTATCAGCGCATCAGTGAGAACTGTCATGTTGCCGATGTCACTTTCATTTCTTTCACCATAGTTCATATATTCCTGACCAGGAAGGACGCCTTTCGTATTTCCACGTATACGAAGATTTTCCGTCAGCTCAATGATGAGATCCAAGCTGCTAACGCATTTTCCTCGGACAGACACGAGATGAAATTTTATCCTAATTATGTACTATGAACACCACACCATGCTATGATTCATAATTATGTACAGTAATGTTCAGGCTCCTGAATACTTTCAGCTTGATTTTCCATCAGGAAAATCTGTACAAATTATCTATGCTTTTCAAGCACGTGCTTTGTTAGCCTTATTGCTAAAATTTTCTAGCTGTCAGTAACCCACGACTACTAAGGTCCTTTTACGCATAACCAACGGATTATTCCAAAATTGTTCCTTACACTCCAGAAGAACCTTCAAGGATAAGGATGGTACCATGAGATTATGTGTCGACTACCGTTGACTTAAACAAATCACCATTCATGACCGTTATTCTCCTCCACGTATTGACAACATGTCCAATCGACCTTATAGTGTTAATCACTTTTCCAAGATCGAACTCACGATCATGCTTCCAACAGTGCCGAGTGAAAAAGCAGGACATGTCCATGACTGCTATTCGTACACGACTCGGTCATGCTAGATGTATGAGTTTGAATTAGTCTCATCAATGCTCCAACCGCATTATGGACTTAATTAATTGAGTTTCCATGAACTCCTAAACAAATTCATCAGCGTTTTCATTGAGGATAACCTGATTTCCTCTAAGCCTAGAGAAGAACAGGAAGACCATATCTGCACTATGTTGCAAATTCTATGACAAGAGAAATTTTACCCTGGAATTCTTTCCGATATCAATTCTGTTTGATTTCAGTGACACGCTGAATCACATGGCATTCTACGGTTAATCTTACCATGACTCAGCTTATGAGTAAAGAAGAGAACCCGACACTACATTAGGTGTTCTATAAAATCCTACGCTAGGAGAAGTCTAGATTCAGAGACTCAGAGTTTCGCAACCTTCCATGTATCAAGTTTCTACGAAGCAGGATACAGTTACGTTCATATCTTCATACATGTTATACAAACAGGCTAAGATAGGACACCAACAGACGGGTATGTTTTCATCATATGAAATTGTGAATCGAAAAGGGACAAGATCTTCATGGATTTTAGTTACCAGATTTCAGCAAACTCAGAAGAAGCATGATGCTATCTGGGTTATTGTCAACAGTTTGATCAAGTCTGCAGAATCCTTACATCCGTACGGATTTCAGAACCAACAGATTGAACAAACATGTTCCAGCCAAGGCTCATCTGATCACTTGGCAATCCCTCAGCTATCGGTCAGACAAAGATTCGTAATTGTACTCCTAACTTACTTTACGTCTTCATTCTAATTCTACGACTTGCTTTCGCGCTCACGTTCATGACACTATTCACGTTCATGATCGTATTTTGGCTTACGATTTTACGTTCATTTCTTTTCTCATTCTGGGAAGGTTGCAAGAACTTGTGAGACCAGACCCAAGTTTAGTATAACCCTCCATCATCAGATAGACGTTTCACGTCATATTCCACGTCTCACCTTGTAGCGTTTGGCGTTACCGCCATTATATTCTATGATCACGATATGTCTCACATGTCATGTTCATTCCACGTTCCGCATATCATGATCAAAATATGTTACACGTATCATGGATCACGATATGTTTACTCATACTACACTCGCCATATCTCCACGTAGCACGTTCAAAATTTTTCACGTATCATGTTCAAAATGTTTCACGTACTACGTTTCTTTATGTCTCGCGCATCGTTTCAAATTATCAGTTAAGTCAGATGGTCTTGCAACGTAACGATTCAGTACCCTTGCACGTTAACTCTTATTTCCTCGATCGAATTTAGGGGATCTACCTTCCGTTGATAACCAAGAATTTCTTCGTATTCCAAGTCAAGGTCATGAGGACCAAGATTTATCATTAGTGTCAGGATCTTCTGAAGGAACCGTTCCAAGAGGGAGGCCACTTGGAAACGGACAAGTTCATCCGGATTTCTTATCCATTTTTCTCTTATCGATTAGATATGTTCTTTCAGTCACGTCACGTTCCATGTCTTTTCAAGACATGTCATGTTCCACGTTCCCTTCTACCATGTCACCTTCATTTCCGTTATTTTGCATACCTTTCCAGTTTGATTCGGGTATGTTTCGCTTTCAGTTACTTTATCTATAATTCGGGGACGAATTATTCTTTTTAGGGGGGAAGAATTGTAAAACCCGCGTGCTTTTACCATGAATAGTGCCCTTAAGATCGTACGTCCTAGATTAAAACTTACCTCATGTAGTATTGATCACATTCATGTGCTAATAATCAAGCAAGTGCATATGTGTATGGCATGACAAGTATCGATTACGTACGAACTCATGATAAACAGTTAATAATATATCACGTGAACATAATTAAATCATGATCACCATTTAATATACTAACTAAAATAATTACGTAAATACTTATAATATATTTACGAGCGTTAAGTTTACGATAAACGACACGTTAGATTAAACAGAAACATTTTAAACACGAGCACGTTTAACCACGAACGAACACGAAATATCGGGACACGAGAAAGGTACGGGTACCCCATGTGGGGCCCCCATACCCACGGCTCATATACAAGAAATAGGCTTAGCCCATGGACTTTACAAGTAAAGGGGGGTAAAGAGTAAAACATGTTTTCACTTTTCATTTTTACAAGAAATAAACAAAAACCCTAAAAGAGTTTTCTCCTCCTCCTTTTTCTCCTCTTTGTGCCGCCACCTTACACCATCATAGGAGGGTGATTTGTTTGATTTTGATCTTAAAAACAAGTGTTAGAAACCGTGTTTGTTCATCCTTTTTCCAAGCTACATAGTGGTATACCTTTCTAACCCTTCTTTTTAATTCTTTTTAATTCTTTTGATCTTTGATTATTTTCATGAACATGTTATTATTTTTCTTATTAAAACAAGGTAATTAATCATTGATCTAACATGTTTTGGTATTAATTAAAATCAAGGAAGGATTTATAAGGATGTTTGTTTTTAGCCGCCTAGCAAAACAAACCCGAAGGGGGTTTGGTTTGCTATTGCCGCCACCACCAAGACCACTTTTGGTCTTGGTTGGCTCATGTGGGACCCACAGCAGCAAGGGGACACGTGTGCCCCGGGTTTGGCCCGGGGTACGGTGTCGAATTCATACCCGATTCATGGTTCGTTGGTTAAAATCATGATCTATGTTACATGTAATTTTTATGAATTATGAACTTAGGATATAATTAATTAATAACATGAAATATTAATTAAATCATGACTTAGGTTATTTTAATTATTAGTTTATCATGACATTAATTTAACCTAAGTATTTTATGTTATAAGTTATAATTAATTAATTATTAAAACATGCCTATAATTAATTATTTTAGACATGACTTAGGTTATATTATTATTAATAATAATACACATTTTAACCTAAGTATTTTCATTTCATTTTAATTAATACATGTTACACTTTAATTAAAATGCTTAACCTAGAGTTTAATTAAAATACATGAAATAATAATTAAACTATACACTATATCATATGACTTAAGAATAAGCTTATAACACTTAGACTTATATGTTAGCTTATGAAATCAGCTTAATTCTAATTATGGAAACTTCTATTTATAGAAACTTAATTAAATAAGGCAACTAATCTAATTATGGAAACCTTCTATATATGGAAATCAATCTATTTCAGGCAGCTAATCTAATTATGGAAACCTTCTATATATGGAAACTTATTTAATTAAGGCAGCTGATCTATTTTAGGAAACTTTCTATTTTTAGAAACTAATCTATTTTAGGCAGTAAATTCTATTTTAGAAAACTTTCTATTTTTGGAAACTTTCTATTTTTGGAAACTTTCTATTTTTGGAAACTTTCTATTTTTGGAAACTTTCTATTTTTGGTAACTTTCTATTTTTGGAAACTTTCTATGTTTGGAAACTTTCTATTTTTGGAAACTTTCTATTTTTGGAAACCTGCTATTTTTGGAAAGTTACTTATTATTACACAGTAAGTATAATAATACATGAATCACCAGTAATACTTAATCAGATTAATCAGAATACAAGATAAACACAGTTTAAGGCTTTAAACAGTGAACCAGGACCTAAAACATACCAAATCAGCTAATATGAGACAGAAAACCCAGTACGTAATCAGTGAATCGATACTTATACACGTGTGTATTCATGTAGCGTTAGTGATCCAGAAGTAGGAGTCTTTCTTCCGTTCATTCACTGGACTTGAGGTACGGATTCCCGTCCTTTCAGTATGGACATTCCTTCCTTATTAGGATTTCCCCGTATGCAGCCAACTGTTTTCCCCAGCATTTGTTTTATTGTTTTGAACTGCTTATGTTAATTTAGCATAAACTATAGCCATATACAAGCATGACCAGTTTCACCTAGTTATGGAGGTACCATAACCATAGCATTGGAGGCACCGATGTTATGACTTCCCCACGGCGGAGTGATTGCTCGTGGCGTCCCTTTTCAGTTTGGCCATATTATTATATCAGGTGGGGCGTATGGGTGCATCCTAGTTACATGTTTTATTCAGTTTATCATGGTGAATGTGGTGTGTGCCTTGCACCCTTCACAAGGAGCTGATCCCTCCTACCCAAATCAGTATATTGATTAGAGGCATCCCCTCTAATCAGCATGATGAGGTCACCCCTCCAAGTATTCATGCACGTGACCTTTTCATGACCTATATGGGCTATGGTATATATATGTTAAAACAGTTTCACAAGTTAAACATAAGGCTTTTCAAACTATAAAACCAGTTTTCTTGATACTTAACCAGTTACTCAGAACTTAGTCTTCCGCTGTTATATGTTACATGCTTATCCTATTTCATGCTTTATTGTACATCCGTGCACTGAGCGTCTTGCTCAGCCGTTACTTTCCTTTCCATGTCCCAAAACGGCAGGTACCCAAGACTCGAGCATTTGGAGGACGCACATAGGATGGAAGCTGCCAGAGACTTCTTTTCCTTTTGCCTTCATATAGTTATGCTTGTTTAGTCTTTATTCAGTTCATTTCCTTTATTTATGTTTTGGGCTTATGTTTGGGAACCGATGTTTGATTCCGGTTTTCCCTATGGTCATGTATGTTTTACTACATATCACCTTGCATGCTTTGATGACACGCCATAATCACGCGTGACATTCCATTTATCAAAATGGGGTGTTACAAAGTGCTTAGCACCACCTCATTCCCCCCGTTCACTTGTGAGTATTTTGAGAAGGAAGGCTTATTGAGGGTTTTGTCGCCCAAGTAGTACTACGTAAATATTATATTTTCTTGTGGATTTTCATATTGAACCTCGAAGGAGATAATCTCTATAGGATAATGTAAATCTTGCTTAATCTAGAGAGAGAAAGAGATAGAAAGAGATGGTGATATCACATACACACTTGAGAGTGAAAGTATGAAAAACACACTTTTACTATATGAGAATAATGAATGAACCACACCCACTCCAACTAAGGAGAGGGTTTATATACCAAGCCCATCAGATGGGCTTGGGCTTACAAGTTGGGCCGACCATACATAACAAGGACCAGGCTTTTCCTTGTTTACCAAATGTAAAGATACTAAACTACGAGCTACTACTAGAGAGAGAAAGAGATAGAAAGAGATGGTGATATCACACACACACTTGAGAGTGAAAGTATGAAAAACACACTTTTACTATATGAGAATAATGAATGAACCACACCCACTCCAACTAAGGAGAGGGTTTATATACCAAGCCCATGAGATGGGCTTGGGCTTACAAGTTGGGCCGACCATACATAAAAAGGACCAGGCTTTTCCTTGTTTACCTAATGTAAAGATACTAAACTACGAGCTACTACTAAATATATTGTTAGAGTGACCGAATCTTCCTAAATACGTAGAAATGCATTTCCAACAATCTCCCCCTAAGGGAGGTCGCTCCAAACAAGGGGTTACCCAAGTTACAATAATAAAAAAAACCTAGCATACTATACATGTCTTGAGCTCGTAGTCTTCGTCTTTCTTTTCTTTTTATTTTCTGGTGAACATGTTGATGTGATCTTTGATATCAACCTTGAGCATTAATCTCTTTCCTTGATCTTGGGCATCCATCACTTGTGATATTGGCCTCCTCGTGACATCATGTCCCACATACTTATACCTTCGTAATTCTTGAAAGATTCAGAGTTCGATACAGCGGAAGACTTGACTTTTAGGCTTTCTTGAATTAGATGAAGTATTAAGTGCATGAAGTATAAGCATGCGGGGACGACTTCTTCTCGGATTCCGCAACGCCACCGTCTTCAAATGTAGTAACATAAGTAGACACGAACGAAATGGCTTTGAACATTTCATTCTAATTCGGTAGCATTTTATCTCCGGTCGGTGAAGACCGTTAAACGATATTCAATATCGTACTTGTGGCAGGTAGATTTAATTAAAAATCTCCTTGACAAGATTTCGCGGGTAAACCCCTTCTCTTTACTCGACCGTCCAAAGCTGACTGCGAACGTAAAGAGTGAATCATTTGGATAAAACTATCTGCATGATTGAAGCCGTCAATTCAGATTCCTGGAACAAGTGAAATTCAATTAAGAACCGCACCATTGTTGCTTTCCAGTTGTCACGAGCTTGATTTGTATAGAATCTTGGAAGTTACCTACAAAGTGCTGTCTGAGGTTAACACTAGAAATATTTCCACTCATCACTGTGAACACTAAGGTGTCACTCTGAGTGTTCTGGCAAGATCACTGAGATATTGCATAGAGGACTGGAACGTGTTTAAATTCAATTCAGAATTAAACAACTGTTGCTTTCCAGTTATCACAAGTTTGATTCATAAAGAATAGCACAAGTCACCTACCATGAGCTTTTTAATGTTCGCTCAAGAAGGATTTCCATCTTCACTGTAAATACTTGCGTATTACTCGGATGTTCAGGCAAGATCATGAAGATTTTGCGTAGGACTCTTAATATCTTTCTTACTTTTCACAGTGTGTGAAGAAGCAAGGAAATATGGACGTGTGTCTGAATGAGATATTTGATGATCTCAAATGGCTCTACACTCGATTGTGCATTTTGGATTTTTAGTGATCGGAGGCTGGAGAGGAGTGCCACCATTTCAATATCAATATATTCGGAGTGAATAAATCGATAGATAATGCGTTGTCTCCGTGTGAATAAAACAAATACCTTTTGAGAGATATCTGAGTTAGCTGGGATGGTTTATGCATTGCATCACTGGTTCCATGATGTCTATCTTCAATAACATATGAGTTGACCCGGTTTCTGCCTAAGGTTGTAAGGAGGGCTGCTTCGTTTCACCCTTTATCTTTACAATTATTTTTCATTCTTCAACCCCTTCAATGCGTACCAATACATCATAACTAGCACCTTGTTGTGATTGTTTCAGTGCTAACATAAGTACTTGGTCGACATTCAGCTACGTTCACAATCTTTCCCCATCTTTCCTAAGGACTACTATTTCTAGCTATGGAATGTCCTTGGGAAGATTCCTCTGGTATTGGAAGAATCATTGGACTTAACCTATCCTACCATCCTTTTGTCACCACAATCTTCATCGTCGTAAAATAAATGGGTTGTGGTAAGTATAAATCAACATGCAATCCATTTTGATATCCAAATCCATTTTGCTCCCCCTTAACATATGCCACAATATTCGAAACATTTCGCACATGTCGGGTTGAGTCATCACGTTAAGTCAAACCATTTTTGAATAATCATGTCTCATATTAAATCACATTTTCTCCCCACATTAAAAATATTAACCCAACCGATATTTTTTATATCAATTGGTTTAAGGAAGTTTTAACAAAGTTTTTGGGAAGAAAAATGAAAGTCCGTTTTATCTTCATGATACCAATGTGTGAGAAATGATACCGATTTGTAAAATAATCACATATTTACCATTTAAGAATAAATTGACAAGGTTGGACATGATTGATGAGAACATCATATGATAAGATCAGATCGTTCTTGTCGGGAAATGTTGGTCGCTTCGTCACGTCTGAATTCATCTCTTGGCAACACAAGTACTATTGGTATTGTTGTCTTGACACCAGTTTGTGAACTTGGCACGCTCGGCATCAAAGATTCAGAATTCTTGACAATTTCTCCCCCTCAATTGTTGACCCGTGTTCTATTGAAAGAGTTGTTGTCGTTGTTTGAGTAGTCGCATCGTCGATTATGTAGATACCAATTGTAGATTGCTATGAATGTACAGATGATAACTTCATAAAAGCAAGATTTCTCTTGTTTTAACAAATAAATGCACTGATGTGTACATATATCCGTGTTAGATTGTGTTATAACGTAAACAAAAACCGTTACATGGTTATAATGTAAACCATGCCTGGGAAAATTAATTCCTGTTGTTGAGCCAAAGCTTTCATAATAAATACTTGACTTTAATACGAAAAATGGGTTGCAGTCTGAAATAACTACAAGCCATATAGGAATGTTTTATGAAATATTTACAACTTTTGTACAAACTATATTTATGGCGCCGTGTCGATATTAATCAACATTTCTAAGGCCGTAAATATTATCGTACCAAAAGATATGGCCTTTTAAAAATAAAGTAAAAATGTTTTTGTATTTTTCTGAGTTTTTCAATTTTTATGGTTTTTATATGGTTTTATATTTTTGTATTTTGCTTTTGTGGATAAAAATATAAACAATATATACAGATGATCACCAAGGATATTGAGAATAGTTTACCACCACTATTATTTCGCTTCATCTGCCAATTCCTTTAGAATCTCAGGAGAGAAATTTCTCAATCCTAGCTTGTCGGCCAAAATTTCAATTCGAGCGCGATCTAAAGCCTTCATGTCAATATCCGCCAATTGATAATCAGATCAGACAAAGTAAAGCTCGATCACTCCATTTTCCACTTCCTCCTTGATAAAGTGGTAGCGAATGTCAATATGCTTCGATCGGGAGAATTGAACGTTGTTGCAGCATAAGGAAATTGCACTTTGTTATCGCAGTACATCGGAATTTTGTTGAAACCTAGACCATAGTCGGTTAAGTGCGATCTCATCCAAAGAATTTGAGCACAACAACCGGACATAGCTATGTATTTTGCTTCCGTACTTGAAATTGCAGCGCTTTTCTACCTTTTAGATGCCCAACTGATTAGTCGATCTCCTAGTAGTTGTAAAGTTCCACTCGTGCTATGCCTTGTATCTTGACATCCCGCGTGGTTTGCATCTTCATATGCCATAAGTGCAATCGAAGAGTCCTTCGAATACCAGAGTCCCCGATTAACGGTTCCTTTAATATACCGAAAGATCCTTTTAACACTAGCTAAGTGTAACTCAGTAGGCCGAGTTTGATACCGAGCACACATACATATAGCAAATTGAAGATCAGGTCGACTAGCTGTGATATACAGAAGGGTATCGATCATTCTACGATAAAGTGTCGGATCAACGGCATTCCCATGTGGATCTACATCTAGCTTAGTTCGTTTCACCATTGGAGTATCCACGGGGTCGCAAGAGTCGATCTTATATTTCTTTAGCGATTCAAGAGCATACTTGGATTGATTGATAAAGATGCCTCTGGGACTATGAGATATCTAAAGACCTAAGAAAAATGATACCTTGCCAATCATTGACATCATAAACTTGGAAGACATGAATGTCCCATACTCATCCGATAAGGTTTGGGTCGAGGCAGCAAATATAATATCATCAACATATATTTGTACCATAATCATATCTTTACCTCTTTTTGATTAAACAGTGTGGGATCCACCTTTCCTTTAGTGAAGCCTTGCGTAATAAGGAATTGTGACAATAGGTCATACCACGCGCGTGGAGCTTGATTCAACCCATAAAGGTCCTTCTTAAGCTTGTACCCCCGTGATTAGGATATTTAGAATTCAACAAAACCATCTGGCTGTTGAACATAGACCTCCTCCTTGATTTCACTATTTAGAAATGTCGTCTTCACATCCATTTGATAGACGATCATATTCACATGGGCTGCATAAGCGAGGAATAGTCTAATAGCTTCCAAACGGGCAACAGGTGCAAATAATTCCATAAAGTCGATGCCCAATAATTGCTTGTATCCGCGAGCTACTACTCGAGCCTTGTTCTTCAATATTCCGCCTAACTCGTCGAGTTTCACATTGTAAACCCATTTCAAAGTGAGTAACTTCACTTAATCCAGGCATGGGACAAGTTCCTATACATCAAGATGTAAAAATTCATTAAGTTCTTCTTGCATAGCTTCTATCCAACAAGATTGGGTAAATGCTTGTTGCCACATCTTAGGTTCAACTTCACTGAGAAAATCATCAAAATGACAAAAACATTGCACTTTCTTATAACTGACTTCGTGTGGATACCGGACGATTAGGGTCACCAATAATAGAATCTATAGGATGATCCTTTGTCCACTTGATGTCATGTCCACGAATTCATGGATTGGAGTAGACCGTAGTAGGAGCTTCCTCTGAGGTGGACGACACGGCTTGATTAGAGTCGGGAACTGGTTCACCAAAGAATGAAATTGCACGCATTTGAGCGAATTCCAAGTCGTGATAATCATCATCCTCTTCATCATCAATAGGCATGACATGGGTAGTTGATTCGGGTGTTGGTTGAGAATTACTCGTTGAAGGAGTATCTTGACCAATTGTAGGTGTAGACGAATCTGGTTGTGCTTCGGTTGCTGGAGCGACAACTTCGGTAACCGGAGCTATTACCTCAGGTTATGGAGCAAAAATACTTGGAGGAGTAATGAATTCATCAAAGAACGATTGAAACAGCGTATCCCATTCATTCCTAGAAGGTGGTGTAAATGATGATGAACTAGGGTTGTTTGAGACAAGACCATAGCTAATGTTACTGGTCCCATTGCATGAAGTGTGGTTCAGAGCTGATTTGCTCAGAAGCCATAGCCGTCAGCTCATCAAAAATCAATATTCATCAGTTTCGAGGATCTTGCGAGAATTACGATTATAGATTCGGAAAGCCTTCTTTATGGGTGCATAACTAATGAAAATACCAATATCATCCTTTGGTTGAAGTTTTCCCCAAATTGTCACCATCATTATTTGGATAGCAAAGAGAACCAAATACATGAAGATATGATAAATCTGGTACTTTTCCATGTAGAAGCTCATAAGGTGTTTTACCATGGCATTTTCAAATTAGTGACCGGTTTTAGATGAAAACTGCTGTAGATACTGCTTCTGCCCATAAAAACAATGAAGCCTTTGTGTAAATTAAACATCGTTCGAGCAGCTTCCATAAGTGTGCGATTTCGCCTTTCAACGACACCGTTTTGTTGTGGAGCTGCGAGCAACCGGATGTTTCATGAGATATGCCAACTTCTTCATAATAATTACGCAAGATTTGATTCACAAATTATGTTCCATTATCTGTACAAATCCGTCGGACAGTAGTGTTGAGACGCACTTGAATCATCTTGAGAAATCCGATGATGAATTTAGGTGCCTCATTTTTTGTTGTTAGAAATTTCACCCATGTAAAACGAGAGTAATCATCGATAATGACGAGGATGTACTTTTTAGCACTAAGACTTTCATCACACATTGGCCCACAAAGATCCATATGCAACAAATAAAGTTTCTCTCGGTTGGTTTCTTTATCCTTGGGTTTGTATGATTTCTTAGTGCTCTTCCCCATTGTACACGCGTAACACAAATGGTCCTTGTGAAATTTAAGTTAAGGAAGACCACGAACAAGTTCGTTTATTTGCCAAATGATTGATAGCGTGAAAGTTAAGATGAGATAACCGTCGATGCCCATAACCATGACTTAGTCTTTGATGCTTTGGAGAGAAGACATACGGGAGAATCGACCATCATGTCTTGTAGAGACAAAGTATATAAATTATTACCTCGAGTACCTTTCAACAAATCAACCCCTTCCAAATTACGAATGAAGCAGGTATGCTCACGAAAAGCAACTTCAAGGTTTGCATCACAAAATTGTCCTACAGAAAATAAATTGTGACCGAGACCTTCCACATAATACACTCTTGTAATTATAACATTCCCAATATGATATTCATCATAACCCATTATATTTGAAATATGATCATTTCCAAATCGAACCGTACCAAGAAACTTGCTAACGAAATTTCTGAGTTGAGAGCGATCTACGATCATATGCTTGGAGCAACCACAGTCCAAATACCAGAGAACAATTTGGACCACCTGTTTTCAGCAACAAAAGTAGACAATGCATTAGAAACTATTGGTTCCAGAGTGTTAGCAGATACAGATATAATATTATCAGAATTGCTAACGTTTGTGTTATCCTTAGATTTCTGGCGTTTTCTAATGTGAGTTTTACCACTAACTATGTTTTATTGTTCCAACTTTCTAAGGTTTTGGAGTATTAGCGGGAACTACAGTGGGAGTAGACCTATTTAAAGGGCACTTGGTTCCTACAGTAGTGTTGGTGTTCCTAGTTAAAGGGACACGCTTGTGTTTTGGTAGCCTTGGTACTCCTAATTAAAGGGCACGCTTTCTTCGCTTTAGTGGGAGTGATCCTAGTTAAAGGGCACACATTTCCTACTATAGTGAAAGTTCTACCAGTGGGGCGCCACATCCAACCAACTTGGGTTAACACTTTCCCAGTCCGTTTCCATTCTAAACCAATTTTTACGGGCATTTATCTCATTCACATGGTCAATAAGTCAAGAATCATGACGACTAGAAAACATACAATCATATGCAATTCCAAAATTTTCAAATTAGAATTCACAGTAGGCTTAGAACGCTGCACAAACCGCAGAGCCTTTAGGTTTAGCTATATGATTCTTCTTATTCAAAACAGAAATAACATTCCTAGGGTGGGCTTCTACTTTCTTCTTCACTTGACTACTAGATGAGGGCAAGATCCTTATTATTCCTTCGTGTTTCTTTTAAGCTTAGATCTTCGAGCCTTAGTAGTGGTGTTTACTCCTGTAGAAGGCAACACGAGAATATTAGAAGTTGGTTTTAATTTTTGCCTTTTCTTTAGTGACCAATGTTTGAGATGGTTTAGTCCTAGGGCCCTTGTTAAGTGGTGTAACGGCGATGAGGTTCCTTTTAGGGTATGAAGTGTTATCCACAACATTCTTACCTTTTAGGGTATGAAGTGTTATCCACACTAGAGGACGATGCTGTTAGAAATACGTTTTAACGTATATTAGAAGTATCGGTCACTCCACAATATTATTTATGTTGTAATAGCTCGTAGTTAACAAATACTTATTTAGTTAAGTAAGAACCGGCCCATGGGCTTGTCATGGGCCGACCCCAAGTCCATTAGTGACTTGGAAGTATAAATACCCCTTTCCTCCTTGGAAAGGGGTTGGTTGTTGTTCATTTCTTGTTTTTCATTCAATAAAGAAGACACATAGTTTCTCTCACTTTCTCTCTCTAGTTTCTCTCTCTAGAAAACATCAACCCACTTCATAGATTCATAGGTTATCAAGATTCTACATTTGGTATCAGAGCTATGGGGTGATTTAAGGTAATGATTTGTGTGGTTTTTTTAGTTTTGATTGTATTAGTGTTCTTTAAGAAGATCCATCTTGATTCTTGGAGTTTTTGGTGTTTTTGTGATTGGGATTAGTAGATAAGTATTAGTTTTTACTTATTATTGTAGAAATCACAAAACTTTTTGGGTTATTTGGTAAAAAATCTGGTGTTAATCACCATTTTTTGATCGACTGTTCATCCGATACAAGTTTCTGTTTACCCAGACAAAGTTCCGAATCAAAAACATCCGGATCAAAAAGTTCCGGATCAACCAAAAGTTCCGAACCAAAAGTTCCGAACCAAAGGTTCCGAACCAAAAGTTCCGAACCAAAAGTTCCCGAACCAAAAGTTCCGATCAAGGAAAGTTCCGGATCAAGGAAAGTTCAGGATCAAGAAGTTCCAACCAAAAGTTCCGAATCAAGGAAGTTCCGAACCAAAAGTTCCGGATCAAGGAAAAAGTTCCGGATCAAGGGAAAGTTCCGGATCAAGGAAAGTTCCGGATCAAGGAAAAAGTTCCGGATCAAGGGAAAGTTCCGGATCAAATCTTCCGAACCAAAAGTTCCGAATCAAGGTATTCCAAGCCAAAATCTTCCGAATCAACACTTCCGAATCAACAAAAGTTCCTAATCAAGGGATATTTTACTTGTTTTTTCGACGATTTTTTAGAGGATTTAATCTTGGTTTCTTACAACAAAAACTCAACACAATTCACAAGCTTTACTTCATTGCTCGATCAACCGATAATCTTTGTCTCTTTGAAGTGAACAAAATGAATCCGAATTCAGTAATGCCTCAGATGACATCACTTACGGATATTTCCGTCATTACGGGAACGGATAATCTCCCTCCAATGCTCATCAAAGAAGTTTTAGAAGCATGGCAAGGCCGGATGATGTCTTACCTTAAGGGAAAACCGGTATATGGGAGGCTTATGGTTAAGTCAATTTTAAATGGTCCACTTGACTATGGAACCATCATGGTTAACAATGTGACTCGACCAAGGGATTTTGAAGAACTTACACCAGCACAACAACTTGTTGCCGATGCAGACGAAAAGGCTCTTCAAACCATTCTCCAAGCTCTTCCACATGACATCTATCGGATGGTAAGTCAGTATACGGTGGCAAAGGATTTATGGGAACGTCTAAAGGTGTTGCTACAAGGTACGTCTCTTACCAAACAGGAAAGGGAATGTCAGTTGTATGACCTGTTTGATAGATTCACGTACAACCCAGGGGAAACGCTTCACGATTATTACTTCAGATTCACCACTCTCATGAATGATCTGAATGTATATAATCTCGTGATTGCTCCATTCCAGGTTAACACCAAATTCTTGAATACTTTACCTCAAGCTGAATGGGGTGAGTATATTACCGATGTTAAGTTAACCAGGGATTTGCATAAGTGCAATTTGGATCAACTATATGCTTTTCTTCAGCAGCATGAGAAACATGTGATCATGCACCGTTCGCCTCGAGGTATGTACCCTGATTCCTTAGCTTTGATGGCGAATCAACCAAGCTTGTCTCACAACAACACTCCTTATATCTTGGGACATCAAGCCTATCATCCATCACCTTACATGACACCAACCTTCCCCCAATACTCGATTCTACCGCAACCACCCACCTCACATCAGCAACAATATCGGTATAATGTACCTTCATCACAATATGGTTCACAACCTCACCCAGCAAGCATTGCACCTTATGCTCAGCCTTCATATTCTTCTTATCAAGAGAATGCAGCATATCCATCAAGCTACTCTGATCACATAAGTATTCCTTCTAGTGATTATGCAGCTCAACAAGACCAAGCAATGTATTGTGATGATGAGGAAGTCCCCATTCCTGTATTCAAACAAGGAGCTGACCCAGTTGAAGTGTTAACCACTATGTCTGCTTATCTCACAAGGACATTAAGCAAACGAGGATTTAGAGGATCAGCTCCAACTAACAATCAGTTGAGGAATTGATCCAATTCTCGCCAACAAGCTACTATTGAGAATGGCAGGGTAATGGTTCAACCTATTCAACCTTATCAGGGGAGACCTACTACATCAACTACCAATGCTCGCACGGTCAATCCTGCTCCAATGGTCAACACTCCTCCACGGGCTAATTCCACAGGCAAGTTGCGAATGATTACATGCTACAACTGCAAGGAAGAAGGTCACATGTCCAGGGATTGCAAGAAACCCAAAAGGAGAAGGGATGGTCAATGGTTTGCAGAGAAGATTTATCTGGTAAACGCTCAGGCACAAGGAAGGGAACTTGATGAAGAGGAGCTTGCATTTCTTGCTGATCCAGGGATTGCTGAACAAGACGTTGTCACCACACAGAATGCAGCATACCAAGCAGATGATCTTGATGTGTATGACTCAGACTGTGATGAATTTCAATCTGCAAAGGCAGCTCTTATGGCAACTATCTCCAGCTTAGGGCCAGAAAAGAGATCTGAGGTACTTATTAATACCACTGATGCTAGTATTCAACCACATCAAGTTGTGCAAGAGCGTGCTGATTCGAATGAATCTTCGGTGGTGAGTCTTTCAAATGAGGAGACAATCAATGATAGTAATATCAATGTGAATCCCCAGACTTTGAGTGAATCACAACCGGGAGCCATTTCGCATAAGCATACTCCTGCTCAACAAGATTTGGTCATGGTTCCTGCTACATTACTTAGCCAAATGAATGCTGCACTCTTAGAAACCCTAACTAAGAATAAGAATTTGTCTGATGAGCTTGCCTTAAGCAACGAGAAAGTTCAAACTTTAGAATTAGTGCCTTCGTCTAGTGTTCTAACAAATCCCGAGTATGATCATTTTCGAAACAAACAAATGGGTCATTTGTAGGAAATTGAAACCTTAAGAGAAGATCTTTCTAACGAACTTAAAGAAAAAGAGTTAGCGGTCACTAATTTTCAAAAACTTCAAACGGATTTTGAATTACTAGAGTCTAAGAAGAATGAAATGGAAATTAATGCGGCTAATAAGATTAGAAGTCTAGATTATTTGCTTTTAAGACAATACGCTGCTTCTCAACTAGTGCACTTATTTGATGCTTCGTTTAGAGAATTTAACTTATCGCGTTAAAAAGGCCTTCCCCCTAATCCACGGTATGCAAAACAAGCTTTAATCCATAGTCCTAGACTTTATAATGCAACCCAATTAGGATTGGTCTTAGACCCGATTAACATTTTCGATGATCGTACCAATAAGGATCTAGTTGATGAGAATCGGTCATACAACTCTGCAAAATATCCAGATTGTGATTATTTTAAAATGAATCAGGAGCTTGCTAAAACGGATTTTAGAATTCGCTTCCATATGGACAAAGATATCATTATAGCACCAACCTACATGTTGAATGAAGAAAACCCTAGTACATTTCCTACACTTGTCAACATGGAAGGTCCTAAGGAAATTCCAAAGGATCTTCCACCTGTTAGCACTGTATGGTTAAACTTGCAAGAGATTAATCAATACTTTCCTAATTTTGACAAGGTCATTTTGGAATGTACGACTTCAAATGGCCTAAACGCCGGAGAATGGGCTTTCGAACACATGAACGAGGTGTTTAAAAATGAGATCAATCCATTTGTCGAAAGTCTAAAAGGAAGTTTTGCATCTCTTAAGGAAAATCTTGAATTTGAAATTGGAGAAGTTCAAAAAGTGTTTTATGAAATGGACACCGCTTACGAACTACAACTAATTGAAAAGGAAAAGATTTTATCTGAATATGACCGATTCTTGTCCCAAGTAATTTCGTGTGATGTGCTTACTACTGTAAATGTTAATTATTCGAATGAGCTTACATCCGCTGTGATTAATTGTGATGCTGTGAATATTTGTGATGATGTGTGTGATCTCTCTGTAAATGTTGCTGATACTGTAAATGAGGTAGATAATTATTCTTGTCACGAATCTAACGCTGAGTTTTTAAAGCTACAAGATTCTTACAATTTACTTTCAAAACGCTTTAATCAACTAGAACAACATTGTATATCTTTAGAATTAAAACAACAAACTCAAAATGAGGATCTTTTGATAACAAATAGTTGTGAAAACGGTGTTGAGACGAGTGACAAGATGATTGCAATTGTTAAGGCATTAGAGGAAGAGATTATGAGATTGAAGAGAGATGTGTCATCAAATGAAACACTAAAATTGGAACTAGAGGCTGCAGAGTCTAAAAACATGGACTTAGAAACTATACTTTCGTCTATTCTAGGGGAGATGGATCGTGCAAGACAGGGAATGTCCAAACTTTATGGTTCACTAGAAGAACGCTTCGCTTTTAATGCGGCACAGCAACAATCTTATGTTGAACAATTGAACCAAAAATGTGAGGAAATCTCTGACTTAAACATCCTGCTCATTGACAAAAACATGGTTTTGGCCGAGTTAAAGGAGACACTTCTTCTCACCCGACAAGAAGCTGTTAATAACTTAGCTACCAACTCTGCACCGTCCTCTAGTGCTCCAACAACCAAGTCAGTAGTGCTTTATAAGAACCCGCTTCATAAGAGAAACCCGGTTACCTACGATGATTATATGAAGAATGCCATTAAGCATGTAGATCTTGTTAGGGATATTTTAGACGATCTTTATGCCTTAGATCCCTCAAGTAGCTACTATTATTCGGCTCATGAATATATTAAGCGAGTTCAATATTGCTTAGCATATTTGCAATACATAGGTAAACCAGGTTCTGCACTACTCACTAATCGACCCATTGTTGTAACTCCATTCAATAAGAACCCAGGAGCAAAACCGTCATTGGCACTATCAAGTAAGGCACCTTTAAAATCTGTTTCTAATATTCCCACTTTGCCTTCTACAGGAGTAAAAGAGTCTACTAAGGCTAAAGGATCGCCACTCAAGAAAGATAAGATCAAGCCCTCCACTAGTAGTACCAACAAGAAGAAAGTAGAAGCTCACCATAGGAATGCTAGTTCAATTTTAAATAAAAAGAATCATGTTAAGACTAAAAGCTCTGCGCCTGTGCAGAAGCCTAAACCATTCGTGAATTCTAATTTAAATTGTTAGAATTGTAATGAATGTATGTTTTCCCAGCGTCATGATTTGTGTCTTATTGATCATGTGAATGAAATGAATGCCATTAAGAATAATCTTGAATGGAAGACAACTGGTAGAACTTGTGCCCAAGTTGGCTGGCAATGGCGTCCCACTGGTAGGACCTTTACATTAGATGGAAAACTGTGCCCTTTAACTAGGAATGCATCCATTGAGGTTAGGTCTGAGCGTCCTTTAGTTAGGTACACTAGCCCTAAAGTATGGAAACAGCGCCCTTTAATTAGGTCAGCCCCCACTATAGTGCCTATCAGTGAAGAAATACCACAGGATTTAAGCCAACTAGAATCTACACCACCAACTAGGAAGAAGAAGGCTAGGAAATCTAAGAATCCTAAAGTTAGCAAATCTAAGATTATTAAATATGTACCTGCTAATAACAAGGAACATTCAGATTCCGATACCTCTACATTGTCCTTGTGTGGTGATATTTTCAGGTGGTCCAAATCATCCTCTGGTATTTGGACTCCGGTTGTTCAAAGCATATGACCGGAGATCGCTCGATGCTCCAAAATTTCGTCAGCAAGTTTCTTGGAACGGTTAAATTCGGTAATGATCATATAGCAAAGATAATGGGGTATGGTGAATATCAGATTGGAAACGTTACGATTTCAAGGGTATACTATGTAGAAGGTCTTGGTCATAACTTATTTTCAGTAGGACAGTTTTGTGATTCCAACCTAGAGGTTGCTTTTCGACAACACACTTCTTTCATCCGCAACTTGGAAGGAAAAGACTTGTTGAAGGGATCTCGTGGTGCAAATCTTTATACGTTGTCCCTACAAGACATGATGGCCGCCTCTCCAGTATGTCTTCTCTCTAAAGCATCTAAGACCAAGTCATGGTTATGGCATCGCAGATTATCTCATCTTAACTTTGATGCTATTAATCATCTGGCTAAAAACGAATTAGTTCGTGGTCTTCCAAAGCTCAAATTTCACAAGGACCATTTATGTTCCGCGTGTTCAAGGGGAAAAGTACCAAGAAATCATACAAGCCCAAAGCTGAAGACACCAATCAAGAAAAACTTCATCTTTTGCATATGGATCTTTGTGGGCCAATGAGAACTGAAAGTGTGAGCGGTAAGAAATTCATTCTTGTCATTGTGGATGATTTCTCCAGGTTTACATGGGTTAGATTTCTACGTACAAAGGATGAAGCACCGAAGGCTATCATCACTATTCTGAAATTCATTCAGGTACGTTTGAATACTACTGTCCGCCGTATTCGTACAGACAATGGAATAGAGTTCGTCAACCAGACTCTTCGTGATTACTATGAAGGAGTTGGTATCTCTCATGAAACATCCGCTGCACGTACTCCACAACAAAACGGTGTCGTTGAAAGACGGAATCGTACGCTTATGGAAGCTGCTAGGACTATGCTGATTTATGCGAACGCTCCATTGTTCTTGTGGGCAGAAGCTATATCTACTGCATGTTTCACCCAAAACCGTTCTATCATTCGGAAACGCCATGGAAAAACACCTTACGAGCTTCTACATGATCGTAAACCCGATGTTTCATTCTTTCATGTGTTTGGTGCTCTTTGTTATCCAAATTAATAATAGTGAGAACTTGGGCAAGCTTCAACCGAAAGCCGATATAGGTATTTTCATTGGTTACTCACCCTCCAAGAAAGCCTACCGAATTTACAACCGTCGCCTTGGTAAGATTGTAGAAACTATGGACGCAGATTTGAATGAGCTGACAGCGATGGCTTCTGAGCAACGCAGCTCTGAACCCGCGCTTCATGAGATCGGAACCGGTACTATTAGTTCCGGATTAGTTCCCAATAATCCTGCTTCTACATCATTTTTACCACCATCAAGGCCCGAGTGGGATAAACTGTTTCAACCGTTGTTTGATGAATTCTTTGATCCCCCAAATGATGAAGTTCCAGCACCTGTAGTGATAGCTCCAATACCTGAAGTTGTTGCTCCTGCTAATGAAGCTTTATCTAATGCATCTTCAATTAACATTGAACTGGATGCACCTTTACCAAGTGATTCTCAAACTACACCTGAATCATCACCCTTACTTGTGCCTAATGATGTGGAAGAGGATTCTATTGATCACGACCTGGAATATGCTCACCTGCAAGAGCTTCCTTTCTTTGGTGTAGCGATACCTGAAAACCCTTCAGCATCGTCTACCTCAGAAGAAGCTCCTTCTATTGTTCACTCCAGATCACCTAGGATTGAAAATCATAGCACCAAATGGACAAAAGATTACCCCAATTAGGAATGTCATTGGAGATCTAGATCGACCAGTCTCTACACGCCATCAATTACAAGAGAGTGCACTCTATTGCTACTTTGATGCATTTCTCTCTGAAGTTGAACCTAAAAATTGGCAGCAGGCTATGACTCAATCATCTTGGATTGAAGCCATGTAGGAGGAACTAAATGAATTCCAAAGACTTGAAGTATGGGTTTATAAGGTTAAACTTGATGAGATGGGTGCAGTATTAAAGAATAAGGCTAGATTGGTTGCTAGAGGATATAAACAAGCCTTGGGTATAGACTTTGAAGAATCTTTTGCTCCTGTTGCAAGATTGGAGGCTATTAGACTATTCCTTGCGTATGCTGCTCATATGAACATGATCGTCTATCAAATGGATGTGAAGACGGCATTTTTGAACGGTGAACTAAGGGAAGAAGTCTATGTTAGTCAGCCGGATGGGTTCGTTAGCACGGAGTTTCCTAATCATGTGTACAAGCTTAAGAAGGCTCTCTATGGGTTGAAACAAGGTGGACCCCACTCTATTCACTCTCAAGGAGGACAACGACATGATTCTGGTACAAATTTATGTTGATGATATAATATTTGCTGCCACTAACATAGAATTGTCAAATCGCTTTGAGAAGATAATGTCCACACGCTTTCAGATGTCAATGATGGGAAAAATCTCATTTTTCTTAGGATTACAAATTTCTCAGAATCCCAGAGGCATCTTTATTAATCAACCCAAATATGCTCTAGAATCTTTAAAGAAATATAACTTTGATAATTGTGACCCCGTGGACACTCCAATGGTGGAGAAATCCAAGTTAGATGAAGATAGGAATGGGACTATTGTCGATCCAAAACTTTACCGTGGGATGATCGGCACCCTTCTCTATCTGACTGCTAGCAGGCCTGATTTGCAATTTGTCGTATGCATGTGTGCCCGGTATCAGGCTCGGCCTACCGAAAAGCACCTACATGTTGTTAAAAGGATCTTTCGGTATCTAAAAGGAACACTTCATCGTGGTCTATGGTATCCGAAAGATTCTTCTATTGCTTTAATATCATAGGCAGATGCCGATCATGCTGGATGTCAAGACACGAGGCGTAGCACTTCTGGATCTGTGCAACTCCTTGGAGATAGATTGATCAGTTGGTCTTCAAAAAGGCAGAAAAGCGCTGCAATTTCTAGCACGGAGGCTGAATACATCGCCATGTCCGGTTGTTGTGCTCAAGTCCTTTGGATGAGATCACAATTAACTGACTACGGTTTGGGATTCAACAAAATCCCGATGTATTCTGACAACAAGAGCGCCATTGCCCTTTGCTGCAACTATGTTCAACACTCCCGGGCCAAGCACATAGACATTCGCTACCATTTCATTAAGGAGCAGGTGGAGAACGGAGTGATCGAGCTGTATTTTGTCACTACTGAGTATCAGCTGGCGGATATGTTCACCAAAGCCTTAGATCGAGGACGAATCGAGTTTTTGATCGACAAGCTTGGCATGAAATCATTCACTCCAGCCACTCTCAAAGAATTGGCAGAAGAATCAGCTGAATAGTGGTGGTAAACTATTCAGAGTATCCTTTGTTCGTGATCATGTATATTATCGTATATATATAAACCACAAAAAGAAAAATACAAAAATATAAAACCAAGAAAAACCATAAAAAATATAAAACCTAGAAAAACCATAAAAATTATAAAATCAAGAAAAACCAAAAATATTTTTCGTTTTTTAAATCGGGCATGTCTTTTAGTACGGTAATATTTACGGCTTTAGAAATGTCGATCAAAATTGACACGGCGCCATAAATAGAGTCCGTATAAAAGTTGTACATTTTTAAAACATGCCCATTATGGCTTGTAGTTATTTCAGACTGCAACCCGGTTTTCATATTAAAGTCACGTATTTCCTTGGAAAACGTTGGCTCACAACGGGAATTAATTTTCTCGGGCATGATTTACAAGCCAAATCATGCAAAGGGATCAAGTTTACTTTACAACTTGGTCTAACACGAATTTAGTGTACGTCTCAGTGCATTAATTTGTCAAAATAAGAGAAATCTTATTGCCACCACGAATCAATCTTTTTCAAGATACTAATTGGAAATGTTTTCATCGATATTTGACTCTTTAAACAATGACTACAGCTCTTTAAATAGAATACGGGTCATCGTTTAAGGGGGAGAAAATATTAAAATCATCTTCGTCATCAAAACGATTTTCAAAAGTGTTTGTGGAAAATTAATTGGATAAATGGTTTATGAGTGGTCTTGATTTAGAATACGACTTGTGCTCGTTCTATGTGATAGGCATTGCTTTAAGATCTTGGAGATATGCTAATAGGTTGAGATGCTTAAGTTGTGTTGGCGAAATTTAATAATGGTTAGGAAAAATGAAAAGATAAGAACCAAAAAGGAAAAGAATAGAAGAGTATAGGGACTTAAGGTGACTATTTGTGAAAGTTGGGTAAAATTTGACCTAAGTCAAATGCAAACCCCCCGCCCCCTTTTCTTTATCTTATTCACTGTTTATGTTCCGCCATTAAAGCACACACACAAGCTCTAAAATCTCTTGTTTTCAATCAATCAACTCAGTTCATTCGATTTAAAAGGTAATAAGCATCAATCTTTGATCATTAATTCGTTTAAATCATTGAAATCCTGTTAATTAATTCGCATAAGCAAGTTTATCCAATTAGGGTTCGTATGCTTAAAATAGGGTTAATTGATTAGGGTTATTGATGGTTTTTGCTCGGAATACATTTAGAATGAGTTTAGTTGCTTTAGATTGCTTTAGGAATTACAAACGCGCCTAGATTAATCTTGAATAGGGTGTGTTTTGAAGTTCCGGATGAACATGGATAACAACTTCTGAATGAAGGAAGTTTTGAACAAACTTCCGAATGAAGGAATGTTCCGAACAAACTTCCGAATGAAGGAAGTTCCGAATGAAGGACTTCCGAATGAAGGAAGTTCCGAATGAAGGACTTCCGAATGAAGGAAGTTCCGAATGAAGGACTTCCGAATGAAAGAAGTTCCGAATGAAGGACTTCCGAATGAAGGAGTTCCGAATGAAGGACTTCCGAATGAAGGAAGTTCCGAATGAAGGACTTCCGAATGAATAAGTTCCGAATAAAGAACTTCCGAATGAAGAAGTTCCGAATGAAGAACTTCCGAATGAAGAAGTTCCGAATGAAGAACTTCCGAATGAAGAAGTTCCGAATGAAGAACTTCCGAATGAAGGAAGTTCCGAATGAAGAACTTCCGAATGAAGGAAGTTCCGAATGAAGAACTTCCGAATGAAGAAGTTCCGAATGAAGAACTTCCAAATGAAGAAGTTCCGAATGAAGAACTTCCGAATGAAGAAGTTCCGAATGAAGAACTTCCGAATGAGAAGTTCCGAATGAAGGATTTCCGGATGAAGAGTTGTTTGATTGATAGTTGTTTGCATGTTCTAAGTACTTGTTGAAATATGTTATGCTTAGAAGTAATAATGATACATATCTATATATTTTTTTGTGCATCAACCTTTCATGTCTTATCTTAAGCAGATAAGATGACTAATCCAACAGTACAAGCAATCCAAGACTCTCGAGCAGCCGCAATTGCCGAAGCACGAACACTCAAGTTCATACCAAACAACTACCGGCTGAAGCCAGTTTCAAAATCCACTCAGCATGGATTTAAAGTCGCCATAGCAATCCTTGATCAATCTCATTTCAAGAATGCCTTAAGAAGTACTGCCTCGGTGCCTTATGATTACATGTATGAGTTCTGGGCTACCAAGGAAAGCACTTCAAACTAGATCACCTTCACTCTCGACAACAAGCAGCAGACACTTAATGTTTCAGACTTCCGTAAGATATTTGGCATTCGGGATACACCCAAAGGTATGTCATTTTCGAGGGATCCTACTAAAGACGAACTCATGGAGTTGTTCGATGCTCTTGGATGTCCTGACATACGAGTTGCGTCTGAGTTTACCACTGCTAAAGTAGGTCAGCCTTGGAGAGCAATGTTGGGTATTCTCAGTAGATGTCTTACACCGAAAACAAGTGGGCATGATGCTTTGTGCAGTCCTATTATGAACATCTTCCATGGAATGTATAAAGGCGAAAATGCAGATTATGCATTATTGTTGTGGGAAGAATTCACCTTTCAACTCTTCCAAAACAAGAAGCTGAAGAATAATTTCTTCCCTTACCCTCGGTTTATCAAGCTTATCATTAATTATTGTATGAAGAATGATGTTACTATTGATAGGCGTGCAGCAAGTCGTCATCACACTGAAGAGGCTGATCATACAGTAGATCTAAGGCATGAAGGACCATCTGGTGGTGTGATTCCTGGTCCTATTCCCGATCATCTTCTGACGGATAGAATTAAAGGTTATGCTGATTACAAGCTACTGCTGCTAGAAATCAAGAAGCTAAAAGCAAGCCTTCAGACTGGAGAAGACTCGTCTACTACGGTCAAGAGTAAAGGTAACGCAAGCAACCAGCTGCTTTACCTAAACCCGAAACCAAGAAGAAGAAGACTGAGGTTAAGAAGGGAAAGGGTAAGGCTGATGAGTTAGTTCTACGTGACGAAGAAGATGTTGTTGATCCTACTCTTGACAAGGCGGAGAGAAAAATGATGAAGATAGCTATTGAAAAGAGTAAGAAAGACACGGGAGGTAGTGGTTCGGGTGAAAGGATAAATATTGAAGAAGAGTATGAGGAGCCAGAGGATATTGATGAGTTTGGGTCACCTGAACGGTATTCTACTTCGAAGGAGACATCAATCCCTGTTTCAGCAAGTGTTGAAAAGGAGTCCGATGCTCCTACAATCATGGTGTCTACTCAACCGTTAGTAACTCAACCTTTAGCAACTCAACCTCCACCAATACAACCCTTACCAACCCGACCGGTTTCAACACCATTCCTTCCACCACTAATAACTCCCATCCTTAGTACAGCAGTAACAACCGAGCCTCTTCACTCAACCCAGAGCAGCTCTGCAACGTCTTCAATGGCTGTATTTGTAATGGCCGAAATGTTGGATAAACATACGGATAATCACAAAAGAGAGATGGATGAACTTCGCCAAGAGCTACATAGACGAGCTCAAAGTGAAGAAGCATCTAAGAAAGCCCAAGAAGAGATGCTTGCTAAGTTCGCTGCAGAGATGGAGTTAACACGAAAAGCTCATGCAGAAGAACTAGCTCAGGTTAAGCAGGCTGAAGCTGATAAGCATGCTGCACGTATCACGAGACTTCAAGCGATGAGGGATAAATACAAGGAGCAAAAAGAAGCACTTGAAGCTTCTGTTGAAGAGAGAGTGAAAGAATCCGTTGAAACCATTATGCCTAAACTGCGTGATGAGTTGAAGACACTCGCGGCTGATAACTTGATGATCAAGTCATCTAATCCTTCTGAATCCGCCTACAAAATTGCCTATGACTTGATGGATTTTGAATTAAAGAAGATTCTCAAAGCTCGTATGAGGGAACTTGGATCGTTTGATAAATCTAGGATTCAACGGGCTCTTTACAAATCCCTGAATGACGCTATCATGGAGGATGATAGGTTATTTAAAACGTTTGGAAGTGTGGTACCATACCACATTCTGCCTGAGGAAGAAAGGGAAGAAAGTGAAGAAGAAGAGGGTACTGGTGAAGAAGAAGGTGAAGAAGAAGAAGAAGAAAAGGATGATGACGATGACGAAGATGGTGATGATGATGAGGATGATGATGATGATGATGATGGTAATGATGGTGGTGATGGTAATGAGGAGAGTGCTAAAGGGAGCAACGAGGATAGCGATGAGAATGATGATGGGGGTAAACAGCCTGAAAAGGGGGATAAGGTTGCCAGCTCAAAGAAACCTGCTAAGTCTGGAACCAAGTCTAAGAAAGATGCAGCGGCAAAGGAAAAATCTACCTCAACGGAATCAAGACGATCCAAGTGGCGCCACGATGTGAATGCTACTACGGCGTCATCGATTCCTGGTACATCTATTGTTGTGTCTATACCTGTTACCACTAACCCTGGTAGTTCTGTTGTTGTTGCTCCTGTGATTGCAAATCGGTAACTGAACCTGAAGCTGCACAACACTCACCCGTTCATGACACCGCCGAGATGCCTGAATCAGAACCAACAGATGTTCACGTCTCTACTCCTCTACAACAAGAACCACAATCTACTGTTCCTGAGTCAAGCACACGGGACTGGGCAGACACGTTGGAGATTGACGAGACTGCACCGCCACAGGCTTGGATCATGGCAGCGGCGCAATATGGTCCAATCACAGACGCTGACAGAGATATTTTATATCTCCGTATCCGCAGTCCGGTTGACTTGTGCGCATTTCTGGCTCACGAGTATAAGACTTCGGTTACTCTGTCTTTGGTAAAGAGAGCACTAAAGGATAAAAGAATTCGCGCCAAAACCAGGTTAACCCGAATAGAGTTCGAGTATTATGCTGATGAGATCCTGAAAGCTCTGAATACCGTTCAACGGCCAGGTCTTCATGAATCAGAAAGAGCTCCACCTCCACTTGATCCTTCTCAAGATAATCAGATTGATCTCGACTTCTTCGTCACCAATGATCTTGAGTATCTTCTGAAGGGTTCATCAAAGTACGCCACCTCCTTGACCTTGCTGAAAGCTGCTAACTGGGGGACAATACCCTGGATCGAGGAAAAGGTAAACCGACTCTGGGTCCCAAGAGTAACTCGTAATTATGATATGTATGTTGCTATAGGTGCATCTCATTGGGACGAACGAGTCTGAAGGGCGTACAAGGGTTGCTGTCTAGCCAATTCAGGAAGCAACGTTAGATCCGATATCCGCATCTCCAGTATCTTAGGGCTGAAAACTGAAGCCAAGAATGGATATTATCATGTGACGGAGATTCGTCTGAAAAGGGAGGATGACAGAGAATACAAAATCCAGCAGGGAGATTTTTCTATCATTCGCCATGAGGATATCGAAGATATGTTGCTTATGATGACCAGGGATCAACTCACACATATTCCTCGTGAAGACATCATTGCCTTGAATACATCACTTTGTATGTTCACACGAAGCGTTGTTATCAAGAAACGAGTTGAAGATCTTCAGTTGGGAGTCGAAAGCTACCAAAGGAAGCTTAACCTAACCCGTCCAGTGAATCAAGTGTTACCTCAACATGTAGATAGATGTCCATATACCGGCATTTCTGTCCCGAATTGCGGCATTTTCTACTTGAACAGTCGAGGGTTAATGAAGTTTATGAGGGTGGGTGAGCTTTATAAGTACAGTGATGGGACTCTCCTATATGTCAGAGGAAAGTTGGAGCATCTTTATTCGGGTGGGACTTTACCAGAGATGACTGAGGATTGGCATCAGGGTTATCGGCAGATGGCGAAGTATGTGATCAAGAAGATTGATCAAAAGCTCCGTGAACGTAGATTGATGAGGAGTTTAGAAAGATTCGTTGGTGGTAGACCATATTTAGTGCACCACAAGCTTCTGCAACGATCCATCTAATGGGTCGTACATTTCAGGTCCACTTTATATTGGTTTTCAATTGTGAATATGTATATTTGTGAATATTGTGCTTTTGCGGCTTGATGTAGTGTTAAGGTATGATAATTTTTCAAGAATTTCTCACGAGATTCTAAATCTTTCAAAATATATCATACTAAAGCACTACAACTATCTCTTATTAACTTAAGGGGGAGCATTAACATGTTCTATGGCCAAACATCGATTTCATTTTTTACCCAAAGACCGGTTAATCCATTCAATATCCCAAATATTAATGGTTAACATTTTGGATAAGGGGAGAAAATGGGATTAAGGAGATTTAAATGATACTTGGCTAAAAGATGAAAAAGACTTAACGATAATCCAACTTAATATGTGTAAAGCACGTGTTAAGGGGGAGCGTTTTTGATGAACAAAACACCTAAGGTACAAAACTTTTGATTTCAATATCACAAGTACCTTAGGTGATTTTCAATGATTTTTCATGGTGGCTATACTTTCCCAAAACACGCTTAATTCACGACGGAAGAGGTGACAAAAGGGTGGTAGGAATAGGTTTTAGTCCAAATGATTCATCAGAGCCGATGGAATCTTCCCAAGGACAATTCCCTAGATAGAATTAGAAGTCCTAGGAAAGATGGAGAAAGATTGTGAACGTAGCTGAATGCCGACCAAGTACTTAAGCTAGCACTGGAACAATCACAACAAGGTGCTAGTGATGACGTATTGGTAAGCATTGAAGGGGTTGAAGAATGAAAAAGAATTGTAAAGATAAAGGGTGTAAAGAAAGAAGCCCTCCTTACAACTTTAGGCAGAAACCGGGTCAATACATATGCTATTGAGATCATTTTTGTTAATGATTCTCGATATTGAAGAAAGACGTCATGGACCCAGTGATGCAATGCACAACCCTTCCCAGCTAAGTCAAATATCTCTCAAAAGGTATTTGTTTTAATCACACGGAGATCAACACGTTATCTATTGGTTTATTCACTCCGAATAGACTGGTATTGAAAAGGTGGCACTCCTCTCCAGTCATCGCTCACTAAATCAAAACGCACTATCGAGTCTAGAGCCAAGAGATCATCAAAAGTCTCATTAGGACACTTTCAATTTATTCCTTGCTTTCTCACACACTGTGAAAAGTAAGAGATTTTCATGAGTCCTACGCAGTATTCCTGTAATATTGCCAGAACATCCGAGTAATACGCAAGTATTACAATGAAGATGGAAATCCTGCTTGAGCCAACATCAATCAAGCTCATGGTAGGTTACACGTGCGGTTCTTTTAGAAACAATCTTGTGAAAAACTAGAAAGAAACAGTGGTTTAATTCTTAATTGAACTTAAACTCGTTCCAGGCCTCTATGCATTATCATACGATCTTGCCAGAACACTCAGAGTGACTCTTTATTGATCACAGTGATGAGTGGAAATCCTTCTAGTGTTAACATCAAACAGCACTTGGTAGGTGACGTGCAAGATTCTTTATGAATTGAGCTCGTGATAATTGGAAAGCAACGATGGTGAAAATCTTAATTGAAATTCACTTGTTCCAGGTTTCATGAATTGACGGCTTCAAATCACAAGGATAATTTATCCAAGTGATTCACTCTTTATGTTCGCAGTCAGCTTTGCACGGTCGAATAAAGAGAACGGGTTTACCCGCGAAATCCTGTCAGGAAGTTACTTAATTGAAACTATCCGTCACGGGTACGATATCTAATATCGTCCAACGGTCTTCACCGACCGGAGGTAAAATGCTACCGAATTAGAATTAAATGTCAAAGCCATTTTATTTGTGTCGTTGTTGTGTACCTGTTAAAGACGGTGGCGTTGCTGTGTACCTGTTGAAGACGGTGGCGTTGCTGTGTACCAGTTAAAGACGGTGGTGTTGCGGTGTACCTGTAGAAGTCGTTCCCACATGCTTATGTTTTTCTGCATCAAGGTTCAGCAAAAATTCAAGAAAGCACAAGATGAAGTCTTCCGCTGTACTAAACTCTGAAGCTTTTGAGAATTCAACAAAAAGACATAAGTGTGTGGAACATGAAGTCACGAGGAGGCAAGTTTCACAAGAAGGCAAAGATCGCACGTGAAAGGCCAAAAGAACAATGCTCTCAAGCCAAAGCCTAAAAGATCAAACCAACATATTCACAACAAAAAGAAAAAGAAGAAAAGACTACGAGCTAAAGAACGAAGACTTAGTATAGTATGCTAGGTTTAGAACTTTGTAACGTGGAGTGACCTCCCTTAGGGGGAGATTGTTAGAAATACGGTTTAACGTATATTAGAAGTATCGGTCACTCCACTATATTATTTATGTTGTAATAGCTCGTAGTTAACAAATACTTATTTAGTTAAGTAAGAACCGGCCCATGGGCTTGTCATGGGCCGGCCCAAGTCCATTAGTGACTTGGAAGTATAAATACCCCTTTCCTCCTTGGAAAGGGGTTGGTTGTTGTTCATTTCTTGTTTTCATTCAATAAAGAAGACACATAGTTTCTCTCACTTTCTCTCTCTAGTTTCTCTCTCTAGAAAACATCAACCCACTTCATAGATTCATAGGTTATCAAGATTCTACAGATGCTGAGACGGTGACTGCGTTATCCACAACATTCTTACCTTTTAGGGTATGAAGTGTTTCCTTTAACTCATCAAAAGCCAAATTTTTATCACAAATTTGTTCCCTCAAATCAGATATTTCCACCGACTTTCGATTCAATCGTTCAATCAATGATTGATTTTGTGCAGTGGTGTTAGCACATGCAGGCTTTACTGAATCGAAGAGTTGTGTATTTTTCTATTTTAAGTTATCATATTTGGACAAAATCTTGGAAACTCGATTATCTAGATCAAGTTTAAAATTCTCAGCGGCCTCAAGTACGTTCACACAGTTAATCTCCTTAGATTTATCTATGTCTATTGGCAATGATTTAGCAACCTTGTCACTTGGCTGACGCTGTTTTGATTGTAAATTCAATCAAAAATTCTTTTGAAATTTTGAATCATCTATATTACACCTTCGAATGACGTTTCAAAAAGCTCTTGAACAAATTGTTGTTTACATTCAAGCAAAATACAATGTTTTTGAATCTCATCAAAACGTTTTGAAGAAAAGAATAAGAATCTTGAAGCTTTAAAAATTCATCGTCATATTTGTGACAAGTACTATCTACCACATTATCCACAGATTCAACATTATGCACAATAGAATCATTATCAACACTATTATTCACACATACAAAAACAATATCATGCGACATCACTTGCTTCATAAGCTGATCATTTTGGCATGAAATTCGTTCTATTTCAAGTAAACCATTTTCATAAGCATCATCCATTTCATTGAAAACACGTTTAACTTCATCTAATTCCAAAACAAAATCTTGATTAATATTGCTAAAACACGCTTTAATATTGGTTACAAACGGAACAACTTCGTATCGAAACGCAGCTCTAGTGTGCTTAAAGTTCCATTCACCTTAAATTTTAGGCTGAAGCCATGATACGTTCCTTAATGACCTTGTCAAAATCGGCAAAGTGTTGGTGCAACGTATTTAAGCTATTAGACACCTTACTTACCAGTGGAATTAACTTCGTTAAATCCTTTTTTACAAGTGTAGGAGACGTACTAGAAAGGTTTTCATTTGACAAACTTTAGGACACACAAGCTGATAATTAATCTAATTCCTTAAGTAGTCTAAGTCGGGTCTTTTTATCAAATTCATCTTTATTATGCATAACATAATCATGCTTATGGAATGTTGAAAGCATTTTAGATCGAGTTTCTTCCACAAGTGACATTGTCTCCTCATTATCACGAACATAAGGTGCTTCTTTCTGTTTGCCAATTAAAGGTCACATCATAAAGACAAGGAATATATTCTTGAGCTCTTTTTGCATAACCGAGATTAGGTGGTAAATCTTGAAGACGCTTAAGTTCTAGTTCTTTAAAAGATTTTGTTAAAAGATGAACCTTTTCTGTGGAAGCATATTGTTTTAAAAGCTGTCGTTCCTTGAATTTAAGAAGTTTGGTAGCATTAATTTCTGATTCAAAATTTTTAGACTCGCGAGTTTCAAAATCCGTTTTAATTTTTTGAAAATCATTTACAACCGACTCTTTTTCTTTTGATTCATTGGAAATATTATCTCTTAATGATTCTATTTCATTTAAGTGTTCTATCCTTTCAAAACGAAATTGGTCAAATTCAGAATAAGTTATTTTCTCTGCTTGAGGGACCATTTCAAAAGTTTTGACCTTTTCCCTATACAGCGCAAGCTCAGCGGTTAGATTGGCATTCAGATCTACGGTTTGTAGGATGGCCACATTCATGTTATCAATAATATGTTTAGGCACAATTACCAAATCATGTTGATCATAAGATTCCATACCCGTCATAGCATTTGGTTGAGGTTCACTCAAATGTGTTGGTTTGGATACCACATCATTTGAGGTACTAGTTCTCGAATGCTGTTCGAGGTTGTCATTTTCATGCTCAACTTGATGTGGATTTTCCTGAACAAAATTAGTTGTGGTTGGTACCTCACTGACGACACCAGAATCATAGTGAGAGAGATTAGCAACAAGAGCAGCTTAGGCTGAGTGAATGTCATCACAATTCGAATCATATGCATCAAGATCATCTGCTTGATATTCTGCATTAGAAGTAGAGACGATTGCAATGCCTTCATTATGAGTTTCCCCTGGGTCTGCAAGAAATGCTAATTCCTCTGAATCCAAAATCTTTCCCTTAGATTGAGCATCGACCAAATACATCTTCTCACGAAACCACGTTGCATCCCTTTTCCTTTTCGGCTGAGTGCATTGCCTAGCCATATGACCTTGTCCTCGACAATTGTAGCAAGTCACAACCTTTTGAGGACCAATAGGACTTCCATTTCCACTAGCTTGAGAATTCACAGCTTGAGCATTCACGGTCCTTGTAGTGGGTCCATATGAATATTTCCTTTCCTGAATGGATTGCACCGTCACTTGACTGTCTTGAATAGTGGCTTGTTGTCAAGGATTTGAAGAACTGCGGAGCTGATTATTCGTTGCTGTAAATCCTCTAGTTGCAATAAGTTTTGACAAGTAGGCAGTGAGATGGTTTAGGACATCAGTAGGCGTATCATTTGGAGTAAAGAACGGTGCTTGAATTAGTGGGAATTCATTGGAATAAAAGGCTTGGGTTGGTGGTGCTTCAATTGGAAAATATCCTTGTTGAGGAGTATAGCCCATTGGAGAAGTGATGGCTTGTGATGGTAATGCCTGATGTGATGGTTGATGTGGATAAGGTTGTTGAAGAACACTTTGTTGAAATGCTTGTTGTGGCATCATTGATGGTTGATAAAATGATTGTTGTGGTTGCTGATAGGTGTGTGATGGTTGCTACATGTATGATGGTTGTTGATAAGAATAAGCCAAGTTTGGAGTAGTCATTTAATGAGAAGCAATCATGGCAAACGGATCATGAACTTGAGGTGTTGACAACCGAGCCTCGATTACGTTGCATTCGTGTTGTTGAAGAAAATCTTGAAGTTGATCTACGTTGATTTGATGCAAATCCTTAGCCAATTTAATAGCCATCGCATACTTGCTCCATTCGGAAGGAAGAGTGTTCAAATACTTGGTGTTTAATTGAAACGTAGAAATTGCCATGCCATAGATGTTGAGCTCATTCATCAATAGAGTGAATCTCAAATATTAATCATTGAGTGTCTCCCCGGGGACATAGGAAAACTTATCAAACGTATCATATAGCTTACATTCTCGTTCTTGTTTAGTTAACGAGGTGCCTTGCAATAGAACACGAATTATATCCCATAACTATTTGGGAACTTTATGTTTACTGATGAGTTTGTAGACATCTAGAGGAAAGGCTTGGAGAATGATGTTTGTAGCTTGTTTATCACACTTATCTTGATTCTTAGCATCTCCAGTCAATTTACCCGTTGTGCGAGAACGAGTAACTGCACCTTCCGTCACAGTAGCATATACCAATGGTCCATTGAGCACCGATGCCTAAATGAGATGTCTGTTCTCTTTATTCAACATATAAAGTTCCATTCGGGAAGCCCAATCCTTGTACATAGTCTTCACTAACATTGGTGGACGCTTATCCGTACCCGAGAGGATGGACTTATCCGTAAGTGAAGTAAACTCCATTTCGATAAGTAAAGATTTACAAAACGTTGATCGAAAAATGAGAGAAAGTAAATGTGTTTGTTGTTGTGTGTAGAAGTCACGAAAAATGTTGAAATCCCCTGAAATAAGTTCTAGATAAAACAAAAAAATTACAAGACAAACAAAACGTTGATCGAACAATCAGAGAAAGAAATAATCTTTTCAAATTATTTTCGGAATAATTCTACAAGTGATCTTCGTAATGTTGGAACTTGGAAATCTTCACAATAATCAAACTGAAACACCCTTTGCAATGAGAAAAATTCCAAACTTCGCAATGTTACAATCAATCTTCGCAACGAGAAAAATTCCAAACTTTGCAATATCAAAAAAATGATTCTTCGCAATACTGAAAATTGAGCCAACTTCGCAATAAACAGAAAAATGCCACTCTTCGCAATAACCAAATGACACATTTCGCTATATAGAAACCCTAGTACATTGCGAAAAAACAGAGATTTCGCAATAATGAAAAATATGCTGACTTCCACTTTTCTCGGATAAAACTCACCCAATTCGAGCTTTTAAGCCAAAAAATGATCCAAACACCCAAAATTTTTGTGTTTTTATCCAAAGTAAATATACCAAATCTCTACCACAACTATGTAGATGATTTGTATCAAGACTAAACCATAAAAAACACAAAAAAAATTGGACCGAATGATTTTGAATCAAAATAGACACGAAAATCAAGAACACAAACACATAAATAATAAAATCATCCCATTGCTCTTGATACCATTTGTAGGATATTGTAAATCTTGCTTAATCTAGAGAGAAAAAGAGATAGAAAGAGATGGTGATATCACAGACAAACTTGAGAGAGAAAGTATTAAAAACACACTTTTACTATGTGAAAATAATGAATGAACCACACCCTCTCCAACTAAGGAGAGGGTTTAGATACCAAGCCCATGAGATGGGCTTGGGCTTACAAGTTAGGCCGACCATACATAACATGGACCGGGATTTTCCTTGTTTAACTAATGTAAAGATACTAAAATACGAGCTACTACTAAATATATTGTCGGAGTAACCGAATCTTCCTAAATACGTAGAAACGTATTTCCAACAATCTCTTCTCTTTCAAAGTCGACGGAGTGCTCCTCTCTCTTTCCTCGTGTTTAGTTGTATGCGCACTCGAGCGCGTGCACACATACCGAGTGGTGTACCTCATCCTCCCGAGAGGAAGAATAAGAACAAAGTCGTCCATCAAGCCGATAACGAGCATCACGCTTTCGACAACGTAAACGAAGCCATGGATCAACGTCCATTGTTCGAGATTCTCCAATACAACGTGGATGGGAATGCGGATGCCATAGTCATTCCCGAGATAGTCGCTAATAACTTTGAACTTAAAACACGTGTGATACAAATGGTTTCATCAATACCTTTCCTAGGACGACCTATGGATGACGCCCATGATCATATCAAGAGATTCTTATCCATTGGTAACACCATCAAGTATAATGGGGTGCCTCAAGAGGTGGTTATGTTGATGCTATTCCCTTTTTCTTTGGAGGGGAATGCTAGGATTTGGCTAGATAAGCAACCCTCTAGTAGCATTCTCACTTGGGAGAACTTAAAGAAGAAATTTTTGAATAAGTTCTTTCCACTTTCACGAACCACCGCATTGAGGAATCAAATCATAGGCTTCCAACAAAAGAAAGATCAACCTTTAGTGAGGCTTGGGATGAATTCAAAGAGTTATTAAGAAAGTGACCTAACAACGGTTTTGACCAAGTTCACCAAATCAATACTTTCTACAACAGTTTGAGACCACACCATCAAGATTCCCTTAACTCGGCCACGGGTGGAAACATTTTTGCTAAGTCTATCCAAGAGGCATGGGACATCACTGAGACAAAATCCATGGTCCAGTTTAATAGGGATATAGATGAGGTGGTACATGTGGTGCAAGAGTGTGCTACTCAATCAATTGAAAAGACTTTATATCAAAAGTTTGACAAACTTAGTGATATGATGCAACTAATCTTGGAAAATCAATTGAGCGAATATTCTACCAAAAATGTTAATGCCATCACTATTCAATGTGCAACATGTGGAGTCCCTCATTCACACTTGAATTATGATAAAGTGCAAAACTATCAAGGAGAATGACATGCCTACAATGATGATGGAAGGGCACATTTCAAACACCGAACATCAATCCTAATCACCTTTCTTACAAATCCAACAACTACCTTGCTCCACCGGGTTTTCCTCCCCATCAACCCACCCAAACCCAAGGAAACAATCCACAAATGCTTAATAGAAACCAAGCACCAAGAGGGAATTATCAAGGACATAATAACAATAGGGGTCCAAACAACTTTCAAGGGCAAAACCAAGGGAATAATTTTCATCTTAATAACCAAGGTTTTCATAATTCACCTCAATTTCAAAACCAAAGTTTTAATCAAGTAAATATATCAACCCCTCCTACGGATTTGATTCATCAAAAGCTTAATGATCATGAGAGGCAAATGAGACAAATACAAGAGGAAACGAATAAGAAGTTTATGTTGCTCTTAAACCAAAGGCCTCAAGGTGCTTTACCCTTAAACACCCAAACCAGCCCTCGAGATAATGTTAATGCCATTCCTACAAGGAGTGAGAAAACCACCATGGGACCTTCGATTCCTCCTCCATGAAAGGAGTAACAAGGCCCGAAGGTGACAATGAGTAATCCTACTCCCCCTTCGGTGGCTCCTCCCACGGTCCCTCTTTGTGACATTCCACCATTAACCGACCCTATTCTTTCCAAGCCCACCCTTGAGGAAACCCAAGAGAAGAGTCCTCCAACACCCTCTACTCAACCTTCACCCAAACCCAATCTACCATACCCTTCTAGGTTGAGGAAGGAGAAATTAAAGAATAAAGATGATATAGAAGTTTCCTATTTCTTGAGGATGTTTAAGCAATTGAATATCAACATATCCTTTGCGGAGGCTTTAGCTTACATGCATAAGTGTGCCAAAATGGTTAAGGACCTTCTCTCGAACAAACAAAAATTGGTTGATGTGCCTAATACTTCCTTAAATGAGAATTGTTCTGCTGTGTTGTTAAAGACGTTACCTACTAAACTTGGTGATCTAGGCTGTTTCTTAGTTCCATGTAATTTTCCGGGGGTAGATAATTGTATGGATTTAGCAGATCTTGGTGCTAGCATAATATTGATACCTTTATCGGTTTAGAAACAACTCTCCCTTCTCGAGCTTACCCCCACTATAACGACACTCGAATTAGAAAATCGTACGATTGCTTATCCGGTAGGGATAGCAAAAGATGTTTTTGTAGGAGTTGACAAGTTCACATTCCCCACGGACTTTGTAGTTGTAGATTATGATATGGATCCTAGAGTTCCCCTTATTGTAGGAAGACCTTTCTTAAGAACCAGTTGCACTCTTATTGATGTTGCGGAAGGGGAACTCATTATGAGGGTTGAAGATGAGAAAGTTGTGTTTAAAATGGGAAAAGTCACTAAGAAATCTCAAGTTTGTAAAGTCGTTAACATTGTGGATGTTCTTGATGAAGTTTGTGATGAACACTTTCATGATTCTTGCAAAAGTAGTAATGAGAACATTCCACATGTTGAGACCGTAGCCTCAATTGCTCCCTTCTTAACTCCATTTGGAGAGAGTGATTTCCTCTTAGAGTAATTTGAGTCTAACTTTATTGGAAATGAAGATTCTTCCATCAATTGGGAAGAGGAAATTCTTATTATCTAAAAGTTACTCACTGAGGACCCCACTCCTTCACCTACTCCACAAGAAGTTACTAATGATGATCCCTCATTAGTTCAACCTTCTATTGAGAATACACCTAACTTAGAGCTTAAGGATTTACCATCACACCTTGAGTATGATTTCTTAGACGGAGAAGATAAGCTACCCATTATCATTGCTAAGGATTTGAAGGAAGATGAGAAGAAGAAGCTTATTGAAGTTCTTCAAAAGCACAAAAAGGCTATTGCTTGGAAAATATCCGACATAAAGGGGATTGATCCTAACTTTTGCACTCATAAGATCCTTATGAAAGATGATTATAAACCCGCCATTCAAAATCAAAGAAGGGTTAACTCAAAAATCAATGAAGTCATCAAAAAGGAAGTTATCAAACTCCTTGATGCGGGAATGATTTACCCAATTTCCGACTTACCATGGGTTAGCCCGGTGCATTGTGTGCCTAAAAAGGTGGAATCACCGTTGTTCCAAATGAAAACAACGAGTTGATTCCCACAAGACTTGTCACGGGTTGGAGAGTTTTTATAGACTATCAAAATCTTAATGATGCTACTAGGAAAGACCATTTTCCCTTACCTTTCATGGACCAAATGATAGAGCGTTTAGCGAGAAATGAATACTATTGCTTTATTGATGGATTCTTGGGTTATTTTCAAATCCCAATTGATCTAAAAGATCAAGAAAAGACCACATTCACTTGCCCCTATGGAACATTTTCTTACAAAGGAATTCCTTTTGGTTCGTGCAATGCTCCTAGGACATTTCAAAGGTGTATGATGGCAATATTTCATGATATGATCGAGCACACGATGGAAGTGTTTATGGATGATTTCTCGGTGTTTGGAGATTCATTCACTTCTTGCCTTTCCCATTTAGAACGTATGCTTAAAATGTATGAGGACACTAGCCTTGCTCTAAATTGGGAAAAGTGCCATTTCACGGTTAAAGAAGGGATAGTTTTGGGCCATAAGATTTCTGATGTTCGTTTTGCAAGTCTTAAATTTATATTAAAAGGTTTAGACATAAAAAAGGACTAGAAATACAAAGACGGGCAAGTGTACCCTTTCATTCCTAATATAGCTTGTAGTGGTAAGCCAGGATCGTTAACTGAGACTTGTTTTCGTTTTGGTAATCAATATAATGATTGAATATGAATAACAATAGTAACAAATATGACTAATACGAGATAGTTCATATGAATTCGTGATGATGATAATAATGATCGAGATATGTTATGTAGGTAAAGAGTGATAATCTTTTTTCGTCAAAATGGTGATTACACTATTTACTTTAGGGTGATTCAAGACTTGTGTTTATTCGAGCGACTAAACTCAAAACAAGTTTCCAGTGAGTTTAATATTTTATCACGGTTTTAAAGCAGATTTCTCCAACCAAAGATTCAAAACCATAGACAAGTCTGTAAAAACTTATTACAACGATTTGTGTTTCTCAACGCCAAGCCATCATAACAAATCAACTCTAGATAATATATGGTTAATAGAACTAGGTGGTAAAATGGTTCTACAACATTAGCTTGAATTCAATTTATTAAGGATCATATCATAGCATCATCACTAATCATAGTCACATACCCATATAGCTTAGCCTAACATAGTAATCAAAGTAACAAATTGAAAAGAGTAAGAGAACATCATACTTAGATTTGATCGAATGAACGAGTACACAAGTGTCGCGATTGTATCGTTCCTCCAAGAATCAAAGAGTGGAATACTCTCGTTACAAGTATTTCCCAAAAGTGGATTGTAGAAACTAGAAGGGGGGTTGAATAGTTTCTAGTTCATTTTTTGAACATTTCGCATAATTCACTGTGTGCGGTTCTTTAAACATACCCGCGGTTCCTTATCACTAATGAACCGCGTGTCCCTTTAGGGAACCGCCGACAGTGGACGATGCCATTTATTACTTGTTAAACTTTAACAATCCTTTGTATCAAATTCTCGATCAAGCTTGACTAGATATGAGATGTGTTTGATTGAAAGATAAATACTACAAGTAAGTAAACACACAAACACATCAAATCAAGAGTACATCAAGCAATAGTCTAAACATTAAGCACACACATACTAAGCATAAGCTTTTCCGCAAGTAGGATGTTTAGACTAAGTGATGTACACTTGACCATAATCTAAACATGAAGCACACACGTACTAGGCCTTAGCTTTTCCGCAACTTAGATGTTTAGATTATGAGATGCACACAACACACAACAACAATCATGCAACTATAAATACATCTAAAGAGGTAAAGACATAAATGTAAATGAAAGTACCGACGCGATGATTTATAGTGGTTCGGTCACGGAGCTCCTCTTCGCCCTACTCCACTCCTCGAGTACACCTTACTCGAGAGTTACTTCACTAGTCAACAAAACTCCTTTCAAGGCGGAGAAAACCATACACGTCGCTTACACAATTTCCGACACTAAGCTAGATGTCGAGTCCTAATCTTAGGTAGGACCAATCTAAACAACGTTGCCCACTTCCCATTTAACGACACAAGGCTAGATGTCGAGTTCTAATCGAAAGGTAGAACCAATCTTCACAACGTTGCCTACTTCACCATTTTACGACACAAGGCTAGATGTCGAGTTCTAATCAAAAGGTAGAACCAATCTTCACGACTCTTCACTTTGAAGCTAAGTGAGAACTTCACTAGACACAACTACATCACTTTATAATTTAGTGAGAACTCACAAGACACAACCACATCACTTTATAGTTTAGTGAGAACTCACAACTCTTACCTATTACAACTCAATAAAACACATATCCAAGTCTACACATGTAACTTGGATCTACACAACATAAATCCAAGTATACACATATACAATGGGTTTACACAAGACTTAATCAAAGTATTCACAAATACAATGGATTAACACAACTAATCCAAGTATTCACAAATACATTGGATCTACACAATATTGATCCAAGTATACCCATATACATTCGATCTACACAATATTGATCCAAGTATACACATATACATTGGATCTACACAAGACACAAATAAAAATGATGAACATGATGATCTTCATCAAGACTTCATCTTTAATCACATCACAAATGTGTGAGTGATCTTCTCATTTCACTTAAGAGGATGAGGAGATTCAAGGAAAGAATCACATCTTAAACAAGATTAATCTAAACTAACTAATCAAGGGTTTAAAGATGTTTTTGAAGAAAACTGTGCAAAAAGGGTTGAAAGAAAACCTAGAAATGATCCACTATTTATAGGACAACAATGCAACGGCTATAAAGATCCGCGGTTCCTTAAGTACCCCCGCGGTTCCTTATCAATAAGGAACCGCGGGTTCTAAGGAACCGCGGGTTCCTTTATGGAACCTCCGGCTTGGAGTCCGTGCATTTTTGTCCCTTAGTGGGGATATGCCATCTGGGGTAGTTAATACCCTCAAAGGATATTCCTTTGGCATATGGAATATGCCAAATTTAAATTAAAGAATATTCTTTGGAATATACCTTAGGGAATATTCTTTGGAATATTCCAAATTCAAATTTCCATTTTTCTTTTTAATAAAACATTTTCTTAAAAATAAAGTTAATAAAAAATTACTTTGTCACTTTGTATAAAAGTGAGTTTTAAGAAAATATTAATCCTTGATCACTTAGTTAGGTTAATGACAAGTTTATTCATACCTTGAGTGATTCATGCCAATCCGATCTTGGAGGTGTCGAGAGAAGTATACAAATGTATTCTTGAATAATTACGAGTACCTTACCATTATATATAATGTATTGTGAATTATATGTTTGTCATCAACAAAACACGAAGTGATTATATCGGCTAAACATCGTAATGTTTGCACTAACAATCTCCCCCTTTTTCATGATGACAAACAAGTAAACCGCAACGCATATTAAAATGTATAAGTTACTCGTTTACACTTACTTCTCCCCCTTTTGTCGAATCAAAAAGGTAGTCTTCATTTGTAGAAGGAGAGGATCAACTTCGAAAGAACATGCATTCAAAACAAGCTAATCATCCATTGTGGTTGACGGTTGAGAAGCGAGAATACAAACCATAGACCCATCATCCAAAGATATCGAGCTTGCGTCATCCTAGTAAAGTCTTCAATCACCATAGGTTAACCGACTCTATGCATAATAATATGTTTATCTTCGAGATTCCAAAATTCATTACTTGCAAGATGTTCGATGAATGCAATTTAAGTGAGTCAACGATCGCGAATGTAATGAGTTGAACTCTTAAAAATGCTCCCCCGTAATATGAACTCCCCCTTGCTTGAGGCACCAACAAAGCAAGAGAAGTGACAAGCTACAAAGAAGGGTTAGATGTCCTACAAAACATAATTAGTGAACAAGAGCATATATATAGCAATGTCACCCAAGCAGAATTAGCTTTAAACAACTTGAGTACAAAGAGAGGGACTCAAGGGAAAGCTAAAAGAATCTTAACTTTTTAGAAGTGTCAAAAATATGACAAGTTAAGAAAAATAAGAGGGTTATTAGATAGAAAAGAGAACCCAACTTATTTTGGTGACACCAAAAAAATATAAAAAGGACTATAGAGAGAAAAGAAATGTCCAATTTTTAAAAAGAGAAAATATTGTTGAGAGGACATACTCCACATTAATATCATGGCAAAAAATACCAAACTAAAGAGAGTATGACATGGACAATAAAAACAATTCCACATAGTCGAAAAGAGAGAAAGAAGGACTATGATGAAAAGAAAAATGAGGATGATAAACAAGTCGTTTGCACAAACAATGACAAGCTTTGAAGAAAGAAGTGTGCACGCGATGCTATCAATCCAAAATCAAGTAAAAGGAGAGGATCTTGACAAGATCAATTCACAATTGTTGGAATAGAGGTAGAGAAGAAATATCCATACTAATTGTAATGATAATATGTCAAAGGGCTAAAAGCTTAGAATTTTTGGAATCACCCAAGAAAATTCAAGATTTAACAAAAATCCTCTCAAAAGGTTAAAAACTTAGAATTGTTGAAATCACCCAATCCAATTGTAAATTTTAACCTCAATCGACTCTAAAAAAACGAGAAGAACAAAAAATATAAAACAAAAGACATTATAGGAAAGGATGCTTATGAATGTCGACACCAAAAACATGACTCAATGATATAAAGAAAGAGATCAAATAAGCCAAAGAATAGAAGGACCAAGATGGATGGTGTTTAGCATACGATAAACTACATGCTCAAAGTTTCGTAGCTCTTCTCAATCATTGTGAATGTTCATAGAACAATTACGTGATGAGGAAAAGGTGAGGCTCGACTCAACTTAGTTTAGAAGGATAGAAGAGAGAGACTCGACTTTGAGAGGCATGATTAAAATAAATCAAGAGAAACTCAAAAGAAGTTCAAGAAGACATGATAGAGTTAGCACAAAATCTAACACATAATCAAGTAAGCACATAAGATAATTCATGCAATGCCTAATGTAATCATAGAAGAAGGATATACATTAAAAGAAAAGGTCCTAGTAAATGCCTATATGCAACACAAAGGAGATGGCGGTTTACTTAAAATTTAACAAAGTAAAACCTAACTCAACTAAGCATGCAAAATTAAGAAAAGAGTTCCATCACTCCTAGAACTAAACGCAAGTAGGTTTAAACATGAAATCATATGCATGTAAGCATAATCATGTAAGCATAAGCATGTAAACATAAATATGTAAGCATAAGCATGTAGTAACAATTAAGCAAGAATCAAAACAAAAACCATGGATTAATGTGCAAGGCTAAATGTACTCTAGAGACTTATCTAGAAATGGCAAGCTTAATAAAGTCTACAATAAACCAATGTAGAGAAGATGCACAATTAACACATATGACAAGGAAGAAACATGATTACTTAAAAAAAGAGGATAAGTAAAACATGTTAGCACTTAGCATTTAAGGACATGCATGAGTTAGACACATCTAAGAGATATTATATCGGAATTACTTGACAAAGACAAAACCTTTATAATAAGCATGCATTCATTAACTAAGCAATTAAGCAACGGATAAGCAAGAAGATATATAAGCATGTAACATACAAGCAAGTCATGTATCTAGATATCACAAATCAAGCTACATGTAGTGTAAATCTCCAAGGAGAATCCTAATTCTTATTATTTTAAGAAAAGGGCTCAAAATAAGAGAAAATAAAGAAACACAATAACAACAAGATCCAAGACACATAGATAAATCATGTTGAAAATAATGAAACAAATACAAGAACATAAAGATCATACAACTATGTATGAAACACAAGCCTATAACTTAAGCATAATTCTAATTCTAGTTACACTAGAACTCTAAGATTTTCTTAAATTAGATGTCTATTTAATAAGCAACACACATGCTTAATTGGAAGACAAAGTGGTAGCGGAATTTGGTGGAAAAAGGCTTGGTGATAATCTTGTAATTCAACACATCAAAGATATGAGACATGAAAATATGTTGATATTGACAATTATGACAATATGTTCCATGATGACCTTATCATGTGATGGAAGAGGAACACAAAAGGGAAATGGTGGAAAAGGAGAGTTTCCAAAATCAATTACCTTAGAAGGAGAAGAGATTTGAAATGTGTGTTCTTTGGTGGAAAATCAAGGCTTTCATTTGGTAAATAAGACATTTTGCTTAGGTGAGAAAGAGATGAAAAAATGCTTAGGGTTAAGAGGAGAAAGCACAAGATATTTTGTGTAACACCCCCAAATTTATACAACTCAATACAACGGAAGACTCGTTGGTGTTACGGGATATCACATTACTCACATCATAGACAACGCATAAAAATCGCGTCGTTTAATAATAAATCATTTCCATTCATAAATATCAAATAGGTCCCAAGTCATAGTCATTTCATACAATTTTACAAAAGATTTGAATGGAAATTGTTATTTAAGTGCGGGCCATGAATTCTTGTTGTCTTCCCGAGAATTACCTTCAAATACCTGAGATAAGACATGTTAAAAGAAAAGGTCAGCGAAAACGCCGAGTGAATTCATAGAGTTTAATAAAACCACTAATATATCATCGGTATATTATTATTACCGAAAATCATTTTGTACAAATCCTTGTAGTAGGCCATAAAATAGGCCAAAAACATTTTATACAAATCCTTGTCAAAATCATAATATAGGTTGTTGCCTTCAAAACCATTATACGAACCAATGTCGTAAAAACATCATACAATACGTTTTATAACGTTGTATAATGTTAAATAAAAACCGTTATATGGATATGGTTATAAAAAACCAAAACACGAACATAATATCAATAATAAGACCCTGTATTGCTAGTCAGGCAATATATCGTAATTCAATGCATAAAGCAGTATTTTCGTTATTTTTGGATTATTATAAGCCGCATGACATTGTTACCTTACTACAACAAACAACGGGTAGCTAGCCCGAAACTCATTTTCCCATCTAAATTAGCGTGTCGTCACAATAATCACGCTTGTGTAAATCTTCTCATACGTAAATTCGCTTACAAATCAATGTGGCACGACGGGGATCAACCGTCAAGGCGCGAACTGTGGTGATCGTCCCCAAATAGTACTATTATATGCATAAGCGTCTACCAAATCCCAGTAGTTCACAATTCATGCTAATGGGACTTTTAGTGACATAACCTAACATTAATAATCCATTTCATTTCATCTGTCGGGTCATTTAATCATTCATCGGATCATACAATCATTCGGGTCAAAATCAATAAATAGACAATCGGGACAAATGGTGTCCTATTTTATCAAAACTAACATGTTATCTCCCTCACGGGTTTATAAAAATTTCATAAAAACATTTAAAAGAGTGCGAGGCTATGAACTCACGTTGATAATGAAAGGCGGATTATCGGCTACGGGCGTGCTTCGGTCACGGAAACCTATATAAATAATAATCGGTCTTAGACTTTTGTCCAATGACTTTATCAAAATAACAAATATAAATATGATGATTTTGTACATATTATGATGATCAAGTGGGTTTATATATTCTTATTTACTCATTTTAGTGTTTATGTATTGGTAACTTTTTACTAGTTTACTAGTTTTACCTATTTACATATTTTAGGTCCAATAAGCTTATTATAAGTTATTTAACTTGTATTAATCCATTTTATACTTGTATTATCAGTATTTATACTTTACATGTTGGGCCCAAATGGGTTAAGCCCAATAAGTAATTTTTATAAGTGTTTAACTTATTTAGTTAAATTATTAGTCCAAATATGTTAACTTAGCTCGTTAATGTCCGTATGTCATATAGTTCGGGTTTTATCAGTTTTTACTTGTATTAGGTACTTATATATCAGTATATGACTTTTAAAAACTTTACATTAGACGGGTTTGATCGTCTAAGTTTTAATTGGCGAAAAACGTTAATTTTACGGTAATAGCCGAAAAGACGTAAAAATCATGTTTATAGTTTTTATAACTTATACATCTTATTCAACTACCATTCTTATAAAGTGTCCATTTATTTAACCTTATACATATTAATATAAATGAAATTTATAAGTTAGTGGGTTTTAATTCACATTTTATACTATATTAGTTTGAGTGCTTATATAATACTATTAAACATTAATTCTTCAAAATCTGATTTTTAGTTTCATCTTCACCATTTTTATCATATCTTAAGTTTTATAAGGAGATAGAAGCTCATTTTTGGATGGCATAAACTTCATATTATGTGCTACAAATAAGTTTGTTATAGATACTGCTAATTCCATGTCTAACTATCCTTAACAGTCCCTACAAAACGGACTATTCAGATTGGCACACTCATCTTGTTTTGATCATATCTCACTCATTTTGATGATTCCATTGCATGTCCAACTCTCACATGTGTATGACATCTAACACTTACTGTAAATGGATTCCACCATGAAATTTCATCCAACAATTTAAGCAAAATTTTAGCATTGTTTCTTATGGTTTTTCATCTTTTTAATCATATTTATCAACACTTGATCCCCACACAATATTTTTATCATTATATATTCATCATATACATATAAAATAAGAAAGAAAATACATTTGATCTTTACAAAAATAACAAGAGAAATGGAAATGATGATCTTCTTTACCAACCAAGATTATATCTTGTTTTTAGATGACAATAACTTGATGAACACCAAATATATCTCCAAGATCATCAACTACCAAGATAGTTTGTTGAGTAATTAGCCCTAGGACACAAGCAAATCACCTTCTTTGTTGTTAATATGGCCACAAATCAATCAAAGCTTCAAGGTTTCTCCATAATATGGCTAGATAACATGAGATTTGTGGCTAGAAATGATCAAATGGTGGTGTTTGATGGTGAAGTGGGACGGGAATGGGGTGGAGAGTGAGAGATTTTTGAGTTGTTTTGCATGTGGAAATGGAAGCAAATGGGAAAGGTTAGTGGTTTTTGCTAGTTTGGTGGGATGAGTAGCTTACATGTTAAGCATAAGCTTACATGTGTATGCTACTTGCTTAAACTTTGACACATCACTTGTGTGGTGTCAAGTTTTGGACGTCCCTTAGTAGTGGGGTGGGATAAACTTGTTTTGTCCCATCCCGCTACTTTACGGGTATTCCTCGATTCTAGTTTCCTCGATTTGCGTTCCCTCGGGTCGTTTAACGAAAAACGTTTTTATAAATTATAAATCAACGGCACAAAACGAATCTAATAAAATTTGTCTCATCAAAAACGGAGTTCAAAAACAATAATACGTAATCCTAAGGTTTCTGGTTTAGTCGTAAAGGACGTTAAATTATAATCGTAAGTCCTAATCTCTTCTCGTAAATTTGTGAGTTTATGAACCAACACAAATTTAAAATCCCAAAATAATATTCACGGATAAATTTATTTTCTGAAATTTCGGACTGTCACCAAAAACGGTGTATGTAAACGTAAGCACGTAACGTAGAATCCTCCGGTTTAGACGTAGTCGATGCTACTTTAAGACGTAAATCCAAATTACTTCCCAAAAATAAGTGAGTTCATAATGTAACATTAAAATAATGTTTTTAAATAATACTTGAGAATAAAATATTAACCATAAATTGACGGATTGTCATAGCATTTAACCCTAAACAGGATCTTTGTCCTCAAAGATCATCTTATATTGCTACTCGCTTCTTATAGAGTTCAAGCCATGTGGGTATTTCCTCCACATCCGATCTTTTCTCATAAGTGTAATCCATTACAATATGCGAGTTTCTTCAAACATAACTACGGGAATAAGATCAGGCTAAATGTTGACTTACTTTCTCTATCCATGATGTTCACGGGTTTCTGGTGAATGCAACTTTTCGCCGATCTAAACTTTATCAAGAATAATTCAGATTTTCACTTGATAGATATTTATCAAGTTCGATTTACGAAACATAATTCACGCAGCTCTTGAAGTCCTAGGGTAGATACAGCTTATATGCCTTTCAAACCAATCTTTTACATCATCTCAATGGTCCCATACAACGGGGACTTATATCCCATGATCTTTCTGATCATCAATTCATTTTTCCATGGTTAAAATTTTTGGCATAACTTCGTTACCCATTTAGCACTTCAAGATCTACATTTCATATTCACATAACCTCCTGCCCACTACCGGTAGTCAATAATCAGATCCTAATTTCAACAATCATTTCAGGTCTCGCGGGTTAAGTATTTTGTAAGGTTAGGTTCGCTATCATAGGAAACCTTAAACCTAAAAGACATGTCCAACTCACAATGGGTGTAAGTCGGGTGTCTTCATCCCAACTCCTGCTTACAGATGCTCTAATATATATCCTCACAAGATTCGATCTTGATCCTAATACGATAATTATCAATGATAATCTCTCCAAAGGAAAACGATTTTACAGTTTATTACCAAAGTTCAATCATTCAAACATAGAACAACACCTGTAGTATTTTGTATCGTTACTTTACCTCGTCCCTTCGATTGGGGTGGTACACAGTACTTTCATCAAGATTCGTTCTCAATGACTTCTGAGTAAATCTCTAGAAATTCGATGCGAAGTGAGGATCTTGATAGAGATGATCGATACATGCACACCATGTTTACACAACTCCTTTAAATACAAAAGATTCAATTTCTTCATCAAGAATCTATCATTAACAGGAATGATATTAGCAGATTTGGTCAGTCTGTCGACGATTACCCAAATCGAATCAAATTCAGATGATGACCTTTGCAATAGTTAGATGTTTACTAAAGTATGAGGCGATGTCTGCCTTCATAATTTGCCATTAGTACAACTTCTTCAGATAAAAATACATTAAATCATAAATGTCATGAATAAAATACTTATACTTACAAGATTCCAACATAACTATATCTCACAATCCTCCATATTTAGACAATTACAAGTGGCCTTTTAATCATTTAGCGCCATCGGCTTCTCAATTCTAAGGGTTCAAATTAGCCGCGAACCCCCTTTTATTATTTATATTATCCTTCTTATAGGCATCAATTATTTCTAAATTGTTCGGGAAAATTACTTTGCACCGTCATTATTAAGGAACACAATCCTAATTGATTCTTTATCCTTTCTATATTATGTGTCAATATCTACATTCATCTTCCCTGATGAAATAATTATCATGTCCGTATTTATTCCAAAATTATTTCTTCATATTTTCTTAGTTTTAGTTTCTTCTCAACTATCATTTTTATTCGTTTTACTCAATCCGACGTCTAAAGCGTCGATAACTATTGCTATTAATTAAATAATAGATATTTAATTTTATGAAACGTAAACGTAAAAAGTTTTAAATTTCTCGGTTCGTCCAATTATAGGAAAATGTTCAAAAGAATAAATTTGAATTTAATTAACACGAGTTTTGTTGATTTACTGAAAATAATTAGTGAGATTCGTAAATATTCGAAAAATCTTTGTTTATACTTTGGTCACAATTTTCTTATTTGACAAGCAAAAATTGTCGTTTTAAATTTCAAGTCATGGTTTCCTCAATCCCTCTTAGGTTGTCTTGAGGCATACACAAACATTTACCCCTAAACAGGAGTTTAGTTAAATGTTCTGGGTATAAGGAAATAATCCCTTAAAAGTTATTTTTGATAAAACATTTGTCAAAACATTTTTGCACTTTCTTTTTGGTAAAACCCAAAGTCTCAAATGGCTCAAATTTTTAAAGAGTCAATATAGATTCCATTATTTATTAATCACACGGTCAAATAATGTAAAGGATTTAGTCTTTAATCACATGTTAAATATTTAAGGTACAGGTTTTCACTACTCGGCCAATTCAGGGCAATCTATAAAGAATTATTAACTCCTTCCTATTCTTACAAACAAACAGATGGTCCTTAATGATCACAAGCATGAATTTATCAAATTACAGCCTACACACGTGATTCACCCAATTTATGAATGCTACATGTGTATTAGTTAATCCAAACGTCATCACGTGAAACTTATAATGTTTATTACAAGTTCTGGATGTAGTGATTGGAATAGATAATCTTTTTTGCGGACGCGAAGTTGATGATAACCATGCCGTGGATCAAATCTTCGAATATACGCTAGAACCTTGTAAATGATCGAACAAATCTATCATCTTGGGTAGTGGATATAGATTTTTAATCGTCAATTTACCTAGTTCACGGTAATCAATAAGTATAAGAAATGATAACACCATAGCTCTTCATGATGACGAGCTTGGTAGAATAAAAGTCTTCTCATACAACTCTCTCAGTTGTAGGGTAATTCTTTTAATGCAGATGGTGCTGACGTACAGTGCACATGCCACAGGTGCAGCACCGGGAATATAATCAATACCAAATTCAACTTGCCTTAATGGCGAAAGTCTAGGTAATTCACCAGCAAATACCTCCTAAGTTTCAGATAACATAAACATCTTTTAATAAATTTTCTTTAAGTTCTTTCTAGATTATAGTATCTATGACTAATTCACAACCATTCACGGTATAATTTCAAGTCTAAATGCAGGATATAGTCATCCATCAAGAATTATTTAGATCACTTTTTGGTAATCAACATCTTATCTTTTAGGGGATTTCTACTCGAGTCCCCATCAATTAAGACAATGTCGTCATGTCATAATCAATCAATCCATTCTACTGGCACTATCAACTTTTTTGTTTTACTGTCGACGATAAGATGTGAACTTCTCAAAAGACTAATAATAACTCATAATCATTCGCAATTCAAGGATATCTGGAGACATAACTTACCTTAAAAGAGTAAGGTCAACGCATAATCTACGCGAGAGAATTTCAAATCAGATACACACGAAAACATTTAATGAATATGAATATATCCCATGTTTTCATAATTTGAGTACGCATTCGAAAGCTCCTCGAATCGTTACCCAGGTCATTCAAATGAAATCTAATCAAAAGAAATGATAGGAACATCGATACATACAGTCGGGTATCAACATTCGGCAATCAAATACTTTTCCTAAGAATCTCACCACGGGAAAATTGGACAAGAAGGAAATATCAATTGTCAAATAAGAAAAATTCCACAGATGAGTAAATTCGAGTCAGAAGAATAAATAGTACGGGCACATATGTAGGTGTCCCTAATAATATGTCCCTATTTTGCACTTTTTGCAGATCTCATAAAATTTAATCTTTCACAATCTTCAAAGAAAATTTAGTGTTTATTAATAATTTCATGGTGACTACTAATCAGCCTTGCATGGTCCCTTCCAAATTGTATGTAGGCGCGCAACTATATACATTTTCAAGATTAACGATGCAATACTCAGTTCGTCAAAATTTTATCATCATGTTTATAATAAAAACACTTTCATGCTTAATTCTTAAATAAGAATCAAAAATAAATTTACAAAGATTTTCTTTGTTATGGAAACAATTTTCCAAAGTGTTTTATAAACAACGTCATTTCGATAACAATCACTTATAAATTTTACTTTGAATAATCCATATGGTGATGAAAACCCAATTTTTCTCAAGGGATACTGTTTTAACTTATAAAAACAATGAGTGATTTGCAAAAGAGTGATGAAAAGTTGTTCACCAAGAACTAACTACAATATAATAGGAAATAAGCTTAGCCAAATAATCATGAGGCTCATGACCTCGATGGCACTCAAAAAGAATAATCCACAACGTAACTTAATTCGAGATGAGTACTTGTTCAATGGTTGCATTACTAATGCGAACATTAGGAATAAGCAAGAAAAGATAAATATCATCGATACATGTAGAATTTAGCAATCAAAGGTAGTCTTTTCATCAATCACAAACAAGTCAGAATTGTACCGTAACACATTGTGTGTCACTATGTCATACAATTCCAAGAACTAATCCTACCAACTGGTATCTCAGTTAAGTTAGGGATTTTTAAAAGATACCTGATACAAGGCTTTTGACACCCCGTATAAAAATTAAAGTTCGTGTTCTCGGTATCTTAACGAATTGATTTCCGATTCTAAGTACGACTCTATTGTTTTTGGTGAAACAAATATTTTGGTTGTTTTTAAATAAAATGTGCAAAACGATTAAAGTAAATGACTTTAAAGTAAATCTAACTCTAATTAAAATAAAGTGCAAGTACTTAAAAACATGACTAAATTTAAAGGGCACTAAACGTAAATAACGCAAACTTAAAACTAACTAAGGGAAACTTAAAACGCAACTAAAACTTAAAATTAAGGCAAGGCTAAAATAAATCTAAGGAAAGTAAACTTAAAGTGCGAGTAAGGAAAAAGGCGGGAAAAATAAAGCTCGAAATTAAAAAGAAGAAAATTAAAAACTGGAATTAAAGAAACCTGAAAATCAGCTTATCCGGAATAATACCCTTATCCGGAATATTTGGCCTACTCGGAATATGTCACCTATCCGGAATAATCCTCTCTATTCGGAATGTTGGTCTTGATTCGGAATGATGCTGTTGATCCGGAATGTTCCTTGATTCGGAATAATATTCCGAATAGAATACCTTACTCGGAATATGTCACTTATTTCGAATAGAAGCTCCTTATCCGGAATATCTCCTCTATTCGGAATATCCTTGCTGTTCGGAATGTTTTGCCTATACGGAATATTCTGCCTATCCGGAATACTCTGGCTATTCGGAATAATCTCCTTATCCGAAATATTGGATATTCCGGATGAACCACCTTGGTTAAAACCTTGATCCGGAATAAAAGTCTTACCCGGAATGTTCTAATATTCCGAATGAGATGATTTTTAAATCCTTTACTCGGAATAACTTTTGATGCAGAATACCTTGGAAGATCAGATGAACAGCGAAGAACAAGGAAATAGAAAAAGACACGATCTAGATAAAAATTTAGCTAAATCAACCACAAGATTAAATCAAACTAACAAATAAACATCTATTAATGATAATCAAACAATTCAAAACAACAAAACTAACAATAAAGATCAAGATAATCAAAACCCACTTTGATCAAAATAAGAACATGAACATGAACATAAAAATTAAATATTAAAGAAAGGTAGAATGAGATCAAATAATAAAGATAAAGATTAACAAGAATTAAAAGAACACTTACTTGAAATTAAATGGTAATTAAGGTGCAAGACAAGTATTTAAATTAGACAAGTAATTAAATGACAAGGTAATTAAAAGTGGAAGAACTAATTGTCACTATTAGCCAACAAAAATGAAAAGATTAATCCTAATGACTATTTATAGGGGAGGACTAAGGGGTGCTTAGGAAGCTTCCTCCCCTCTTTCTTTTCTCCTTAATTGCATGCTTAGTCTTCTCTTCTTAATATTTTGTTAATTGCACCATTAGTCCTTAAGCCTTTTAATCTTCTTAATCTTGGACTTTAAATGGCTTTGTCTCGGGATTTCTTCAAACTCGTCTTGTAATTCTTCAATAAATTAGACTTGAGTTTTTCGGCTTTTGATAAACTTCCGTCTTTTGACTTTTTCTTCGATAAATCTTCAGAATTGGTCTTGGACTTCCGTTCTTTTTGCACTCTTGACTTCTTGACTTTGTCTTTCATCTTTTTCTTCAATAAAAGCCCGTGAATGCCGTGTTTTCTCCACTTTTCACAATTTCGTCCTAAATCACAACAAAAACACAAACCACGCATAATTCCGACATAAAAGACATAAAATACACGTTTTGGCTCGGTTATTATTGTAATTAAGTGGTAAAAAGGATGGGTGTTTACACATCTATCAAATCCCCTACACTTGACCATTGCAATGTCCTCATGCAATGCATTAGTTACAAAGCACGTTTACACTTTTCATCATAATCAATCCACGTTGGCCTTTATTAAAGAGATAGAAAATTATAAACATTCAGAGTAAAGAAATCAAAAAGCATACCTTGGGTTTTTGGAAATGTTATGAATAATCATCATCCTCAATTTTCACTTTCTCCAAACCAAGCTTAAAAACGAGATCATTGTTATTATAAGTTAGCAAACTAACACGAACTCATGTGGGCCAATTACTCACTTAGACTCCCTTATTCCTAGGTGTACCTCTTATATTTATTATTGTCTTGAATGATCACGAGGATGCATTGTTGACTTATTTCGATAGTTATTAGGCCGAAAATAAAGTGAACGATTTAATCAATAGTTAGCTAAAGGACAAAATCTTTTAAAACTGCTTCTCGGGACCTCATAAAGTTCATATCTTGGCATAACTCGCTTCGCGATTTGAGACCTTTCTCGGACCGATATTTGGCAGCGACTTCATACTTCAAACCTTAAGAGACGTTCATGAAATAATGGCCTTCTCTTCATAATATTTCTTCACTTGAAGTTTTGAGAGATTCTTCATATTTGGACCACGACTTCTTCATTTTTCTCTAATCATTATTTTGGACTTTGATATACAACGATCCGCCTCCTTTTTGGACTTGGCTTTATTTATCCTCATACCTTGTTAGGGCCTTTTCTGATAGACTTCTCCATGACTTTTGGGGAGTTTTTGATTTTCGTCGTGTGTCTCGATCCTTCATATTGATTTTTGATAAATGATTCTTCACATCACTTGGGATCTTTAGCAACAAAATGTAGCCCTCATGTCTTGTTAGGACCTTTTTGGACTTGCCAATCTTCGCATCCCGCTTCGATAAGTTATGCCTTGGCTATGAACTCTAATCCATACCGAGCAACTTTTAAACGATCTTGGGCTAGAAGCTAAGTAACTTTTCAAATCGTACAACCTTATTTATTGCAGATAAATTTATTAGCAAGCGATGGGAGAAAAAGCTTATAATCAACTCACATAAATTCACGAAAGAAAACCGAACTTATAATTGGCTCTATCATCTCTCGTTCTCCATAGTTTAAAATCTCAAGGAATGAGACTCGTGGATGCTTAGCCTATTAATTCAAAGTTTTGGGTTTTCGAGTCGCCTATAGGATCTTGCAAAATCTTAGACTTTTTCAAGTTTAGAGATCGCATTTTAAAGTTCCCTTGATAAACGACTCTCTAGGATCAGTTATAGGAACTTGCGAAAAGTTCTTGTTCTTAACCCGTGAGAGTTAAGACTTTCGCGTTTTATAGCTCCCTATATAAAAGCCTAGCAAAACTTGACTCAAACACGTTAAGGATACTAGCTAGAGTAACTTAGATAAGTAAACTCAGGTTGAGTCAAAAGATTCAGAACGTTTGAAAATTAAAACCACTTTATTAAACATTTATTCTAGCAAGGAAAGAAAATAACTATACAAGGGTAAAAACTAATAGGCCAAAATAGATCAAAAATTTTGAAAAATGTCGAAAAATTGATTTTCCGGTTAAAATGAGGACAAATACAAGGAAAAGACCACTTAACTTCGATAGAAGTCCCCCCTACACTTAACATAAACATTGTCCTCAATGTTTAAGCATGTGGGAGTGAACTCCCCTACACTTAGGACATTGTGCACTTTGTTTAAATCTTGCTAAGGAAAGGACAACTAAAGAGATTCCTATTTTAATATTGAGAAAATATAAAATAGTGAATCGAAAAGAGTTTAGGATAGAACCGGGAAGATGGAACACGGAATCACGGGTCGTCAAATATCATCAAGAGTGGATCATTGAGCGTGAATCCCTGATTAAGAGAGAAGAGGAAATAGCAAACACCAACGGGTCTCCCCTACACTTAGGATAAAGAAAGCGAAAAGATAGATACATGGGTTGCCTCCCAAGAAGCGCTTGATTTTTGATTACCAAGTCGTGAGCCTGACTCGACCTTGATCATCAACGGAAGAAGCAAGAAACATATCCACCAGGATCAAAGACATAGTTTTCGTCCATCAAATAGCACAAGCTTAAGGCAAACAAGGCAAGCCAAAGAAGAGTAGGAAAGGTTCCCTTAAGCAAAGATGGAGCACGGTGGAAGCAAGGGTGAAGTGGTACAAGCATGTCTTCAATAATTCCAAAGATTTTTCCTTTTATTGCATCAGGTGAATACTGAGATGGCTGCAGAATATCGATACTTGGGTCAAACACCTTTTCCTTTAAGGGAAAATAGCACTCAGGCTCAGCAGAGTGTGAAGAAGATCCGTGATGAAAATGCACAACCTCGTCCTCAGAAGGTGGACAAAGAGGTGTTAAATCATATGTGCTGCGGATATTGGTGTCGACCGGTTTGTTCTCCTTTGAAAGAATGTTCTTCAAATCCAAAGTAGGATCAAGTCGATAATCTTCAAAATCTAAAGGAGGAGCATCACTCTCATGAGGGAAGTAAGTGTTGAGAAACGTAGAGAAGTCTTCCTCAAATGAGTAATCGTCCAAAGTAGGATCGAGTGATGGCGGAGGATCTTCATCATGTGAAGAATCGCTCGAAAGAGTATCAGCCTCATCGAAATCATCGTAAGTGGGCAGATCAGGATACTCAGAAGTAAGGTCATCATAATCATCCGAATCTGAGCTAGAATCATCATCATAAGCATCAAAGATCGGTGGAGAATCATAAATGGGAGAAGGTTCCAAATTGGATAGAGAATCATCCACATCGTCTTGAAAAAGTGGATTATCAATGCAAGAGTCGAATAGAGGATTGTTGTAGATGATAAAATCATCGAGCACATTAATCATATTCACTGATTCTCGTCCAAAGGATTTGCTTGTAAGCTTCCCCATTTTGAAAACTTGTGCATCATTCCCGACTCTTAAGATTAACTCACCTTCAGCAACATAAAATAGAGCTCGTCCGGTTCTCAAGAATGGCCGACCAAGTATTAAAGGAATACGAGGGTCCATTTCATAATCAACAACCACAAAGTTGACCGGGAAAGTAAATGTGCCAACTTTAATGAACACGTCTTCGGCAATACCAACGGGGTAAGCGAGAGTGCGATTTGCAAGTTCAAGAGTCATCTTCGTTGGAGTAAGGTCGGGTAATGAGAGTGTTTTCCAAACACTCAAAGGCATAAGATTAATACTGGCCCCGAGATCAGCTAGGGCAGTAAATTCTTCGGTTTTGTTAAAAATGCACGACAACACAAAACGACCGGGATCTCCAAGCTTTTCCAGAAGTTCTTTAAGAATAACTGCAGAGCAGTTTTCATTTAAGCGTGTGTTGGCGAGCTCAATCAACTTCTCCTTCTTGCTAAGCAATTCCTTGAATGCTTTCACAAATTTCGGCATGTGGACAAGTGCTTCAACAAGGCTAATGTTGATGTTCATTTGAGAGAGCATCTTCACATAGCTCGTCACTTGAGAGTCATCCTTGGTTAGCATGTTGGTCTTGCCTAAACGTGAAGGATAAGGGATATTGGGTTTGGGTGGTGAAGGTGCAGTAGTTAAAGGTTGAGATGTTGAAAGGTCCTTCCTAGGTACATCGTCATGACGAGGCGGAGACGGTGATGGTGTACTAATACTAGCTGTAGGAGGAGTAGGGATAAATGGTGGTGGAGGAGGTGTAGATGATTGGGGCGGGATCGATGGTCCTACAATGGTGACTCCACTACGGGTAGTAATAGCACTCACATTTGCTCGCGGATTGGTGACGGTGTTTGAAGGTAGAGAACTTGAAGAAGACGGTAGAGCGGCGGGCAAGAAACTAGCAAGCATATACTTCAAATCATTGGTTTGATTGGTGAAGGAGGATTGAATATTATCGCGAAGCTCGGATCTAATCTCATTTCCTTGCTTGGTAATATCTCCTTTCAAATTGATTATTTGGCTCTGCAGATTCTTGATTTGCTCACCTTGGGTTCTCATGATGGCTTCAACATTGGGGTTAATGGGTGGGGTTTGTTGAGCGGGTGGGTGATAAGGATTAGAAGCTCTTGGTGGGATTTGGTTGCTTCTATTGTAGTTGTTGGCGGGGTTTTGGTTTTGAGGAGAAAAACCGGGTGAAAGGTAGTTGTTTGATCGGTAACTCAGCAAATTTCTATCCCCTTGAGGTCGAGCTTGGTAATTTTCCGGTGAATAATTACCATAAGCTGCATACACATTTTCTGGATTTCCTTGTGTAGAAGGACAATCGGTGTATGAGTGTGGACCGTCGCATGTTTCACAAGGATTGGCAACCGCTTTAACTTGTTGGTGTTGGTTTGAAGCGAGAAGCAAGATACTTTTGTGACAATCCGTCAATTTATGATTGATATTTTATTCTCAATATTTAGTTGAAAACATTATTTTATTGTTAGAATATGAACTCACTTATTTTTGGGAAGTAATTTGGATTTACGTCTTGAGGTAGCGTCGACTACGTCTAAACCGGAGGATTCAACGTTACGTGCTTACGTTTACATACACCGTCTTTGGTGACAGTCCGACATTTCAGAAAATAAATTTATCCGTTAATATTATTTTGGAGTTTTAAATTTGTGTTGGTTCATAAACTCATAAATTTACGAGAAGAAACTAGGACTTACGATTTTATTTTAACGTCCTTTACGACTAAACCGGAAACCTTAGGATTACGTATTTACGTTTTCGAACTCCGTTTTTGATGAGACAATTTTTATTGGATTCGTTTTGTGCCGTTGATTCATAAATTATAAAAACGTTTTTCGTAAAACGACCCGAGGGCACGCAAATCGAGGAAAATAAAATCGAGGAATACCCGTAAATTAGCGGGATGGGACAAAACAAGTTTATCCCACCCCACTAAAAGGGATGGCCAAAAGAGGACACCACATCTCTTGATGTGGCACCTTTATAACTATTAAGCTTACACATGTAAGCCTAAGCTTAACATGTAAGCTATACCTTTCACCAAACCAACAAAACCACTTCATTTTACCATTTGCATTCATAAACACATGCAAACCACTCTCTCATCCTTCCTCTCTCTCTATATTTCGTCCCATATTCACCCAAAACAACCCTCATTTGATCAAATTTAACCATGGAATCATATGTATAATTTACATATCATGAAAACCCATTGAAGTTATGAAGATTGGAGGTGATCTTAACATGTAAAAAGGAGTTTTCAAGGGAGTTTGGGGCTGATTTCTCAAGGTGTTTTCATGAAGAACAAGGGATTATTTCTGTAGGAATCTACAAATACTTGGTGATCCTAGAAGTGGTGTTGATATCTCATAAGATTGGTTACCCAAAACCAAGTCTTGTTCATCAAAAACCTCATCTTTTCATCACTAATGGTGGTATAGAGATTGTTCTTCCTATCCTCTTGTTATTTTTAATTACGTAATCTTGTATTTCTTTTAATTATGTATATGTATATGATGATGAATGATGATTAAAAATATTGTGTGGGGATTTGGTGTTGATAAACATGCTTAAAAAGATGAAAAACTATATGTAAAAAGGTTAAAATCTTGCTTAATTTAGATGGCTGTATAAAACAGTAAAGAACCATGTGATGAACTGATAAAATGGCATGAACAAATTAATATACAGTAAGTATAAGATGTTATACACATGTGAGAGTTGGCCATGCAATGGAATCATTATAATGAGTGAGATATGATCAAAACAAGATGGGTGTGCTAATCTGAATAAGCTGTTTTGTAGGGACTGTTAAGCATAGATAAACTTAAAATGAGCAGTAGCTATAACTAAGTTAAATGTAGCACATAATATGAAGATCATGCCATCCAAAAATGAGCTTCTAATTCATTTTAGAACTCTAGATATGATAAAAATGGTGAAGATGAAAATAAAAATCAGATTTTGAGAATTAATTTTTATTACTATTATATAAGCACTCAAAATTATATTGTATAAAATATAAAATTAAAACCCACTAACTCATGAATTTTATTTATATAAATATGTTAAAGGTTAAATAAATGGATAAATTATAAAAATAGCAGTGGAATAATATTTATAAGTTATTAAAACTATAAACTTGATTTTTACGACTTTTTCGGCTATTATCGTAAAATTAACGTTTTTCGCCAATTAAAACTTAGACGATCAAACCCGTCTAATGTAAAGTTTTTAAAAGTCATATACTGATATATAAGTCACTAATACAAGTAAAAACCAATAAAACCCGAACTATAAGACATACGGACATTAACGAGCTAACTAAGCATATTGGACTAATAATTGGACTAAATAAGATAAACACTTATAAAAAGAACTTATTGGGCTTAACCCATTTGGGCCCAACATGGAAAGTATAGATACTGATAATATAAGTATAAAATAGATTAAAACAAGTTAAAGAACGTATAATAAGCTTATTGGTCTTAAAATAGATAAATAGGTAAAACTAGTAAACTAGTAAAAAGTTACCAAAACGTAAACACTAAAATGAGTAAAACGAGAATATGTAAACCCACTTGATCATCATATATATATAATCATCATATGTATACATAATTGTTATTTTTATAAAGTCATTGGACATGAGTCTAAGACGAGTATTATTTGTCTAGGTTTCTGTGATTGAAGCACGTGTCGTACGTCCGAATTGCCGATAACCCGCCTTCCCACATCAACGTGAGTTCATAGCCTCGCACTCTTTTAAATGTTTTTATAAATGTTTTATAAACCCGCGAGGGAGATAACATTTTAGTTTTTATAAAATAGGACACCAATAGATGAAATTAAATGGATTATTAAAGTTAGGTTATGTCACTAAAAGTCCCATTAGCATGAATTGTGAACTACCGGGATTTGGTAGACGCTTATGCATATAATAGTACTATTTGGGGACGATCACCCCAGTTCGCGCCTTGACGGTTGATCCCTGTCGTGCCACATTGATTGGTAAGCGAATTTATGTATGAGAAGATTTACATAGCGTGACCTTTGTGACGACACGCTACTTTAGATGGGAAAATTGAGTATCGGGTTAGCTACCCGTTGTTTGTTTTAGTAAGGTAACAATGTCATGCGGCTTATAATAATCCAAATTAACGAAATACTACTAGACGCACCGAATTACGATGTATTGCCTGACTAGCAATACGGGGTCATACTATTGATATTATGTTCGTGTTTTGGTTTTCATAACCATATTCATATAACGGTTTTTATTTAACTTTATACAACGTCATAAGACGTATTGTATGATGTTTTTACGACATTGGCTCGTATAATGATTTTTAAGGCAAATGTCTATATTATGATTTTGACAAGGATTTGTATAAAATGATTTTGGCTATTTTACGGCCTATTACAATGATTTGTACGAAATGATTTTTGGTAATAATTTTATACCAAAGTTATATTGATGGAATTTATTAAACTCTATGAATTCACTCGGCGTTATCGCTGACCTTTTCTTTTAACATGTTTTGTCTCAAGTACTTGAAGGTAATTCTCGGGAAGACATCAAGAATTCATGGCCCGCACTTAAATAATAATTTCCATTCAAATGCTTTGTAAAACCTGTATGAAATAATATGACTTGGGACCTATGTAAATTTGATATTTATGAATGGAAATGCTTTATTATTAAACGACACGATTTTTATGCGTTGTCTATGATGTGAGTAATGTGTTATCCCGTAACACCAACTAGTCTTCCGCTGTATTGAGTTGTATAAATTTTGGAGTTTGGCATCAGAGCTCTCGTTATAGAGAACGAAAGATTTTTAAAACTAAGGTTTTGGATAAAACATTTCGAAATCTTTTAACTATAAACATTTTTCTAAAAATGTCTAAAAATCTTTTGACTATAACGGTGCCGAAGAATTCTCGAGTTACCGACAAGGCCAGACTGAGAAGTGTTATTTTAATATATTTATAACTTGGATTATATATATATATGATGTAATTTTATTACATGATTGTTTGATGAGTATTTTGATTTTTATACGAGGTATTTATACGACGTAGATTGTCACAAGAAACCCTAACTTCCCTAGTAATTAATCGAAGCTATTCTCGTAGGAATTCTAGCTATCCTAGATCTAAATCAAGTTGTGGATATTTATGATCCCAACAAATGGTTGATATTCGTAGAAATGTAGATATTAGTTGATTGTGATATTGAAAAAGAATTGGCGAGATTAAAGCTGATATCGATGTTATGACGATCTTTCCTTATAGAGTGGAGTTTGACAAAACGTTACCACCTAGAAATATGTCATCTGATTCGTTGTCATCCAATTCTTAAATTGAAATCGAAAGGGTGAATGTTGCACTTGAGGCTGTCATTGGAATCATTACCCAAAAGCCTCATGCCACTAGTACCTTTCCGAGAAGTCTAATTGACTGATCGAGTCATTTCATACTAGTGACTCATTTGATAATTGTTGTTGTAAGAGCTATAGGATTGGAAATTAAGTGTTGTTTATATTGAACTTTTATTGCCCTTTTAAGGTTTATAAATAAGATTGAAAGTATTGGAGAATGAAGTAGGATATCGAATTGAGTATAAGATGATTGAAACTTGAGTAAAGTAAAACTTAACTTGTATGGAATATAAGATTGTTAAGAGGAATTCATTAAGTTCTGTGATTGAATTATAAGGTTTTAATTGATTGTAGGTTCGTGTTAAGGGTTGTTCCTAGGCCATTGTCCACTAACGAGGATGCCCAGTGTCCAAGAAATAAATTGAAGAAATCTTCTTCTAAATTGGGACCGATGGATCTTCCGTGACAGGTGGGACACCTAATGACTCTTGTAGACTAGTATTCATTGTGGTATCTTTTAAAAATCCCTAACTTAACTGAGACATCAGTTGGTAGGATGAGTTCTGAGAATTGTATGACATAGTGACACGTAATGTGTTACGGTACAATTTAACTTGTTTCTGATTAATGGAAAGACTACCTTTGATTGCTAAATTCTACATTTATCGATGTTATCTATCTTTTATTGCTTCATCCTAATGTTCATATTAGTGATGCAACCATTGAACAAGTACGCATCTTGAATTAATTTACGTTGTGGATTATTCTTTTTGAGTGCCATCAAGATCATGAACCTCATGATTATTTGGCTAAAGCTCATTTCCTATCATATTTTAGTTAGTTCTTGGTGAACAAGCTTTCATCACTCTTTTGCAGATCACTCATTGTTTTTATAAGATAAAACAGTATCCCTTGAGAAAAATTGGTTTTTCATCACTATATGGATTATTTAAAGTGAGATTTATGAGTAATCATTATCGAAATAAGGTTGTTTATGAAACACTTTGGAAAACTTAATTATTTCCATAACAAAGAAAATCTTTGTAAATTTATTCTTGATTCTTATTTAAGAATTAAGCATGTAAATGTTTTTATTATAAACATGATGATAAAGTTTTGACGAACTGAGTATTGCATCGTTGATCTTGAAATTGTATATAGTTGCGCGCCTACATACAATTTGGAATGGACCATGCAAGGCTGATTAGTAGTCACCATAAAATTGATTCATAAACACTACATTTTCTTTGAAAATTGTGAAAGATTAAATTTTATGAGATCTGCAAGGAGTGAAAAATAGGGACATATTGATAGGGACACCTACATATGTGCCCGTACTATTTATTCTTCTGAGTCGAATTTACTCATCTGTGAAAATTGTCTTACTTGACAATTGACTTCTTGTCCAATTCTCCCGTAGTGAGATTCTTAGGAAAAGTATCTGATTACGGAGTGTTGATACCCGACTGGATGTATTGACGTTCTCATCATTTCTTATGATTTGATTTCATTTGAATGACCTGGGTAACGATCCGAGGAGCTTTCGAATGCGTACTCAAATTATGAAAACATGGGATATATTCATATTCATTAAGTGTTTTCGTATGTATCTGATTCTCGCGTAAATTTTGCGTTGACCTTACTCTTTAGATGAAAGTTGTGTCTCCATATATCCTTGAATTTGTGAAGGATTATGAATTATTATTAGTCTTTTGAGAAGTTCACACCTTATCGACGGCAATAAAACTGGAAAGTTGATAGTGCTAGTAGAATGGATTGATTGATTATGACATGACGATATTGTCTTAATCGGTGGGAACTCGAATAGAATTCCCCTAAATGATAAGATGTTGATTATCAAAAGTGATCTAAAAAATTCTTGATGAATGACCATATCCTGCATTTAGACTTGAAACTATAACGTGAATGGTTGTGAATTAATCATAGATATTATAATCTAGAAGAACCTAATATGAATTTATTAAAAGATGTTTCTGTTATCTGAAACTTTAGTAAGTATTTGTTGATGAATTACCTAGACTTTCGCCATTAAGGCAAGTAGAATTTGGTATTGATTATATTCTCGGTGCTGCACCTGTGGCATGTGCACTGTACGACAGCACCATCTGAATTAAAAGAATTACCGTACAACTGAGAGAGTTGTCGGAGAAAAATTTTATTCTACCGAGCTCGTCATCATGAAGAGCTATGGTGTTATCATTCCTTATATTTATAGATTACTTTGAACTGAGTAAATTGACAATCAAAAACGATATCCATAACTCGAAATGGAAGATTTGTTCGATCATTTACAAGGTTCTAGCAATTTGATCCACGGCATGGTTATCATCAACTTCGCGTCCGCGAAAGAGATTATGTATTCCAATCACTACATCCGGTACTTATAATGAACATTATGAGTTTCATGTGGTGACGTTTGGATTGACTAATACACATGTAGCATTCATAAATTTGGTGAATCACGTGTGTAGGCTGTAATTTGATAAATTCATGCTCGTGATCATTAAGGACCATTTGTTTGTTTATAAGAATAAGAATGAGTTAATAATTATTTATAGAGTGCCTTAAATTGGCCGAACAATTAAAACTTGTACCTTGAATATTTAACATAAGACTTAAGACTTAAACCTTTACATTATTTGACTATGTGATTAATAGATAATGGAATCTATATTGACTTTTCAAAGATTTGAGCCATTAAGGCTTAGGGTTATAACAAAAAGAAAATGGAAATATGTTTTGACAAATGTTTTAACAAAGAACTTTTAAGGGATTATTCCTTTATAACCAAAACATTTAACTAAACTTCTGTTTAGGGGTAAATATTTTTGCATACCTTAAGACAACCTAAGAAGGATTGAGGAAACTATAAAACTTATGACTTGAAATTTGAAACGATAATTTTTACTTTTCAAACTAAGAAAACTTTGACCAAAGTATAAACAAAGGTTTTTCGAACATTTACGAATCTTATTAAATATTTTCGATAAATTAACAAAAATCTTGGTAATTAAATTCAAATTTATTTTGAACATTTTTATATAATTGGACAATCTAAGAAAATTTAAAAACTTTTTGCGTTTACGTTTCATAAAAAAATTAAATACTTATTATTTAATTATTTGTAGTAATTATCGACGCTTAAAACGCCGGATTGAGAAAAACTAATAAAAATGATAGATGAGACGAAACTGAAACATAGAAGATATGAAGAAAGAATTTTGAATAAATACGGATATGATATTTATATCATCATGAGAGGTGAATATAGATACCGACGCATTATGTAGAAAAGATAAAGAACCAATTAGGACATGTTCCTTAATAATGAAGGTGCAAAATAAATTGCCGAACAAATATAAAAATAAATGGTGTTTGTAAAAAGGATAATATAGATAATAAAAGGGGTTCGCAGCTAATGTGAACCATTAGAACTGAGAAGCCAATAGCGTTAAATATTTTAAAGACCACTTGTGATTGTCTAAATATGGAAGATTGTGAGATGTAGTTATATTGGAAATCTTGTAAGTATAAGTATTATATGTATGTCATTTTTGACTAAAAGTATCTTTGTCTGAAGAAGTTGTACTAATGACAAATTATGAAGGCAGACATCACCTCATACATTAGTAAACGTCTAGCTATTGCAAAGGTCATCATCTGAATTTGATTCGATTTGGGTCATCGTCGACAGACTGACCAAATCTGCTAACATCATTCCCGTTAATGATAAATGCAAAAGAGTTATGTAAACATAGTGAGCCTGTATCGAACATCATTCCCGTTAATGATAAATGCAAAAGAGTTATGTAAACATAGTGAGAACGAACCTTGATGAGAGTACTATGTACCATCCCAATCGAAGGGACGAGGTAAAGTAACGATACAAAGTAATATAAGTGCTATTTTATGTTTGAATGATTGACCTTTGGTAACAAGCCGTATAATCGTTTTCCTTTGGAAAGATTATCATAGATAACTATCGTATTAGGATCGAGATTGAATCTTGTTAGGATCTAAATCTTAGAGCATCTGTAAGCAGGAGTTGAGATGAAGACATCCGACATACACCCATTGTGAGTTGGACATGTCTTTTAGGTTTAAGGTTTCCTATGATGGCGAACCTAACCTTGCAAAATACCCGACCCGCGAGATCTAAAATGATTGTTGAAATTAGGATCTGATTATTCACTGCCGGTAGTGGGCAAGAGGTTATGTGAATATGAAATGTAGATCTTGAAGTGCCAGATGGGTAGCAAAGTTATGCCACAATTTTTAACCTTGGAAAAAAAGTGAATTCATGATCTGACAAATCATGGGATATAAGTCCCCGTTGTATGGGACCATTGAGATGATGTAAAAGATTTGGTTTGAAAGGCATATAAGCTGGATCTACCCTAGGACTTCAAGAGCTGCGTGAATTATGATTCGTATATCGAACTTGATGGAATATCCATCAAGTGAGAATCTGAATTCTTCTTAATAAAGCTTAGATCGGCGAAAAGTTGCATTCATCAGAAACCCGTGAACATCATGGATAGAGAAAGTAAGTCAACATTAAGCCTGATCTCATTCTCGTAGTTATGTTTGATGAAACTCGCGTATTGTAATGAATTACACTTGTGAGAAAAGACCGAATGTGGAGGAAATACCCACATGGCTTTAACTCTATAAGAAGCGAGTAGTAAGATGATCTTTGAGGACAAAGATCCTGTTTAGGGGTAAATGCTGTGACAATCCGTCAATTTATGATTGATATTTTATTCTCAATATTTATTTGAAAACATTATTTTATTGTTAGAATATGAACTCACTTATTTTTGGGAAGTAATTTGGATTTACGTCTTGAGGTACCGTCGACTACGTCTAAACCGGAGGATTCAACGTTACGTGCTTACGTTTACATACACCGTCTTTGGTGACAGTCCGACATTTCAGAAAATAAATTTATCCGTTAATATTATTTTGGAGTTTTAAATTTGTGTTGGTTCATAAACTCACAAATTTACGAGAAGAGACTAGGACTTACGATTTTATTTTAACGTCCTTTACGACTAAACCGGAAACCTTAGGATTACGTATTTACGTTTTCGAACTCCGTTTTTGATGAGACAATTTTTATTGGATTCGTTTTGTGCCGTTGATTCATAAATTATAAAAATGTTTTTCGTAAAACGACCCGAGGGCACGCAAATCGAGGAAACTAGAATCGAGGAATACCCGTAAATTAGCGGGATGGGACAAAACAAGTTTATCCCACCCCACTAAAAGGGATGGCCAAAAGAGGACACCACATCTCTTGATGTGGCACCTTTATAACTATTAAGCTTACACATGTAAGCCTAAGCTTAACATGTAAGCTATACCTTTCACCAAACCAACAAAACCACTTCATTTTACCATTTGCATTCATAAACACATGCAAACCACTCTCTCATCCTTCCTCTCTCTCTATATTTCGTCCCATATTCACCCAAAACAACCCTCATTTGATCAAATTTAACCATGGAATCATATGTATAATTTACATATGATGAAAACCCATTGAAGTTATGAAGATTGGAGGTGATCTTAACATGTAAAAAGGAGTTTTCAAGGGAGTTTGGGGCTGATTTCTCAAGGAGTTTTCATGAAGAACAAGGGATTATTTTAGGAGGAGTCTACAAATACTTGGTGATCCTAGAAGTGGTGTTGATATCTCATAAGATTGGTTACCCAAAACCAAGTCTTGTTCATCAAAAACCTTATCTTTTCATCACTAATGGTGATATAGAGATTGTTCTTCCTATCCTCTTGTTATTTTTAATTATGTAATCTTGTATTTCTTTTAATTATGTATATGTATATGATGATGAATGATGATTAAAAATATTGTGTGGGGATTTGGTGTTGATAAACATGCTTAAAAAGATGAAAAACTATATATAAAAAGGTTAAAATCTTGCTTAATTTAGATGGCTGTATAAAACAGTAAAGAACCATGTGATGAACTGATAAAATGGCATGAAGAAATTAATATACAGTAAGTATAAGATGTTATACACATGTGAGAGTTGGCCATGCAATGGAATCATTATAATGAGTGAGATATGATCAAAACAAGATGGGTGTGCTAATCTGAATAAGCTGTTTTGTAGGGACTTTTAAGCATAGATAAACTTTAAACGAGCAGTAGCTATAACTAAGTTAAATGTAGCACATAATATGAAGATCATGCCATCCAAAAATGAGCTTCTAATTAATTTTAGAACTCTAGATATGATAAAAATGGTGAAGATGAAAAAAAAAAATCAGATTTTGAGAATTAATGTTTATTACTATTATATAAGCACTCAAAATTATATTGTATAAAATATAAAATTAAAACCCACTAACTCATGAATTTTATTTATATAAATATTTTAAAGGTTAAATAAATGGATAAATTATAAAAATAGCAGTGGAATAATATTTATAAGTTATTAAAACTATAAACTTGATTTTTACGACTTTTTCGGCTATTATCGTAAAATTAACGTTTTTCGCCAATTAAAACTTAGACGATCAAACCCGTCTAATGTAAAGTTTTTAAAAGTCATATACTGATATATAAGTCACTAATACAAGTAAAAACCGATAAAACCCGAACTATAAGACATACGGACATTAACGAGCTAACTAAGTATATTGGACTAATAATTGGACTAAATAAGATAAACACTTATAAAAAGAACTTATTGGGCTTAACCCATTTGGGCCCAACATGGAAAGTATAGATACTGATAATATAAGTATAAAATGGATTAAAACAAGTTAAAGAACATATAATAAGCTTATTGGTCTTAAAATAGATAAATAGGTAAAACTAGTAAACTAGTAAAAAAGTTACCAAAACGTAAACACTAAAATGAGTAAAACGAGAATATGTAAACCCACTTGATCATCATATATATATAATCATCATATGTATACATAATTGTTATTTTTATAAAGTCATTGGACATGAGTCTAAGACGAGTATTATTTGTCTAGGTTTCCGTGATTGAAGCACGTGTCGTACGTCCGAATTGCCGATAACCCGCCTTCCCACATCAACGTGAGTTCATAGCCTCGCACTCTTTTAAATATTTTTATAAATGTTTTATAAACCCGCGAGGGAGATAACATGTTAGTTTTTATAAAATAGGACACCATTTGTCCCGATTGTTTGTTTATTGATTTGGACCCGAATGATTGTATGACCCGATAAATGATTAAAGGACCCGATAGATGAAATTAAATGGATTATTAAAGTTAGGTTATGTCACTAAAAGTCCCATTAGCATGATTTGTGAACTACCGGGATTTGGTAGACGCTTATGCATATAATATTACTATTTGGGGACGATCACCCCAGTTCGCGCCTTGACGGTTGATCCCTGTCGTGCCACATTGATTGGTAAGCGAACTTATGTATGAGAAGATTTCCATAGCGTGACCTTTGTGACGACACGCTACTTTAGATGGGCAAATTGAGTATCGGGTTAGCTACCCGTTGTTTGTTTTAGTAAGGTAACAATGTCATGCGGCTTATAATAATCCAAATTAACGAAATACTACTAGACGCACCGAATTACGATGTATTGCCTGACTATTAATACGGGGTCATACTATTGATATTATGTTCGTGTTTTGGTTTTCATAACCATATTCATATAACGGTTTTTATTTAACTTTATACAACGTCATAAGACGTATTGTATGATGTTTTTACGACATTGGCTCGTATAATGATTTTTAAGGCAAATGTCTATATTATGATTTTGACAAGGATTTGTATAAAATGATTTTGGCCATTTTACGGCCTATTACAATGATTTGTACGAAATGATTTTTGGTAATAATTTTATACCAAAGTTATATTGATGGAATTTATTAAACTCTATGAATTCACTCGGCGTTATCGCTGACCTTTTCTTTTAACATGTTTTGTCTTAGGTACTTGAAGGTAATTCTCGGGAAGACATCAAGAATTCATGGCCCGCACTTAAATAATAATTCCCATTCAAATGCTTTGTAAAACCTGTATGAAATAATATGACTTGGGACCTATGTAAATTTGATATTTATGAATGGAAATGCTTTATTATTAAACGACACGATTTTTATGCGTTGTCTATGATGTGAGTAATGTGCTATCCCGTAACACCAACTAGTCTTCCGCTGTATTGAGTTGTATAAATTTTGGGGGTGTTACAACTTTTGTTCATTTCAGTCATCATGCGGGTAAATTCGGTCATGTCAGGGCTTGCTGAAGTGGAAGAAACATTGACTCTCGGGTTGTTCCTTGAAGAAGCGGAGGAATCCCAATTTTTGTGGTGAGTAGTCATGTTCTCAATTAGCTCTCTACACTCCTCGGGTCTCCTTTTCATGAATGTGCCACCGGCGGCTGCATTAATCGTATCACGATCTCGAAAAGTCAAACCGTTGTAGAAAGTATCAATCATTGTGACTGGAAGCATGTTGTGGTTTGGACAACGATCAATCAAGAAATTATATCTTTCCCAAGCATCAAAAAGAGATTCATCGGGTTCTTGCATGAAACCGTTGATTTGATTGCGAAGGCTCGTGACCATGGATGGTGGAAAGTAGCGCGACAAAAAGCGTTGAGTCATGTCATCCCAAGTGTGAATTGAATTCTTCGGAAGACGATCAAACCATTTCTCGGCATGATGTGATAAAGTATGTGGAAAGAGTTGTAGGCGAAGAACATCCATTGTGGCACCAGGCAACTTCATGCTTTGGGTGATTGTAATGAACTTGTCGAGATGTTTGTTGGCATCATCATCAGGCATTCCTCTAAAAGGATTTGTTTGCACTTGCTAAATCATGTGGTGCTTCGACCAAAACTCCGGAGCCGTGATTTGCATCGGTGCAATCGGTCCTCCTCGTCCAAACATGGTAGGTTGACAAAGTTCCTCCATTGTCCGAAGATCGGGTTGTGAAAGAACATTGTTGTTATTATTGAGGTGCGGTGGATTATTGTTGTTGTTAACACCTGACATACTTAAATCTTCTTGAGTCTCGGGCTCTTGATAATTAGAAGATCTAGTACGCATACACCTAAAAATGCAAAAGGAAAAGAAACCAAACACAAAGACAATATATATACACAATAAAAATAAAATCTTTTTGGATTTTTGAAATTTTTAATTTTTATGGATTTTTATCAATTTTTAATTTTTATGGTTTTTTGAATTTTTTAAGCAAGAAAATAAACGCTCACAAGTGAACGGATCCCAAAAAGCAACGCGCCTTTCACAGAAAACCGTTAATCTTTACGAAAAGAGCCGGCAGCGGCGCCATTTGATACAAGGCTTTTGACACCCCGTATAAAAATTAAAGTTCGTGTTCTCGGTATCTTAACGAATTGATTTCCGATTCTAAGTACGACTCTATTGTTTTTGGTGAAACAGATATTTTGGTTGTTTTTAAATAAAATGTGCAAAACTGTTAGAAATACGTTTTTACGTATTTAGGAAGATTCGGTCACTCCGACAATATACTTAGTAGTAGCTCGTAGTCTAGACATCTTTATTAAACAAACAAAGCCAAGCCTAGCCTACAACATGTGTAGGCCGGCCCAACAATGTAAGCACAAGCCCATCACAAGGCTTGGGTATATAAACCCTCTCCTTTGATGGAGAGGGTGGTGTGGTTTCATTATTTTTCACATAGAAAACATTACTTTCTCTCTCTAGCTTTGTGTGAAATCCACCATCTCTCTATCTCTTTCTCTCTCTAGATACATAAGCAAGATTTACAATCCTACAAATGGTATCAAGAGCCATGGGATGATTGTATTGTTCATGTGTTTGTGTTCTTGATTCATACGCCATTTTTGATCCATTTTCACACGTCCAATTTTTTTTTGTGTTTTTGATGGTTTTTTCTTGATACAAATCTTCTACATAGTTGTGGTAGGGATTTGGTATAGTTACTTTGGCTAAAAACACAAAATTTTTGGGTGTTTTGATCATTTTTTGGCTTAAAATCACGAATTGGTTGAGTTTTGTCCGAGAAAAGTGGAAAATATTCCGATCCGGTCAAATCGGAAAATTTACTTATTCAGATCGGCATTCCGATTGGTTGGTATTCAGATTGGGCATTCCGATTGGCATTCAGATCGGCATTCCGATTGGTTGGTATTCAGATTGGGCATTCCGATTGGCATTCAGATCGGCATTCCGATTGGTTGGTATTCAGATTGGGCATTCCGATTGGCATTCAGATCGGCATTCCGATTGGTTGATATTCAGATTGGGCATTCCGATTGGCATTCAGATCGGCATTCCGATTGGTTGGTATTCAGATTGGGCATTCCGATTGGCATTCAGATCGGCGTTCCGACTGGTTGGTATTCAGATTTGGTACATTCCGATTGGTATTCAGATTGGGTTTTCCGATCACTCATTCCGATTGGTATTCAGATTAGGTACATTCCGATCAAGGTATTCCGATTTGGGAGATTCCGACTGATATTCCGATCACTATTCCGATCACTATTCGTGTGTAATTTTGACTTGGAATTTTTGGTTTATTGAGAACATATTTTAGGGGATTTTAACATTGTTTCTCGACTTCAACTCACAACAACAAACACATTTACTTTCTTTCATTGATCGATCAAAGTTTGTAAATCTTAACTTATTAAAATGGAGTACACATCTCTTACGGATAAGTCCATCCTCTCGGGTACGGATAATCGTCCACCAATGTTGGTGAAGACTATGTATGAGGAATGGGCTTCCCGAATGGAACTTTATATGTTGAACAAGGAGAATGGACATCTCATTTGGGCATCGGTGCTCAATGGACCATTAGATTATGGTACAGTGACGGAAGGTACGACTACTCGTCCTCGCACAACGGGTGAGTTGACTGGAGATATGAAGATTCAAGATAAATGTGATAAGTATGCTACAAACATCATTCTCCAAGCCCTTCCTCTAGATGTCTACAAACTCGTCAGCAAACACAAAGTTGCCAAAGAGTTATGGGATAGAATTCGGGTTCTAATGCAAGGCACCTCGTTAACTAAACAAGAACGAGAGTGTAAGCTTTATGATACTTTTGATAAGTTTGCCTATGTGCCAGGGGAGACTCTCAATGATTACTATCTGAGATTTACCCTATTGTTGAATGAGCTCAATATCTATGGCATGACAATTCCTACCTTTCAATTGAATACCAAGTATTTGAACACTCTTCCTTCAGAATGGAAAAAATACGTGACGGATGTTAAATTGGCTAAGGACTTGCATAACACCAATGTGGATCAACTTCAAGCCTTTCTTCAACAACACGAATGCCATGTGATCGAGGCTCGGTTGTCTACACCTCAAGTTCATGATCCACTTGCAATGTATGCTTCTCAACAAAACATGGCTTATACTTATCAGCAGCCATCATACTTGCAGCAGACACCGCCACACAACTATCAGCAACCACAGCAACCATCTTATCCACCACTAGTGATGCCACAACAAGCATTTCAACAAGGTGTTCATCAACAATCTTTTCCACAGCAACCACCATATCAGACATCACCATCACAAGCCAACACCTCTCCATTGGGCTATACTCCTCAGCAAGGATATTTTCCAATTGAAGCACAACCAGCACAAGCTTTCTACTCTAATGAACTTCCACCAATCGAAGCACCGGTCTTTACACCAAATGATACGCCAGCTGATGTTCTAAACCATCTCACTGCTTACTTGTCAAAACTTGTTGCAACTAGAGGATTTCCACCAACAAACAATCAGCTCCGCACCTCATCAAATCCTCGACAACAAGCCACTGTTCAAGATGGTCAAGTGATGGTGCAACCAATTCAGGGAAGGCAAAATTCATATGGACCTCCTACAAGGACTGGGAACAATCAAGCTGTGAATTCTCAAGCTAGTGGTAATGGGAGTCCTATTAGTCCTAAGAAGGTTGTGACTTGCTACAATTGCCGAGGACAAGGTCATATGGCTAGGGAATGCACTCAGCCGAAAAGGAGGAGGGATGATGCATGGTTTCGTGAGAAGATGTATTTGGTTGATGCTCAGTCTAAGGGGAAGATTTTGGATTCAGAGGAGTTAGCATTTCTTGCAGACCCAGGGGCAGCAGATACTGACGGCATTGCAGTTGTTTCCACTTCTAATGCAGCTTATCAAGCGGACGATCTTGATGCATACGATTCGGATTGTGATGACATTCACTCTGCCCAAGCTGCTCTCGTTGCTAATCTCTCTCACTACGGTTCTGATGTCATCAGTGAGGTACCATCAACATCTAATAATATTGATGATAACCAACATCAAGTTGGGCATGAAAATGACAACCTCGAACAGCATTCGGGGACTAGTAACTCAAATGCTGTGGTACCCAATCCTACACATTTGAGTGAACCTCAACCAAATGCTACGACGGGTATGAAATCTTATGCTCCACATGATTTGGTCATGGTGCCTAAACATATTATTGATCAAATGCATATGGCCCTCAGACAATCCGTAGATACGAATTCCACCCTAACTGCTGAGCTTGCGTTGCATAAAGAAAAGGTCAAAACTTTTGAAATGGTCCCTCAAGAAGAGAAAATAACATGTTCTGAATTTGACCAATTTCGTTTTGAAAAGATTGAACACTTGAAAGAAATAGAATCATTAAAAGCTAATCTTTCCAATGAATTAAAAGAAAAAGAGTCGGTTGTCAATAATTTTCAGAAACTTAAAATGGATTTCGAAACTCTCGAGTCTAAAAAGGTTGAATTGGAAATTAATGCTACCAAACTTCTTAAATTCAAAGAACAACAGCTTTTAAAACAATACGCTTCCACAGAAAAGGTTCATCTTTTAACTAAATCATTTAAAGAATTCGAACTTAAGCGTCTTCAAGATTTACCACCTAATCCTGGTTATGCAAAACAAGCTCAGGAATATATTCCCGGTCTTTATGATATGACCATAATTGGCAAATCGAAAGAAGCACCTTTTGTTCGTAGTACTGAGGAGACACAATCACTTGGGGATGAAACTCATTCTAAAATGCTTTCAAAATTCCATACAATTGATTATGATCAACATAACAAAGATCAATTTTCGAAAAAGACACGCATTCGCTTACAAAAGGAATTAGCAGAATTAACAGTTCTTGTGCCCCAAAGTTTGTCAAATGAAAATCTTCCTAGTACGTCTCCTACACTCGTCAAAAAGGATTTAACGAAGTTAATTCCACCGGTAAGTAAGGCGTCCGTTAACTTAAATACGGTTCACCAACACTTAGCCGATTTTGACAAGGTAATTTTGGAACGTACGACGGCCACGGCCATAACGGAAGGTGAATGGAACTTTGAGCACACTAGAGCTGCGTTTCGAGATGAAATTGTTCCGTTTGTAAAGAATGTTAAAGCTTGTCTTCGTAATATTGATCAAGATTTGTTTTTGGAAATAGAAGAAGTTAGACGTGTTTTCAATGAAATGGAAGATGCTTATGAAAACAGTTTACTTGAAATAGAACGGGTTTCACGCCATAATGATCTGCTTCTGAATCAAGTGATGTCTCATGATATAGTTTCTGTCTGTGTGAAAACAAGTGTTGATAATGATTCTATTGTGCATAATGTTGAATCTGTGGATAATGTGGTAGATAGTACTTGTCACGAATCTGACGCTGAATTTTTAAAGCTTCAAGATTCATATTCATCGCTTTCAAAACGTTTTGATGAGATTCAAACACATTGTATTTCGCTTGAATGCAAGCAACAATTTATTCAAGAAATCTTTGAAACGTCATTCGAAGGTGTTAATATCGATGATGCAAATTTTGAAAAGAATTTTCGATTGAATTTACAATCAAAACAGCGTCAGCCAAGTGACAAAGTTGCTAACTCTTTGCCGATAGAAATAGAGAAATCTAAGGAGCTTAACTGTGTGAACGTACTTGAGGCCGCTGAGAATTTTAGACTTGATCTAGATAATCGAGTTTCCAAGATTTTGTCCAAAGTTGATAACTTAAAACAGAAAAATACACGACTCTTCGATTCAGTACAGCCCGCATGTGTTGATACCACTGCACAGAATCAATCATTGATTGAACAATTGAATCGAAAGTCGGTGGAAATATCTGATTTGAGGGAACAAATTTGTGATAAAAATCTGGTCTTGGCTGAGTTAAAGGAAACACTTCGTACTCTAAAAGGTAAGAATGTTGTGGATAACGCAGCCACTATCTCAACACCGTCCTCTAGTGCCATCAAAAGGAACCTTATAGCCGTCACACCACTTAACAAGGGCCCTAAGACTAAATCATCTCAAACTTTGGTCACTAAAGATAAGGCGGAATCAAAACCAGCTTCTAATATTCCCGTGTTGCCTTCTACAGGAGTAAGCACCACTACTAAGGCTCAAAGATCTAAGCTTAAAAGAAACAAGAAGAATGATAGGATCTTGCCCCCAACTAGTAGTCAAGTGAAGAAGAAAGTAGAAGCCCATCCTAGGAATGTTATTTCTGTTTTGAATAAAAAGAATCATGTAGCTAAACCTAAAGGCTCTGCGGTTGTGCAGCGTTCTAAGCCTACTGTGAATTCTAATTTAAAATGTTGGAATTGCAATGAATGTATGTTTTCTAGTCGTCATGATTCTTGCCTTATTGACCATGTGAATGAGATGTATGCCCGGAAAAATGGATTAGAATGGAAACCGACTGGGAAAGTGTTAACCCAAGTTGGATGGATGTGGCGCCCCACTGGTAGAACTTTCACTATAGTAGGAAATACGTGCCCTTTGACTAGGATCACTCCCACTAAAGCGAAGAAAGCGTGCCCTTTAACTAGGAGTACCAAGGCTACCAAAACACAAGCGTGTCCTTTAACTAGGAACACCAACACTACTGTAGGAACAAAGTGCCCTTTAAATAGGTCTACTCCCACTGTAGTGCCCGCAAAAACTCCAAAACCTCAGAAAATTGGAACAGTAAAACCTGTAAATGCTAAAACTCACATTAGAAAATGCAGGAAATCTAAGGATAACAAAAATGTTAGCAATTCTGATAATAACATATCTGTATCTGCTAACACTCCGGAACCAATAGTTTCCAATGCATTGTCTACTGTTGTGATTGAAAACAGGTGGTCCAAATTGTTCTCTGGTATTTGGACTCTGGTTGCTCCAAGCATATGACCGGAGATCGCTCTCAGCTCAGAAATTTCGTCAGCAAGTTTCTTGGTACGGTTCGATTTGGAAATGATCATATTGCAAAGATAATGGGTTACGGTGAATATCATATTGGGAATGTTATAATTTCAAGAGTGTATTACGTGGAAGGTCTTGGTCACAACTTATTTTCTGTGGGACAATTTTGTGATGCAAACCTAGAAGTCGCTTTTCGAGAGCATACCTGCTTCATTCGTAATTTGGAAGGGGTTGATTTATTGAAAGGTACTCGAGGGAATAATTTGTATACTTTGTCTCTACAAGACATGATGGCCGCTTCTCCCGTATGTCTTCTCTCCAAAGCATCGAAGACTAAGTCATGGTTATGGCATCGACGGTTATCTCATCTTAACTTTGACGCTATTAATCATTTGGCGAAAAACGAACTTGTTCGTGGTCTTCCTAAACTTTCATTTCACAAGGATCATTTGTGTTCCGCGTGTACAATGGGGAAAAGCACTAAGAAATCTTACAAACCCAAGACGGAAGACACCAACCAGGAGAAACTTTATCTTTTGCATATGGATCTTTGTGGGCCAATGCGTGTTGAAAGTCTTAGTGGCAAAAAGTACATCCTCGTCATTGTCGATGATTACTCTCGGTTTACATGGGTGAAATTTCTTAAAGCAAAAAATGAGGCACCTAAATTCATCATCGGATTTCTCAAGATGATTCAAGTGCGTCTCAACACTACTGTCCGACGCATTCGTACAGATAATGGAACCGAATTTGTGAATCAAATCTTGCGTGATTTTTATGAAGAAGTTGGCATATCTCATGAAACATCCGTTGCACGCACTCCACAACAAAACGGTGTCGTTGAAAGGCGAAATCGCACACTTATGGAAGCTGCTAGAATGATGTTAATTTACGCAAAGGCTCCATTGTTTTTATGGGCAGAAGCAGTATCAACAGCAGTGTACACCCAAAACCGGTCACTAATTCGTAAACGCCATGGTAAAACACCTTATGAGTTTCTCCATGGAAAAGTACCAGATTTATCATATCTTCATGTATTTGGTTCTCTTTGCTATCCAAATAATGATGGTGACAATTTGGGAAAACTTCAACCAAAGGCTGATATTGGTATTTTCATTGGTTACGCACCCTCAAAGAAGGCATACCGAATCTACAACCGTAACTCTCGCAAGATCCTCGAAACTATGAATGTTGATTTTGATGAGCTGACAGCAATGGCTTCTGAGCAAAGCAGCTCTGAACCCGCACTTCATGAAATGGGACCCAGTAACATTAGTTCTGGTCTTGTCCCAAACAACCCTACTTCATCATTTATACCACCTACTAGGACTGAATGGGATACGTTGTTTCAACCGTTCTTTGATGAATTCTTTACTCCTCCAACTATTGTTTCTCCAGAACCTGAGGTAATAGCTCCGGTAACCGAAGTTGTCGCTCCAGCAACCGTTGCACAATCAGATACATCTGCACCAACAATTGGTCAAGATATACCTTCAACAAGTAATTCTCAACCAACACATGTTTCAACTACCCATGTCATGCCTATTGATGATGAAGAGGATGATGATGATCACGATTTGGAATTCGCTCAAATGCGTGAACTTCCATTCTTTGGTGTATCTATTCCCGACCCTAATCAAGCCGGGTCGTCCACCTCAGAGGAAGCTCCTTCTACAGTTTACTCCAATCCACGGATTCGTGAACATGACAGCAAGTGGACAAAGGATCATCCTATAGATTCTATTATTGGTGACCCTAATCGTCCGGTATCCACACGAAGTCAGTTACAAGAAAGTGCATTGTTTTGTCACTTTGATGCTTTTCTCACTGAAGTTGAACCTAAGACATGGCAACAAGCTTTTACTCAATCCTGTTGGATAGAAGCTATGCAAGAAGAACTTAACGAATTCATACGTCTTGATGTTTGGGAACTTGTCCCATGCCCGGATCAAGTGCAGTTACTCACTTTAAAATGGGTTTACAAGGTGAAACTCGACGAGTTAGGCGGAATATTGAAGAACAAAGCTCGACTAGTAGCTCGTGGATACAAGCAATTATTGGGCATCGACTTTATGGAATCCTTTGCACCTGTTGCCCGTTTGGAAGCTATTAGACTATTCCTCGCTTATGCAGCCCATATGAATATGATTGTCTATCAGATGGATGTGAAGACGGCATTTCTTAATGGTGAACTCAAGGAAGAGGTCTATGTTCAACAGCCGGATGGTTTTGTGAATCCTAATTATCCTAATCATGTGTACAAGCTTAAGAAGGCTCTCTATGGGTTGAAGCAAGCTCCTCGCGCATGGTATGATCTATTATCACAATTCCTCATTATGCAAGGCTTCGCTAAAGGCAAGGTGGATCCCACGCTGTTCATTCAGAAACGAGATATCTCAGAGTCCCAGAGGCATCTTTATCAATCAATCCAAGTATGCCCTTGAATCGCTAAAGAAGTATAAGATGGAATCTTGCGACACCGTGGATACTCCAATGGTGGAACGAACTAAGCTTGATGCAGATCCTCATGGAGTTCCCGTTGATCCGACACTTTATCGTGGAATGATCGGTACTCTTCTGTATATCACAGCCAGTCGACCTGATCTTCAGTTTGCTATATGTATGTGTGCCAGGTATCAAACTAGGCCTACTGAGTTACACTTAGCTACTGTTAAAAGGATCTTTCGATATCTTAAAGGAACCACTAATCGGGGACTTTGGTATTCGAAGGACTCTTCTATTGCACTAATGGCATATGCAGATGCGGATCACGTGGGTTGTCAAGATACAAGGCGTAGCACGAGTGGAACTTTGCAACTACTAGGAGATCGATTAATCAGCTGGGCATCGAAAAGGCAGAAAAGCGCTGCAATTTCAAGTACGGAAGCAGAATACATAGCTATGTCCGGTTGTTGTGCTCAAATTCTTTGGATGAGTTCGCAATTAACTGACTATGGTCTAGGTTTCAACAAGATTCCGATGTACTGTGACAACAAGAGTGCAATTGCCTTATGCTGCAACAACGTTCAATTCTCCCGGTCGAAGCATATTGACATTCGCTACCACTTCATCAAGGAGCAAGTGGAAAATGGAGTAATCGAGCTTTACTTTGTCCGATCTGAGTATCAATTGGCGGATATTTTCACGAAGGCTTTAGATCGCGCTCGAATTGAATTTTTGGCCGATAAGCTAGGAATGAGAACCTTCTCGCCTGAGACTCTTAAGGAACTAGCAGATGAAGCGAAAGAATAGTGGTGGTAAAACTATTCTCCGTATCCTTGCTGATCATCTGTATATATATTGTTTATATTTTTATCCACAAAAGCAAAGTACAAAAATATAAACCATATAAAAACCATAAAAATTGAAAAATCTAGAAAAATCCAAAAATATTTTTACTTTATTTTTCTAAGGCATGTCTTTTGGTACGATAATATTTACGGCCTTAGAAATGTTGATTAATATCGACACGGCGCCATAAATAGAGTTCGTACAAAAGTTGTAAATATTTCATAAAACATGCCTAAATGGCTTGTAGTTATTTCTGACTGCAACCCGGTTTTCATATTAAAGTCAAGTATTTCTTATGAAAGCTTTGGCTCACAACGGGAATTAATTTTCTCGGGCAAGGTTTACTTTAAAACCTTGTAAGGGATCAAGTTTACTTTATAACTTGGTCTAACACAAATCTATGTACGTTTCAGTGCATTTATTTGTTAAAACAAGAGAAGTCTTGTTTTTATGAAGCTATCATCTCTACAACCATTGCTATCTACAATTGGTATCTACATACTCGACGATGCGACTACTCAACTGACGACTACAGCTCTTTCGATAGAACACGGGTCAAGAATTGAGGGGGAGCAATTGTCAAGCATTCAGAATCTTCGATGCCGAACGTGCCAAGTTCACAAGTTGGTGTCAAGACAAGAATACCAATCGTACATGTGGTGTCAAAAGATGACTTCAGACGTGACGAGGCGACCAACATATGCTGCCAAGAACCATTTGATCTTATCATATGATGTTCTCATCTATCAGGTCCAACCTTGTCAATTCTTTTCTAATATGGTGAATATGTGATCATGTTACAAATAGATGTCATGAAGATAAAACGGACTCGCATTTTTCTTCCCAAAACCTTTGTTAAAACTTCATTAAATCAATTGATATTAAAAACATCGATTGGGTTAATATTTTTAATATGGGGGAGAAAATGTGATTTAATATGGGATATTATCACAAATGGTTTGACTTAATGTGCTGGCTCATCTCTACATATGCGAAATGTTTTCGAATATCGTGGCATATGTTAAGGGGGAGCAAAATGGATTTTCTGTATCAAAATGGATTTTCATGGTGACATATACTTACCCAAAACCCATTTATTTCACGACGATGAAGATTGTGGTGACATAAGGATGGTAGGATAGGTTAAGTCCTATGATTCTTCCAGAACCGAGGAATCTTCCCAAGGACATTCCATAGCTAGAAATAGTAGTCCTTAGGAAAGATGGAGAAAGATTGTGAACGTAGCTGAATGCCGACCAAGTACTTAAGGTAGCACTGGAACAATCACAACAAGGTGCTAGTGATGACGTATTGGTAAGCATTGAAGGGGTTGAAGAATGAAAAAGAATTGTAAAGATAAAGGGTGTAAAGAAAGAAGCCCTCCTTACAACTTTAGGCAGAAACCGGGTCAATACATATGCTATTGAGATCATTTTAATGAATCTTGATATTGAAGACAGACATCATGGACCCAGTGATGCAATGCACAACCCATCCCAGCTAACTCATATATCTCTCAAAAGGTATTTGTTTTAATCACACGGAGACAACACGTTATCTATCGATTTATTCACTCCGAATAAATTGGTATTGAAATGGTGGCACTCCTCTCCAGCCTCCGATCACTAAAATCCAAAATGCACGATCGAGTCTAGAGCCATTTGAGATCATCAAATATCTCATTAGGACACACTTTCATATTTCCTTGCTTCTTCACACACTGTGAAAAGTAAGAAAGATTTTAAGAGTCCTACGCAAAATCTTCATGATCTTGCCTGAACATCCGAGTAATACGAAAGTATTTACAATGAAGATGGAAATCCTTCTTGAGCGAATATCAAAAAGCTCATGGTAGGTGACTCGTGCGATTCTTTATGAATCAAACTTGTGATAACTGGAAAGCAACAACTGTTTAATTCTTAACTGAATTTAAACACGTTCCAGGCCTCTACGCAATATCTTAATGATCTTGCCAGAACACTCAGAGTGATACCTTAGTGTTCACGGTGATGAGTGGAAATCCTTCTAGTGTTAACCTCAAACAGCACTTGGTAGGTAACTTGCAAGATTCTATACGAATCAAGCTCGTGACAACTGGAAAGCAACGATGGTGCGGTTCTTAATTGAATTTCACTTGTTCCAGGAACATGAATTGACGGCTTCAAATCATGCGGATATCTTTATCCAAATGATTCACTCTTTATGTTCGCAGTCAGCTTTGGACGGTCGAATAAAGAGAACGGGTTTACCCGCGAAATCCTGTCAGGAAGTTACTTAATTGAAACTATCCGTCACGGGTACGATATCTAATATCGTCCAACGGTCTTCACCGACCGGAGGTAAAATGCTACCGATTTAGAATGAAATGTTCAAAGCCATTTCGTTCGTGTCTACTTATGTTGCGGCATTTGAAGACGGTGGCGTTGCGGAATCCGAGAAGAAGTCGTCCCCGCATGCTTATACTTTATGCACTTAATACCTCATCTAATTCAAGAAAGCCTAAAAGTTAAGTCTTCCGCTGTATCGAACTCTAAAGCTTTCAAGAATTACTAAGGCATAAGTATGTGGGACGTGAGGTCACGAAGAGGCGAAGATCACAAGTGATGGATGCACGAGATCAAGGCAAGAGATTAATGCTCAAGATTGATATCAAAGATCACATCAGCATGTTCACCAGAAAAGAAAAACAAAAGAAAGACGAAGACTACGAGCTCAAGACAAGCATAGTATGCTAGGTTTATTTTATTATTGTAACTAGGGTAACACCCTTGTTTGGAGTGACCTCCCTTAGGGGGAGATTGTTAGAAATACGTTTTTACGTATTTAGGAAGATTCGGTCACTCCGACAATATACTTAGTAGTAGCTCGTAGTCTAGACATCTTTATTAAACAAACAAAGCCAAGCCTAGCCTACAACATGTGTAGGCCGGCCCAACAATGTAAGCCCAAGCCCATCACAAGGCTTGGGTATATAAACCCTCTCCTTTGATGGAGAGGGTGGTGTGGTTTCATTATTTTTCACATAGAAAACATTACTTTCTCTCTCTAACTTTGTGTGAAATCCACCATCTCTCTATCTCTTTCTCTCTCTAGATACATAAGCAAGATTTACAATCCTACAAAAACGATTAAAGTAATAACTTTAAAGTAAATCTAACTCTAATTAAAATAAAGTGCAAGTACTTAAAAACATGACTAAAATTAAAGGGCACTAAACGTAAATAATGCAAACTTAAAACTAACTAAGGAAAACTTAAAACGCAACTAAAACTTAAAACTAAGGCAAGGCTAAAATAAATCTAAGGCAATTAAACTTAAAGTGCGAGTAAGGAAAAAGACGGGAAAAATAAAGCTCGAAATTAAAAAGCAGAAAATTAAAAACTGGAATTAAAGAAACCTAAAAATCAGCTTATCCGGAATAATACCCTTATCCGGAATATTTGGCCTACTCGGAATATGTCACCTATCCGGAAAAATCCTCTCTATTCGGAATGTTGGTCTTGATTCGGGATGTTGCTGTTGATCCGGAATGTTCCTTGATTCGGAATAATATTCCGAATAGAATACCTTACTCGGAATATGTCACTTATTTAAAATAGAAGCTCTTTATCCGGAATATCTCCTCTATTCGGAATATCCTTGTTGTTCGGAATGTTTGGCCTATCCGGAATATTCTGCCTATCCGGAATACTCTGGCTATTCGGAATAATCTCCTTATCCGGAATATTGGATATTCCGGATGAACCACCTTGGTTAAAACCTTGATCCGGAATAAAAGTCTTACCTGGAATGTTCTAATATTCCGAATGAGATGCTTTTTAAATCCTTTACTCGGAATAAATTTTGATGCAGAATACCTGGGAAGATCAGATGAACAGCGAAGAACAAGGAAATAGAAAAAGACACGATCTAGATAAAAATTTAGCTAAATCAACCACAAGATTCAATCAAACTAACAAATAAACATCTATCAATGATAATCAAACAATCCAAAACAACAAAACTAACAATAAAGATCAAGATAATCAAAACCCACTTTGATCAAAATAAGAACATGAACATGAACATAAAAATTAAAGATTAAAGAAAGGTAGAATGAGATCAAATAAAAAAGATAAAGATTAACAAGAATTAAAAGAACACTTACTTGAAATTAAATGGTAATTAAGGTGCAAGACAAGTATTTAAATTTGACAAGTAATTAAATGACAAGGTAATTAAAAGTGGAAGAACTAATTGTCACTATTAGCCAACAAAAATGAAAAGATTAATCCTAATGACTATTTATAGGGGAGGATTAAGGGGTGCTTAGGAAGCTTCCTCTCCTCTTTCCTTTCTCCTTAATTGCATGCTTAGTCCTTCTCTTTTTAATATTTTGTTAATTGCACCATTAGTCCTTAAGCCTTTTAATCTTCTTAATCTTGGACTTTAAATGGCTTTGTCTTGGGATTTCTTCAAACTAGTCTTGTAATTCTTCAATAAATTAGACTTGAGTTTTTCGGCTTTTGATAAACTTCCGTCTTTTGACATTTTCTTCGATAAATCTTCAGAATTGGTCTTGGACTTCCGTTCTTTTTGCACTCTTGACTTCTTGACTTTGTCTTTCATCTTTTTCTTCAATAAAAGCCCGTGAATGCCGTGTTTTCTCTACTTTTCACAATTTCGTCCTAAATCACAATAAAAACACAAACCACGCATAATTCCGACATAAAAGATACACTTTTTGGCTCGGTTATTATTGGTAAAAAGGATGGGTGTTTACACACCTATCAATACCACAATGAATACTAATCTACAAGAGTCATGGGGGTTCCACCTGTCCCGGAAGATCCATCGGTCCCTATTTAGAAGAAGATTTCTTCAATTTATTTATTGGACACTGGGCATCCTTATAATTGGACAATGGCCTAGGAACAACACTTAACACGAATCAACAATCAATTAAAACCTTATAATTCAATCACAAAACTTAACGGCTTCCTCTTAACAATCTCATATTCCATACAAGTTAAATTTTATTTTATTCAAGTTTTAATCAACTTATACTCAATTCAATATCCTACCTTATTTTCCAATACTTTCAACCTTATTCTTAGACCTTGAAAGGGCAATAAAGGTTCGATATGATCAACACTTAATTTCCAATCCTATAGCTCTTAAAAGAATATCTATCAAATGAGTCACTAGTATGAAATGACTCGCACATTCAATTAGACTTCTCGGAAAGGTACTAGTGGCATGAGGCTTTTGGGTAATGGTTCCAATGACAGCCTCAAGTGCAACATTCACCCTTTCAATTTCAAGTTTAAGAATTGGGTAACAACGAATCAGATGACACCTTTCCAGGTGGTAACGTTTTGTCAAACTCCACTCTATAAAGAAAGATCGTCATGACATGGATATTAGTTTTAATCTTGCCAATTCTTCTTCAATATCACAATCAACTAATATTTACATTTCTACGTATATCAACCATTTTTTTGGGATCATAAATACCCACAACTTGGTTTAAATCTAGGATAGCTAGAATTCCTACAGAAATAGCTTAGATTAATTTGCTAGGGGAATTAGGGTTCATTGTGAAAATCTACGTCGTATAAATATAGAAATAATCATCAAACAATCATGTAATCAAATTACATTATATGTATATATATAATCTAAGTTATATATATATATATATATATATATATATATATATATATATATATATATATATATATATATATATATATATATATATATATATATATATATATATATATATATATATATATATATATATATATATATATATATATATATATATATATATATATATATTAAAATAACACTTCTCAGTCTGGCCTTGTCGGTAACTCGGGAATTCTTCAGCACCGTTATAGTCAAAAGATTTTTAGACATAGAAAAATGTTTATAGTTAAAAGATTTTGAAATGTTTTATTCAAAACCTTGGTTTTAAAAGTCTTTTGTTCTCTATAACGAGAGCTCTGGTACCAAACTGTAACACCCCCAAATTTATACAACTCAATACAGCGGAAGACTCGTTGGTGTTACGGGATAGCACAATTCTCACATCATAGACAACACATAAAAATCGCGTCGTTTAATAATAAAGCATTTCCATTCATAAATATCAAATTTACATAGGTCCCAAGTCATAGTCATTTCATACAATCTTACAAAAGATTTGAATGGAATTGTTATTTAAGTACGGGCCATGAATTCTTGTTGTCTTCCCGAGAATTACCTTCAAGTACCTGAGATAAGACATGTTAAAAGAAAAGTTCAGCGAAAACGCCGAGTGAATTCATAGAGTTTAATAAAACCACTAGTATATCATCGGTATATTATTATTACCGAAAATCATTTTGTACAAATCCTTGTTGTAGGCCATAAAATAGGCCAAAAACATTTTATACAAATCCTTGTCAAAATCATAATATAGACTGTTGCCTTCAAACCATTATACGAACCAATGTCGTAAGAACATCATACAATACGTTTTATAACGTTGTATAAAGTTAAATAAAAACCGTTATATGGATATGGTTATATAAAACCAAAACACGAAAATAATATCAATAATAAGACCATGTATTGCTAGTCAGACAATATATCGTAATTCAATGCATAAAGCAGTATTTTCGTTATTTTTAGATTATTGTAAGCCGCATGACATTGTTACCTTACTACAACAAACAACGGATAGCTAGCCCGAAACTCATTTGCCCATCTAAATTAGTGTGTCGTCACAATAATCACGCTTCTGTAAATCTTCTCATACATAAATTCGCTTACCAATCAATGTGGCACGACGGGGATCAACCGTCAAGGCGCGAAATGGGATGATCGTCCCCAAATAGTACTATTATATGCATAAGCGTCTACCAAATCCCGGTAGTTCACAATTCATGCTAATGGGACTCTTAGTGACATAACTTAACTTTAATAATCCATTTCATTTCATCTATCGGGTCATTTAATCATTCATCGGGTCATACAATCATTCGGGTCCAAATCAATAAACAGACAATCGGGACAAATGGTGTCCTATTTTATCAAAAATAACATGTTATCTCCCTCGCGGGTTTATAAAATATTTCATAAAAACATTTATAAGAGTGCGAGGCTATGAACTCACGTTGATAATGAAAGGCGGATTATCGGCTACGGGCGTGCTTCGGTCACGGAAACCTATATAAATAATAATCGGTCTTAGACTTTTGTCTAATGACTTTATCAAAATAACAAATATACATATGATGATTTTGTACATATGATGATGATCAAGTGGGTTTATATATTCTTATTTTCTTATTTTAGTGTTTATGTATTGGTAACTTTTTACTAGTTTACTAGTTTTACCTATTTACATATTTTAGGTCCAATAAGCTTATTATAAGTTCTTTAACTTGTATTAATCCATTTTATACTTTTATTATCAGTATTTATACTTTAAATATTGGGCCCAAATGGGTTAAGCCCAATAAGTAATTTTTATAAGTGTTTAACTTATTTAGTTAAATTATTAGTCCAAATATGCTAACTTAGCTCGTTAATGTCCGTATGTCATATAGTTCGGGTTTTATCGGTTTTTACTTGTATTAGGTACTTATATATCAGTATATGACTTTTAAAAACTTTACATTAGACGGGTTTGATCGTCTAAGTTTTAATTGGCGAAAAACGTTAATTTTACGGTAATAGCCGAAAAGACGTAAAAATCATGTTTATAGTTTTTATAACTTATAAATCTTATTCAACTACCATTCTTATAAAGTGTCAATTTATTTAACCTTATAAATATTTATATAAATGAAATTTATAAGTTAGTGGGTTTTAATTCACATTTTATACTATATTAGTTTGAGTGCTTATATAATACTATTAAACATTAATTCTTCAAAATCGGATTTTTAGTTTCATCTTCACCATTTTTATCATATCTTGAGTTCTATAAGGTTATAGAAGCTCATTTTTTGATGGCATAAACTTCATATTATGTGATACAAATAAGTTAGGTATAGCTACTGCTCATTCCATGTCTAACTATCCTTAACAGTCCCTACAAAACAGACTATTCAGATTGGCACACTCATCTTGTTTTGATCATATCTCACTCATTTTGATGATTCCATTGCATGGCCAACTCTCACATGTGTATGACATCTAACACTTACTGTAAATGGATTCCACCATGCAATTTTATCAGTTTATGACTTGGTTACGTACTGTTTTTATACAGCCAACAATTTAAGCAAACTTTTAGCATTGTTTCTTATGGTTTTCATCTTTTTAATCATATTTATCAACACTTGATCCTCACACAATATTTTTATCATCATATATTCATCATATACATATACAATAAGAAAGAAAATACATTTGATCTTTACAAAAATAACAAGAGAAATGGAAAGGATGATCTTCTTTACCAACCAAGATTATATCTTGTTTTTGGATGACAATAACTTGATTATATCTTCTTTACAATCTTTTCTCGGTTGGTCAATTCTGTGATGCGGATTTGAAGGTTCCTTTCAGAAAGAAGACATGTTTTGTTCGTGATTATGATGGGAATGACTTACTTACTGGCACACGGGGTACTGATCTTTACAAAATTTCACTTCAAGACACATCTTCATCAACTCCAATTTGCTTCATGGCTAAAGCTTCAACGACTCAGGCATGGTTATGGCATTAACGTCTTTCTCATCTCAACTTTGATACCATTAACTTGCTTTCCAAGAAAGATATTGTGAGAGGCCTTCCAAGCTTGAAATTCATCAAAGATCATCTTTGTTCCTCTTGTGAACTTTGTAAAGCTAAACGAAGTAGCTTCAAAACAAAGACCACACCAAGCTCTAAAGGACAGTTAGATCTTCTTCACATGGATCTGTGTGGTCCCATGCGTGTTCAGAGTATCAATGGAAAGAAATATATTCTTGTAATAGTCGATGATTACTCAAGGTACACATGGACTCACTTCTTGAGGTCCAAGGATGAAACACCCGACGTTCTCATTAGCTTCCTTAAATTGATACAACGTGGTATTCAAGCTCAAGTTAAAGTGGTTCGTACTGACAAAGGTACATAATTTTTGAATTCAACACTGAGGAAGTATTTTGAAGCCGAAGGGATTGAACATGAAACATCAATTGTTCGAACACCCGAACAAAACGGCGTTGTTGAAAGACGAAACCGTACTTTGGTTGAAGCTGCTCGAACATTATTATCTGGTTCAAAACTTCCACTGTACTTTTGGGCCGAAGCCGTGTCAACCGCATGCTACACACAAAACCGATCTTTAATTATCCCAAGACACGAAAAAAACACCATATCACATAATTCATGATCAAAAACCTTCACTCAAACACCATCATGTTTTTTGATGTACTTGTTACATCATTCGAGATGGTGAAAATTTGGATAAGATGAAAGAAAAAGGTGATGCATGTATTCTTGTGGGATATGCAACTCAGTCTAAGGGATATAAAGTGTACAACAAGAGAACAAAATTGATTGTTGAAACTATTCACATCCGATTTGATGAATTACAAGAAATGGCACTTGAACAAAACAGTTTAAGTCCCGATCCACAACGACAAACGACTTTCGTTCACAACCGAACGGAACTCGGAACTCAAGACCACAGCAATGAACCGTCAAGTTCAACGCTGGTTCCAGAACATGTTCCTAGAGCTGATATGACAGTCGATACGACAATTGAAGAGTTGGAAATGTTATATGGACCAATGTATGATGAATATTTTACGGGGGAGAAACAAGTTGTATCGAAGTCTTCCGCTGACACTCATGATAAGACTGATGATACCGATCATCGTCAACAACCGGATACAACTTCATCTACTTCAACACGGGTTGCTGCAGATTTACCTCTTCAGAATATTACTTCAACACTCGATCCTACAACATCCACAACTACTGTCATTGCTCCAGAGAACACAAATCAAGCAGACAATGCATTATCTGACGAAGACGAATTTATCAACCCATTCGGTACACCGGTACACGAAACTGGAGAGTCTTCTACTCGCCATGTTGATCCGTCAAATATGCACATGTTCTAGCAACGACATCCTTCAACACATCATTGGACCCGAGATCATCCTTTGGTTCATGTAATTGGAAACCCTTCACAACCCGTTCGTACAAGATGAAAGCTTCACACCGATGGTGATGTTTGTATGTTCGCACTCGCCGTGAGTTCAGCTGAACCGAAAAACATCAAAGAAGCATTAGCTGATCATGCTTGGATTGAATCGATGACGGATGAACTTCAACAATTTGAAAGACTTAAAGTCTGGGAACTTGTTGACAGACCATACGATGTAACACCATTAAATCTTCGATGGATCTGGAAAAACAAGATGGATGAAGAAAACACGATCATCAAGAACAAATCTAGGCTAGTGACTAAAGGCTATGGACAGAAAGAGGGTATTGGTTTTGAAGAATCATTTGCACCAGTAGCTCGAATGGAAGCGGTCAGGATTTTTCTTGCTTATGCTACACATAAGGGATTCATTGTCTATCAAATGGATGTAAAGACGGAGTTTCTTAACGGTCCTTTGAAGGAAGAAGTCTATGTCACGCAGCCGGAAGGATTCGTCAATCCTCATTATCCTGACAAGGTGTCTCGTCTCCACAAAGCACTATATGGACTCAAGCAAGCTCCAAGGGCGTGGTACGACGAGCTCTCGATATTTTTGGTCTCCAAAGGTTTCTCAAAAGGTTCCATTGATCTAACTTTGTTCACTTATAAATATGGGGATGACATTCTGCTTGTGCAAATTTATGTTGATGACATTATTTTCGGGTCTACAAACCAAAAACTTTCAAAATGGTTTGAAAAAGTAATGCACAGTAGATTTAGAATGTCTATGATGGGTGAACTAAAATTCTTTCTAGAAATTCAAGTTCACCAATCCCCAAGTGGTATCTTTATTAACCAAGCTAAGTATTGTCAAGAGATAATCACAAAGCATGGTATGACATCATGTGACCCCGTTGGGACACCATTATCAACCACATCCCTAGATGCTGATTTGGAGGGATTACCCATAGATCAAACGAGATATCGTTCCATGATCGGGTCCCTCATGTACTTAACAGCAAGCAGACCTAATATGCATCATGCTACATGCTATTGTGCACGATATCAAGCACGACCCACTGAAAAGCACCTCAAGGAGGTTAAACGGATCTTTCGGTACCTTAAGAATACCATTCACATGGGACTTTGGTATCCGAGGGAAACCGGTTTCTTTCTAACGGCCTATTCAGATTCTGATCATGCAGGGTGTCTTGATACACGAAAAAGTACTTCTGGTAGTGCACAATTTCTAGGTCAAGATAAGCTTGTGGGATGGTCTTCCAAGAAGCAGGATTACACGTCATTCTCATCAGCCGAAGCGGAGTATGTGTCTCTATCTGCGTGTTGTGCTCCAGTTCTTTGGATGAGAACACAACTCACGGATTATGGCTTCCATTTTGATAAAGTACTTATGTACTGTGACTCAAAGTCTGCCATAGCCATCTCATGCAATCCGGTACAGCATTCCCGCACGAAGCACATCGATGTCAGATATCACTTCATTAAGGAACAAGTTGAAAAGGGTATTGTTGAATTATACTTTGTTGGAACTGATTACCAATTAGCTGACTTGTTTACAAAAGCTCTTTCGAAAGAGAGGTTTGTGTATCTTGTTAGGCAAATTGGTATGAGATTTTTGACTCCAACAGAATTAGAGATTCTGGCAAAGAAGCCTGCTTGATTCATCTATCAAATATCTACCATTAAATATTAATGAAAAAGAAAAATACAAAATTAAAAAATCTTTGATAATCCAAAAATATTCTTCTCGACATGTCTTTCAGTATCGATAATATGGACGTACCTAGAAATGTCGCTCAATAACGACACGGGTGTGTACATAAAGCTCGAATGAAAGTTGTAAATATTTTTCAAAACATGTCATTTCTTCTTTTAATAAAGGAAATTGTCTATTAGGACAATATGTCCAAACAACCGGTAGAGCAATCTATCACGGGTTGAGCTTGTCACAAAACATTCAACGTTTTGAGCTCAACACAATGGCTTGTAATCACTTTCAGATTGCAACCCGGACCTATATTCACGGGGGAGTGTACGCTTTTGTACTCTTACCCTCAGCAAAAGAAGAGAAATCTTCTTACACTTGAGTGGATTCGTCAAGACATTCAAGGTCTATGAACTCAAGTGTATGCTTTAGAAAAACCTTTTCGTCAAAAATAATTTATTTTTCAAAAAGCGTTGAACACAATTTTTTCAAGAATTTCTCAATGATATTCAAAATCTTTCAAAAATTGTGGGTTCAACAAACTCCCACCCTCAAAAAGCGAAATGTGGATCACATCTTCATAATGACAATTCAATTGGATCAATTTTTGAGGGGGGGTATTTTAACTTCATGCAAAGATTAACACATCTTTCTCTCGGATATTTTCAAGACTATTTTTCAAAATATATTTTAATCAAATTTGGTATCTCTAATATCAATAAATTTTATATATTAGAGATAGGGGGAGAAAATGTGATCTAATATAAGACTCAAGCACTTTAACTCTTACCTGCATGTGCGAAACACTTTCGATTATCGATGCACATGTGAAGGGGGAGCATTTCTAAAACGACAAAACTAGAAAGGTGTTAAATGTTTTTCAAACACTTTGTTAGAATTTAAAGTGGTTTTCATGGTTATGATCAAATACCCACAACATCTTTAAATTTACGACGTTATTGGTGTCAAAAGGGTGGTTAGGTTTAAGTCCTATGATCCAACCAGAACCGGAGGGATCTTCCCAGGGACAATCCAATAGATTATTAGAAGTCCTTAGGAAAGATGGAGTAGAATGTGAACATAGCAGAATGCCGACTAAGTACTGATGATAGCACTGGAACAATCACAACAAGGTGCTATTAATGATGTCTTGGTAAGCATTATAAGGGTTGAAGAATGAAAAAGAAACGTAAGGATAAAGGGTCTAAAGAAAGAAGCCCTCCATACAACTTAGGTAGAAACCAGGTCAACTCATCATGAAGACAAACTCATCATAGACCTAGTGATGTGAAGCACAACCCTTTCCTAGCTGCTCAGGCTTCTCTCAAAAGAAGTTTGTTTTATTGTCACGGAGATCAACACGAATTCTATTGACTTTCTCACTCCGAGATAGTTGATATTGAATAGGTGGCATCTGCTCCAGCCTCCAAACACTAAAAGTGCACAATTCGAGTCTAGAGCCAAGAGATCAATCAAATCTCGTTAGGATACACAGATGAAGATCAAGAGAGTCCTACGCTATATCCTTGCGATATTACTAGAACACTCAGAGAGATACTACTTAGTATTCACAATGATGAGTGGAAATCCTTCCAGTGTTAACATCAAACAGCACTGCGATAGGTCATATGCAAGATTCTTTATGAATTAAACATATGTAAAACTGAAAAGCAACAGTGGTTTGATTCTGAATTGATTCAAACTCGTTTCAGGTTTCTACGCAATATCTTTATGGTCTTTCCAGAACATTCAGAGTGATATTCATTAATATTCACGGCGACGAATGGAAATCCTTCTAGCGTCAACATCAAACAGCGCTACGGTAGGTGACTTGTGAGATTCTTATGAACCAAACTTGTGTCAACTGGAAAGCAACAATGGTAAGATTCTTAATGAATCAAACTTGTTCCAGGAATTTGAATTGACGACTTTAATCAAGCGGATATTTATCCAATTGATTCACTCTTTATGTTCGCAGTCTTGCTTTGAGACGGTCGAGTAAAGAGAACGGCTAGTACAGCCGCGAAACCCAGTCAAGGAGATTCTTAATTGAATCTACCTAATCACAGGTACGATATTTAATATCGTATAAACGGTCTTCACCGACCGAAGGTAAAACGCTACCGATTTAGGACGAATGTCAAAGCCATTCAGTCCGTGTCTATGTTTTGTCTCGAGAAGGTGGCCTCACGGTGTACTCAGCAAAGTCAAAGATTCAAAACCACATAGTCATGCCCAAAGACTTATTCAGCAATTAAAAGTGTGAGCATGTGGATAAAGACACAAGATTGCAAGATGGGAAAGACGAGTCAAGAATGATTTGAAGATCTCAAGCTTAAAGACAAAGTCGAAAGACAACGACAAAGGCTCAAAGATCACAGCATGAAGGAACAAAACTACTATTACACGTTCAAGATTCATTTATGACGAAATTCATAAATCTTCATTGGAATCAAAATATCAAAGAGGAATGACCTCACATTGGGGGAGATTGTTAGCCTCAAAATATTGAGTCAAACAAGAATGTTCGGTCATAGGTTATTATGGTAACATTAATTAGAATGTTGTAATAGTTAGTTAATTAGTCGTGGGTTACGGGCTTGGATTTAAACTAATTAAAATCCAAAAGACAAGCCCGGCCCAATATATAGTCCATTAAAGCCCGCATGTGGGTGGACTATATATACTACCCTCTTAGCATGTTAGGAGGGTTAGTAGGTTGTTCATTTCATTTTATTCCTTAATCTAATATTCACCAAGTTAATCATCTCCTTCTCTCTACTTTCTCTCACTACTTTCTCTCTCTAAGAATCTATCTCTTTTCATCTATTTTATATCTCTAATCATCTAAATATATGGGACAACAAAATCAAACTTAAGAAAAAGCAAATAAGCCAAAATTCAAAAACTTTTAAAAACTATAAATAATAAAAATATTTAAAATCAACTTTTTATAAAAATTAACTAATAAGCACTTAACCAAATTTAAGAAAAACACAATAAGCTATAAAATCAATAAGCTAACACAATCATAAACATAAAAACATAACAATTAATCAAATAAGCATGACAATAAGCACATAAGCATAAAGATTAAATCAAGAACAAGAAAGGTAGAATGAGAGATTAATTAAAACTTGATTAAAATTAAGATTCAACAATTAAAGTAAAGACAAGAATTAAAAGCTTACAAATTTAAGGTACAAGACAAGAAATTAAAGGTGTAATTAAGTAAATGACACTAAGAAAAGTGCAAGTAATTAAATTGGAAGACTAGTTTGTCAAAATAGCCAACACCTCCTAATGTGAGATTAGGAGGGTATTTATAGGGATTGGGGAGGTTAAGCATGTGTTGCTTCCTTCTTTCTTTCTTTCTCGTCTTTTCGTCTTCTAAATTCTTCGAATTTTTCGACTTTGTCTCGGGATTATTGGAACTCGTCTTATAATTTCTTCATTAATTTAGACTTGAGTTCTTCGGCTTTATTAAACTTCTGTCTTTAGACTTGTTCTACGATAAATCTTCAGAATAGGCCTTGGACTTCCGTTCTTTTTGCACTCTTGATCTTTCGACTTCATGTTTTGTCTTTTTCTTCGATAAAAGCCCGTGAAAGCCCATGTTTTCTTCCCTTTTCACATTTTGATCCTAAATTACAACAAAAACACAAACCACGCATAATTCTGACATTTACGACATAAAATGCACGTTTTGGCTTGGTTATTATTATAATTAAGTGGTAAAAGGATAAGTGTTTTCACACTTATTAAATCCCCTACACTTGACCATTGCAATGTCCTCATGGAATGCATTAATTACAAAGCAAGATTTACATTTTCCATCATAATCAATCCACCTTTGCCTTTATTAAAGATATAGAAAATTACAAAATTTTTTAAAGGAAGAAAACATGTAAAGAAATCAAAGACTTACCTTCGGGTTTTGGAATGTCAAGAATGATTATCACCCTCAAGTTTCACGTTCCCCATACCAAGCTTAAAAACGAGATCATTGTTATTATAAGTTAGGAAACTATCACAAACTCATGTGGGAAAATTATTTACTTAGACTCCCTTATTCCTAGGTGTATCTCTTATATTTTATTATTGTCTTGAATGATCACGAGGATGCACTGTTGACTTATTTCGATAGTTATTTATGCTGAAAATATAGTAGGACGATTTAATCAATAGTTAGCTAAAGGACAAAATCTTTTAAAACTACTTCTCGGGACCTCATAAAGTTCATATCTTGGCATAACTCGCTTCACGATTTGAGACCTTTCTCGGACTGATATTTGGTAGTGACTTCATACTTCAAATCTTGAGAGACGTTCATGAAATAATGGTCTTCTCTTCATAATAGGAATTTCTTCACTTGAACTTTTTGAGAGATTCTTCATATTTGGACCACGACTTCTTCATTTTTCTCCAATCTTTATTTGGGATTTTGATATACAACGATCCGCCTCCTTTTAGGACTTGGATCTATTTATCCTCATACCTTGTTAGGGCCTTTTTGGATAGACTTCTCCATGATCTTTACGAGAGTATTTGCTTTTCGTCGTGTATCTCGATCCTTCATATTGATTTTCGATAAATTATTCTTCACATCACTTTTGGATCTTTAGCAACAAAATGTAGCCCTCATGTCTTGTTAGGACCTTTTTGGACTCGCCAATCTTCGCATCCCGATTCAATAAGTTATGCCTTGGCTATGAACTCTAATTAATACCGAGCAACTTTTAAACGATCCTGGGATAGAAGCTAAGTAACTTTTCAAATCGTACAACCTTACTTATTGCAATTAAATTTATTAGCAAGCGATGGGAGAAAAAGCTTATAATCAACTCACATAAATTCATGAAAGAATACCAAACTTATAATTGACTCTATCATCTCTCGTTCTCCACAATTTAAAATCTCAAGGAATGAAACTCGTGGATGCTTAGCCAATTAAATCAAAGTTTTGGGTTTTCAAGTCATCTATAGGATCTTGCAAATTCTTAGACTCTTTCAAGATTTAGAATTCGCATTTTAAAGTTCCTTTGATAAATGACTTTCTAGGATCAAATATAGGAACTTGCGAAAAGTTCTTGTTCTTAACCCGTAAGAGTTAAGACTTTCGCGTTTTAAAGTTCCTTATATAAAAGCCTATCAAAACTTGACATAAACACGTTAAGGATACTAGCTAGAGTAAACTTGGATAAGTAAACTTGGATAAGTAAACTCGGGTTGAGTCAAAAGATTCACAACGTTTAAAAATTTAAACCACTTTATTAAACTTTATTCTAACAAAGTAAGAAAATAACAATAACAAGGGTAAATACAACTAGGCCAAAATAGATAAAAAATTTGAAAAATGTCAAAAAAATCAATTTTCCAGTTAAAATGAGGACAAATACATGGAAAAGCCCACTTTACTTCGTTAGAAGTCCCCCTTACACTTAATATAAACATTTTCCTCAATGTTTAAGCATGTGGAAGTAAACTCTCCTACACTTAGGACATTGTGCACTTTGTTTAAATCTTGCCAAGGAAAAGACAACTAAAGTGATTCCTATTTCAATCATAAATGATAAAAATAATGAATCAAAAGAGTTTAGGATAGAACCGGGAAGACGGGAACACGGAATCACGGGTCGTCAAAAGTCATCAAGAATGGATCTTTGAAAGCTCGAATCTGATACAAGGCCTTTGCCCGTATAAAAATTAAAGTTCTTGTTCTCGGTATCTAATCGAATTGATCTAGGTTCCCTATGTGACTCAGTCGTTCTTTGGTGAAACAAATATTTTTGGTTGTTTTTAAATAAATGTGCAAAACTTTAAAGTAAAAGTGCAATTAAAGTAAATCTGAGTCTAATTAAAATAATGGTGCAAGTATTTAAAAGCGTGACTAAAATTAAAAGGCACTAAAGTAAATAACGCAAACTTAAATCTAACTAAGGCAATCTTAAAACGCAACTAAAACATAAACTAAGGCAAGACTAAAATTTAACTAAGGCAAATAAACTTAAAGTGCAATTAAAATAAAGGCGGGAAAAATAAAGCTTGAAAATAAAAGACAGAACTTAAAAAGAAAAACCTTACAGAACCCTTGATTCGGAAGTTCAAAACTTCCGAATGAACTAGCTTGACTCAGAACTTTTTAAGTTCCGAATGAAACAGGCTTGGTTCGGAAGTTTTGGCTTGACTCGGAACTTTTTCCTTCCCTTGATCCGGAACTTCGTTCGAAAGAAATTGATCCGGAACTTTTGCCCTTGGTTCGGAACTTTCGAATTGATCCGGAACTTTTGAGACTTCCGAATGAACTACTTGACTCGGAACTTTTAAAGTTCCGAATGAACCTCTTGACCCGGAACTTTTGGAAGTTCCGAATGAATTGCTTGATCCGGAACTTTTGAGAAGTTCCGAATGAAGCCCTTGGTTCGGAAGTTTTGGAGTTCCGAATGAACAACTCTAGATTCAGAAGACTTCCGGATGAAACCCTTGATCCGGAACTTTTGAGTTCCGAATGAAGCCTTTCTCTTATCTTGATTCGGAAGTTTCCTGGGAATACAGAAACACAGAAACAAACAACCCCGAAGAACAGGGGAACACAAATACACGAATCTAATAACAAATTTAACCAAAATCAAACAAACAATTAAATCAAACTAATAACGAAACATCAATAATCATAAACTAATAATTTAAATCAACAAAACAAACAAATTTAACCACAATAATCAAAAACCCACTTGATCAAAATAAAAGCATGAACACAAACATAAACATAAAAATCAAAGATTTAGAAAGGTAGATGAGAGATTAACAAGATAAAGTAAAGATTGACAAGAATTAAATGAAAACTTACTTGAAATTAAATGAATTTAAGGTGCAAGACAAGGTAATTAAATTGACAAGTATTTAAATGACAAGGTAATTAAAAGTGGAAGACTAATTGTCACACTTAGCCAACAAGGAAAAATGATTAATGATCTAATCTATATATAGGGGAGGATTAGGAAGCTTCCTCCCCTCTTTCATTTCTTCTTAATTGCGTCATTAGGTCCCTCCTTCTTTTAATCTTCATTAATTGCATCATTAGTCCTTCCTTCTTTTAATCTTCATTAAACTTGGACTTTAAGGACTTTTTGGCTTGGATTTCTTTGAACTCGTCTTTAAATTCTTCAATGAAATAGTCTTGAGTTCTTCGGCTTTTGATAAACTTCCGTCTTTTGAATTTTTCCTCGATAAATCTTCAGAATTAGTCTTGGACTTCCGTTATTTTTGCACTCTTGACTTCTCGACTTCGTCTTTCATCTTTTTCTTCAATAAAAGTCCGTAAATGCCCGTGAATGTCCGTGTTTTCTCCACTTTTCACCTATTCGTCCTAAATCACAACAAAAACACAAACCACGCATAATTCTGACATAAAAGACATAAAATACACGTTTTGGTCCGGTTATTATTGTAATTAAGTGGTAGAAAAGATGGGTGTTTACACACCTATCAAATCCCCTACACTTGACCATTGCAATGTCCTCATGCAATGCATTAGTTACAAAGCAAGATTACACTTTTCATCATAATTAATCCACGTTGGCCTTTATTAAAGAGATAGAAAATTAAAGACATACAAAATAAAGAAATCAAAAGCATACCTTGGGTTTTGGAAATGTCATGAATAATCATCATCCTCAAGTTTTCACTTTCTCCAAACCAAGCTTAAAAACGAGATCATTGTTATTATGAGTTAGTAAACTATCACGAACTCATGTGGGCCAATTACTCACTTAGACTCCCTTATTCCTAGGTGTATCTCTTATATTTTATTATTGTCTTGAATGATCACGAGGATGCATTTTTGACTTATTTCGATAGTTATTAAGTCTGAAAATAAAGTGAACGATTTAATCAATAGTTAGCTAAAGGACAAAATCTTTTAAAACTGCTTCTCGGGACCTCATAAAGTTCATATCTTGGCATAACTCGCTTCGCGATTTGAGACCTTTCTCGGATCGATATTTGGCAGCGACTTCATACTTCAAACCTTAGAGACGTTCATGAAATTATGGTCTTCTCTTTATAATAGGAATTTCTTCACTTGAAGTTTTGAGAGATTCATACTTGGACCACGACTTCTTCATTTTTCTCCAATCTTTATTTTGGACTTTGATATACAACGATCCGCCTCCTTTTATGACTTGGATCTATTTATCCTCATACCTTGTTAGGGTCTTTTCGGATACTCTTCTCCATGACTTTTGGGGAGTATTTGCTTTTCGTCGTGTGTCTTGATCCTTCATATTGATTTTCGATAAGTGATTCTTCACATCACTTTGGATCTTTAGCAACAAAATATAGCCCTCATGCCTTGTTAGGGCCTTTTCGGACTCGCCAATCTTCGCATCCCGCTTCAATAAGTTATGCCTTGGTTATGAACTCTAATCTATATCGAGCAACTTTTAAACGATCTTGGGCTAGAAGCTAAGTAACTTTTCAAATCGTACAACCTTATTTATTAGCAGATAAATTTATTAGCAAGCGATGGGAGAATAGGCTTTTAATTAACTCACATAAATTCACGAAAGAATACCAAACTTATAATTGGCTCTATCATCTCTCATTCTCCACAGTTTAAAATCTCAAGGAATGAGACTCGTGGATACTTAGCCTATTAAATCAAAGTTTTGGGTTTTCGAGTCGCCTATAGGATCTTGCAAATTCTTAGACTCTTTCAAGTTTAGAAATCGCGTTTTAAAGTTCCCTTGATTAACGACTCTCTAGGATCAATTATAGGAACTTGCGAAAAGTTCTTGTTCTTAACCCGTGAGAGTTATGACTTTTGCGTTTTATAGCTCCCTATATAAAAGCCTAGCAAAACTTAACTTAAACACGTTAAGGATACTAGCTAGAGTAACTTAGATAAGTAAACTCGGATTGAGTCAAAAGATTCACAACGTTTTGAAAATTAAAACCACTTTATTAAACATTTATTCTAATAAGGAAAGAAAATAAACTATACAAAAGGAAAAACTAATAGGCCAAAATAGATCAAAAATTTTGAAAAATGTCGAAAAATTGATTTTCCAGTTAAAATGAGGACAAATACAAGGAAAAGACCACTTAACTTCGATAGAAGTCCCCCCAACACTTAAGATAAACATTGTCCTCAATGTTTAAGCATGTGGGAGTAAACTCCCCTACACTTAGGACATTGTGCACTTTGTTTAAATCTCGCTAAGGAAAAGACAACTAAAGAGATTCCTATTTTAATATTGAGAAAATATAAAATAGTGAATCGAAAAGAGTTTAGGATAGAACCGGGAATAATGGAACACGGAATCACGGGTCGTCAAGAATCATCAAGAGTGGATCATTGAAGCGCGAATCCCTGATTAAGAAGTGAGGAGAGGAAATAGCAAACCAACGGGTCTCCCCTACACTTATGGTAAAGAAAGCGAAAAGATAGATGCATGGGTTGCCTCCCAAGAAGCGCTTGATTTTTGTTAACCGAGTCGTTAGCTTGACTCGACCTTGATTATCAACGGAAGAAGCATGAAACCTATCCACCAGGATCAAAGACATAGTTTTCGTCCATCAAATAGCACAAGCTTAAGGTGAACAAGGCAAGCCAAAGAAGAGTAGGCAAGGTCCCCTTAAGAAACGATGGGGCACGGTGGAAGCAAGGGTGGAGTGGTGCAAGCATGTCTTCAAAATTTCCAAAGATTTTTCCTTTTATTTCATCAGGTGGATACTGAGATGGCTGTAGAATGTCAATACCGGGGTCGAACACCTTTTCCTTTAGGGGAAAATAGCACTCAGGCTCAGTAGAGTGAGAAGAAGATCTGCAAAGAAGCACAACCTCTTCCTCAGAAGGGGGACAAAGAGGTGTCAAATCATATGTGCAACGGATATTGGTGTCGACCGGTTTCTTCTCCTTAGAAAGAATATGCTTCAAATCCAAAGTAGGATCAAGACGATAATCTTCAAAGTCATAAGGAGGAGCATCACTCTCATGAGGGAAGTAAGTGTTGAGAAATTCAGAGAAATCTTCCTCAAATGAGTAATCGTCCAAAGTAGGATCGAGTGATGGCGGAGGATCTTCATCATGTAAAGAATCGCTCGAAAGAGTATCAGCCTCATCAAAATCATCGAAAGTGGGCAGCTCGGGATACTCAGAAGTACAATCATCAAAATCATCCGAATCTGAGCTAGAATCATCATCATCATAAGCATCAAAGACCGGTGGAGAATCATAAATGGGAGAAGGTTCCAAAGTGGAGTGAGAATCATCCACATTATCTTCAAAGAGTGGATTATCGATGGAAGAATCGAATAGAGGATTGTCATAGACGCTAAAGTCATCGAGCACATTAATCATATTCACTGATTCTCGTCCATAGTATTTGCCTGTAAGCTTCCCCATTTTGAAAATTTGTGAGTCATTCCCGACTCTTAAGATTAACTCACCTTCGGCAACATCCACTAAAGCACGTCCGGTTCTCAAGAATGGCCGACCAAGTATTAAAGGAATACGAGGGTCCATTTCATAATCAACTACGACAAAATCGACCGGGAAAGTAAATGCGCCAACTTTGATGAACACATCTTCGGCTATACCAACGGGGTAAGCGAGAGTGCGATTTGCAAGTTCGAGAGTCATCTTCGTTGGAGTGAGGTCGGGTAATGATAGTGTTTTCCAAACACTCAGTGGCATCAAATTAATACTGGCCCCGAGATCAGCAAGGGCAGTAAATTCTTCAGTTTTATTGAACACGCAAGGCAACACAAAACAACCGGGATCTCCTAGCTTTTCCGGAAGTTCTTTAAGAATAACTGTAGAGCAGTTTTCATTTAAGCGTGTGTTGGCGAGTTCAATCAGCTTCTCCTTCTTGTTAAGCAATTCCTTAAATGCTTTAACAACTTTGGGCATGTGGACAAGTGCTTCAAGAAAACTAATGTTGAAGCCCATTTGAGAAACCATATTGATATATTTTGTCACTTGAGAGTCCTCCTTTGTTAGATCATTGGTCTTGCCTAAGCGAGAAGGGTATGGTATTTTAGGTTTATAGGTGGAAGGTGAAGGTGTAGTCGGTAAAGGTTGAGATGTTGAAGGGTCCTTCCGAGAAACATCGTCATGACGAGACGGAGACGGTAATGGTGTACTAATACTAGGTGTAGGAGGAGTAGGGAGACATGGTGGTGGAGGAGGTGTAGATGATGGCGGTGGGATTGGTGGTCTTACGATGGTGACTCCACTACGAGTAGTAATAGCACTTACATTGGCTCGCGGATTAGTGACGGTGTTTGAAGGTAGAGAACTTGAAGAAGAAGGTTGAGCTGCGGGCAAGAAACTAGCCAACAGATTCTTTAATTCATTCGTTTGAGTGCTGAAGGAGGATTGAATATTATCACGAACCTCGGTTCTAATCTCATTTCCTCGCTTCGTGATATCTCCTCTAAGATTGATAATTTGGCTTTGTAGATTCTTGATTTGCTCACCTTGAGTTCTCATTGTGGCTTCAACATCGGGATTAATGGGTGGGGTTTGTTGAGCGGGTGGGTGATAAGGATTAGAATCTCTTGGTGGGATTTGGTTGCTTCTATTGTAGTTGTTGGCGGGGTTTTGGTTTTGAGGAGAAAAACCGGGTGAAAGGTAATTGTTGGATCGGTAGCTCAGCAGATTTCTATCCCCTTGTTGTCTAGCTTGGTAATTTTCCGGTGAATAATTACCATAAGCTGCATAAACATTTTCCGGATTTCCTTGTGTCGAAGGACAATCGGTGTATGAGTGAGGACCGCCACATGTTTCACAAGGATTAGCAACCGCTTTAACTTGTTGTTGTTGTTGGTTTGAAGCGAGAAGCGTAATACTTTTGCTCATTTCAGTCATCATGCGGGTGAGTTCGGTCATCTCAGGGTTTGCTGAGGTAGAAGAAACATTGACTCTCGGGTTCTTCCTTGAAGAAGCAGAGGAATCCCAGTTTTTGTGGTGAGTAGTCATGTTCTCAATTAACTCTCTACACTCCTCGGGTCTCCTTTTCATGAATGTGCCACCGGCGGCTGCATTTATCGTATCACGATCTCAAAAAGTCAAACCGTTGTAGAAGGTATCTATTAAGGTCACAGGGAGCATGTTGTGGTTTGGACATCTATCGATCAAGACATTATATCTCTCCCAAGCATCAAAAAGATATTCATCGGGATCTTGCATGAAACCGCTGATCTGATTGCGAAGACTCGTGACCATGGATGGTGGAATGTAGCGCGACAAAAAGCGTTGAGTCATGTCATCCCAAGTGTGAATATAATTCTTCGGGAGACGATCAAACCATTTCTCGACATGATGTAATAAGGTATGTGGAAAGAGTTGTAGGCGAAGTTCATCCATTGTGGCACCGGCCAACTTCATGCTTTGGGTGATTGTAATGAACTTGTCGAGGTGTTTGTTGGCATCATCATCAGGCAATCCACGGAATGGGTTTGTTTGTACTTGCTGAATCATGTGGTGCTTCAACGAAAACTTAGGAGCGTTGATTTGCATCGGCGCAATCGGTCCTCCTCGTCCAAACATGGTTGGTTGACAAAGCTCCTCCATGGTCCGAAGATCGGGCTGTGGAAGAACATTGTTGTTATTAATAGGGTGCGGTGGATTATTGTTGTTTACACCTGACATAGCTAAATCTTCTTGAGGCTCGGGCTCTTGATAATTAGAAGATCTAGTACGCATGCACCTACAAAGACAAAAGAAAAAGAAACCAAACCCAAAAACAATATATATACACAATTAAGATCAAATCTTTTTGGATTTTTGAAATTTTTAATTTTTATGGATTTTTTGAATTTTTAATTTTTATGACTTTTTGAATTTTTTATGCAAGAAAAATAACGCTCACAAGTGAACGGATCCCAAAAAGCAACGCGTCTCTCACAGAAAACCGTTAATCTTTACGAAAAGAGCCGGTAGCGGCGCCATTTGATACACGGCTTTTGCCTAGTAAGAAAATTAGATTCGTTTAAGTATGTCTAATCGAATTGATCTAGGTTCCCTATGTGACTCAGTCGTTCTTTGGTGAAACAAATATTTTTGGTTGTTTTTAAATAAATGTGCAAAACTTTAAAGTAAGAGTGCAATTAAAGTAAATCTGAGTCTAATTAAAATAATGGTGCAAGTATTTAAAAGCGTGACTAAAATTAAAACGCACTAAAGTAAATAACGCAAACTTAAATCTAACTAAGGCAATCTTAAAACGCAACTAAAACTTAAACTAAGGCAAGACTAAAATTTAACTAAGGCAAATAAACTTAAAGTGCAATTAAAATAAAGGCGGGAAAAATAAAGCTTGAAAATAAAAGACAGAACTTAAAAAGAAAAACCTTACAGAACCCTTGATTCGGAAGTTCAAAACTTCCGAATGAACTAGCTTGACTCGGAACTTTTTAAGTTCCGAATGAAACAGGCTTGGTTCGGAAGTTTTGGCTTGACTCGGAACTTTTTCCTTCCCTTGATCCGGAACTTCGTTCGGAAGAAATTGATCCGGAACTTTTTCCCTTGGTTCGGAACTTTCGAATTGATCCGGAACTTTTGAGACTTCCGAATGAACTGCTTGACTCGGAACTTTTAAAGTTCCGAATGAACCTCTTGACCCGGAACTTTTGGAAGTTCCGAATGAATTGCTTGATCCGGAACTTTTGAGAAGTTCCGAATGAAGCCCTTGGTTCGGAAGTTTTGGAGTTCCGAATGAACAACTCTAGATTCAGAAGACTTCCGGATGAAACCCTTGATCCGGAACTTTTGAGTTCCGAATGAAGCCTTTCTCTTCTCTTGATTCGGAAGTTTCCTGGGAATACAGAAACACAGAAACAAACAACCTCGAAGAACAGGGGATCACAAATACACGAATCTAATAACAAATTTAACCAAAATCAAACAAACAATTCAATCAAACTAATAACGAAACATCAATAATCATAAACTAACAATTTAAATCAACAAAACAAACAAATTTAACCACAATAATCAAAAACCCACTTGATCAAAATAAAAGCATGAACATGAACACAAACATAAACATAAAAATCAAATATTTAGAAAGATAGATGAGAGATTAACAAGATAAAGTAAAGATTGACAAGAATTAAATGAAAACTTACTTGAAATTAAATGAATTTAAGGTGCAAGACAAGGTAATTAAATTGACAAGTATTTAAATGACAAGGTAATTAAAAGTAGAAGACTAATTGTCACACTTAGCCAACAAGGAAAAATGATTAATGATCTAATCTATATATATGGGAGGATTAGGAAGCTTCCTCCCCTCTTTCATTTCTTCTTAATTGCGTCATTAGGTCCCTCCTTCTTTTAATCTTCATTAATTGCATCATTAGTCCTTCCTTCTTTTAATCTTCATTAAACTTGGACTTTAAGGACTTTTTGGCTTGGGATTTCTTTGAACTCGTCTTTAAATTCTTCAATGAAATAGACTTGAGTTCTTCGGCTTTTGATAAACTTCCGTCTTTTGACTTTTTCTTCGATAAATCTTCAGAATTGGTCTTGGACTTCCGTTATTTTTGCACTCTTGACTTCTCGACTTCGTCTTTCATCTTTTTCTTCAATAAAAGTCCGTAAATGCCCGTGAATGTCCGTGTTTTCTCCACTTTTCACCTTTTCGTCCTAAATCACAACAAAAACACAAACCACGCATAATTCCGACATAAAAGACATAAAATACACGTTTTGGTCCGGTTATTATTGTAATTAAGTGGTAGAAAAGATGGGTGTTTACACACCTATCAAAATCCCTAGACATGATAAGAAAGAAAACAACAAACACATAATAGGGTCTCCCCCTACACTTATTATGAAAAGAGAATATAAAGGATAGATACTGCGGGTTGCCTCCCGAGAAGAGCTTGTTTTTGTTAACCGAGTCGTGAGCCTGACTCGACCTTGATTAGCAATGGAAGAAGCTTGAAAGACATCCACCGGGATCAAATACATGGTTTTCGTCCATCAAGTAACACAAGCTTAAGGCGAACAAGGCAAGCCAAAGAAGAGTAGGCAAGGTTCCCTTAAGAAAAGATAGAGTACGGTGGTAGTAAGGGTGAAGAGGTGCAAGCATATCTCCATGGTTTCCAAAAGTCTTTCCTTTTATTTCATCAGATGGATACTGAGATGGCTTAAAAATTGCAATACCGGGATCGAACACCTTTTCCTTTAGGGGAAAATAACACTCGGGCTAAGTAGACCTTGAAGAGGATCCGCTCATAAATCACACAATCTCATCCTCAGCAGGGGGATAGAGAGGTGTCAAGACATAGGTACTGCGGATATCGGTGTTGGTCGGCTTCTTCTCCTTTGAAACAGGTTTCTTCATATCCGAAGGAGGATAAAGACCATAATCATCAAAGTCCAAAGGAGGAGCATAACTCTCATTTGGGAAGTAAGTGTTGAGAAAAGTAGCAAAATCTTCCTCAAATGAGTAGTCATCCAAAGTAGGATCAAGCATGGTTGGTGGTGGATCTTCATCATGTGAATAATCACTTGAAAGAGTATCAGCCTCATCAAAATCATCATAAGTGGACATGTCTGGATACTTAAAAGTAAAATCATCAGAATCATCCATATCAGAACTCGAATCATCATCGTAGTCATCATAAATTGGTGGAGACTCATGAATTGGTGGAGGATCTAAATTGGAGAGAGAATCATCCACATCATCTTGGAAGAGTGGATTATCATAACAAAAATCGAATAGAGGATTGTTGTAGACAAGAAAATCATCAAGCACATTAATCATATTCGTTGATTCTCTTCCATTTGATTTGGTTGTGATCTTCCCCATTGTAAATACTTGTGCTTCATTCCCGACTCTTAAGATTAACTCACCTTCGGCAACATCGACTAAGGCTTTTTTCGGTTCTCAAGAATGGCCGACCAAGTATTAACGGAATACGAGAGTCCATTTCATAATCAACAACAACAAAGTCGACCGGAAAAGTGAAGGTGCCAACTTTAATGAATACGTCTTCGGCAATACCAACGGTGTAAGCGAGAGTGCGATTTGCAAGCTCAAGAGTCATCTTTGTTGGAGTAAGATCAGGTAATGATAACTTTCTCCAAACACTTAAAGGCATTAGATTAATACTTGCCCTGAGATCGGCTAAGGTAGTAAATTCTTCGGTTTGGTTAAAAGTACATGGTAGAACAAAACGATCGGGATCTCCAAGTTTCTCCGGAAGTTATTTAAGAAGGAAGGCACGACAGTTTTCATTCAATCGAGTATTAACAAACTCGGCCATCCTTTCCTTATTATTAAGCAATTCCTTAAACATCTTAAAAAATTTAGGCATTTGTGCTAGAGCTTCAACAAGGCTAAAGGTGATGGTCATTCCTGAAATCTTCTTCAGATAGTTCGACACTTGAATGTCATCCTTGGTTTGTAGTTTGGCCTTGTCTAAGCGAGATGGATAAGGAATGTTGGGTTTAGTTGGTGTAGGTGTAGCAGGTAAAGGTTGAGATGTTGAAGGTTTAAAGGTAGAAGGTGGGGTTGGTGAAGGGTTTTGCTTAGGTACTTCTTCAGTATGGTGTGGAGACGGTAATGGAGAACTAATACTAGGCGTGGGAGTAGGAGGGATAAATGGCGGTGGAGGAGGTGTAGATGGAGTAACTGGGGGAGGGATATATGGTCCTACTAAAGTTGCTCCACTGCGTGTATTAATAGCTCTCACATTCGCTCTCGGGTTGGTGACGGTATTTGAAGGAAGAGAACCCGAAGTAGAGGGTTGAGTAGTTGGTAAGAAACTAGCCAGCATATTCTTCAAATCATTTGTTTGAGTGCTAAAAGAGGTTTGTATATCATATCGAAGCTCGGATCTAATATCATTCCCTTGCTTAGTGATATCCCCTTTTAAGTTGATAATTTGGCTTTGTAGATTCTTGATTTGCTCCCTTGGGTCCTCATGAAAGCTTCAACATATTGATTAATGGGTGGTGCTTGTTGAGCGGGTGGGTGATAAGGATTAGAAACTTGTTGTGGGTTTGGGTTGCTTCTATTGTAGTTGTTGGGGTTGTGGTTTTGAGGAGAAAAACCGGGTGAAAGAAAGTTGTTAGAATAGTAACTTAGCAAGTTACGATCACCTTGAGGTCGAGCTTGGTAATTTTCCGTTGAATAGTTACCATAAGCCGCATACATATTTTCCGGATTGTCATGAGTAGAAGGACAATCAGTGTATGAATGAGGACCCCCGCAAATCTCACAAGAAGTTGCAACAGCTTTAACTTGTTGTTGTTGATTTGTAGCCAAAAGTTACATGTTTTTGCTCATTTCGACCATTGCGTGGGTCAATTCGGTGATATCAGGGTATGAAGAAGTAGAAGAAACATTGACTCTCGGGCTTGATCTTGAAGATGCGGATGAATCCCAATTTTTGTGATGAGTGGTCATGTTCTCGATAAGCTCTCTACACTCCTCAGGTCTTCTTTTCATAAATGTGCCACCGGCGGCAGCATTAATCATATCACGATCTCGAAAAGTTAAACCGTTGTATAAAGTATCAATTAAGGTGACGGGGAGCATGTTGTGGTTTGGACATCGATCGATCAAAACATTATATCGTTCCCAAGCATCAAAAAGTGATTCATCGGGTTCTTGAGTAAATCCACTAATTTGATTTCGAAGGCTCGTGACCATGGATGGTGGAAAGTAGCGCGAAAAAAAGCGTTGAGTCATCTCATCCCAAGCATGAATTGAATTCTTCGGAAGACGAACAAACCATTTTTCGGCATGGTGGGATAAGGTGTTTGGAAATAGGTGAAGGCGAAGAAAATCCATAGTAACACCGGGCAACTTCATGCTTTGAGTAACGGTAATGAATTTGTCGAGGTGTTTGTTGGCATCATCATCCGGTAATCCGCGAAATGGACAAGTGTTCTGCACTTGTTGGATCATGTGATGCTTCAACGAAAACTCCGGAGCCGTGATTTGCATCGGCGCAATCGGTTCTCCTCGTCCATTCATTGTAGGTTGACACAACTCCACCATCGTTCGAAGGTCGGGTGGTGGAAGAACATTGTTGTTGTTATTATTGTTGAGGTGCGGTGGATTATTGTTGTTGTGTACACCAGCCATATCTAAATCTTCGCGAGTCTCGGGCTCTGGATAAGTTGAAGATCTAGTACGCATATACCTGCAAAAACAAAAGAAAACGATACCAAAGAAATAGATAATATATATGTACGTGTAAAAATAAAAATAAAAATCTTTTTGGATTTTGGAAAATTTTTGAGCAAGAAAATAACGTTCACGAGTGAATGGATCCCAAAATTCAACGCGTCTCTTACAGAAACCGTTAATCTTCACGAAAAGAGCCGGCAGCGGCGCCATTTGAAAGTAAGTTTTCACTCAGTTAAAAATATCGTTGTTCCAGTCTATTCGAATTGAAAAATGGTTAGTCGTGCGACTCATTCATCTTTTGGTGGAAAACAATATGGTTGGTCGTTGTAGTATAATTAAATTGCAAGACGTTAAAGTAAATTACAGTTAATTAAATCTAAAACTAATTAAAACTTAAATGGTGCAAAATTAAAACTTTAAAAGTAAATAAATTTAATGACAAAAATTAAAGCTTGACGAAAAATTAATTTGACAATGAAATAAAAATGTAAACTTGAAAGTTAAAATAAAGCTAAACAATTAAAATTACACTTAAGAAAAATGGCGGGAAAAAAATGTTTGAAAATAAAATAGAGGATAAACAAAACCTGAGTCAGAATCCAAAATACTGTCACTATCCGGAATACCCAACAAAGTACTGCTTATCCGGAATAAAGCTGTCACCTTTATCCGGAATCCCCTAGCTCCTTATCGGGAATTCACCAAGTGAAGCTTATCCGGAATAATCAGAAAATGCCCTTATCCGGAATATTTAACTTTCCCTTATCCGGAATGTTTGATTTTGCCCCTTATCCAGAAATACTCTTCAACCTGTTATCCGGAAAAAGTCTCCTGGACCTTTTCCGGAATAATGTTGTCCTGCGGCTTATCCGGAATAACCAGAAGTTTGTTATCCGGAATATTCACTCTTCCCTTATCCGGAATGTTCCTTCTATCACTTATCCGGAATCTCCAACTATCCGGAATAATAGCCAGATGCTTATCCGGAATCCTCCAAGACGCTTATCCGGAATTCCCTCAAGTGGTCACTATCCGGAATAAATTCCGGACACTTATCCGGAATACCGAAACTTCACCTTATCCGGAATTCCCTGGATCTTCTTATCCGGAATGTCGTTTTGGCTAGTATCCGGAATACAAGGGTTTTACCAAACCCGGATAACAATTAAAATCAAATAAGCTACAAACTAAAATTAAGCTAAAAACAATTAAGCACTTAACTAAAACTTTAACCAAATCAAACTTAAGAAAAAGAAAATAAGCCAAAATTCAAAAACTTTTAAAAACTCTAAATAATAAAAATATTTAAAATCAACTTTTTATAAAAATTAACTAATAAGCACTTAACCAAATTTAAGAAAAACACAATAAGCTATAAAATCAATAAGCTAACACAATCATAAACATAAAAACGTAACAATTAATCAAATAAGCATGACAATAAGCACATAAGCATAAAGATTAAATCAAGAACAAGAAAGGTAGAATGAGAGATTAATTCAAACTTGATTAAAATTAAGATTCAACAATTAAAGTAAAGACAAGAATTAAAAGCTTACAAATTTAAGGTGCAAGACAAGAAATTAAAGGTGTAATTAAGTAAATGACACTAAGAAAAGTGCAAGTAATTAAATCTGAAGACTAGTTTGTCAAAATAGCCAACACCTCCTAATGTGAGATTAGGAGGGTATTTATAGGGATTAGGGAGGTTAAGCATGTGTTGCTTCCTTCTTTCTTTCTTTCTCGTCTTTTCGTCTTCTAAATTCTTCGACTTTTTCGACTTTGTCTCGGGATTATTTGAACTCGTCTTATAATTTCTTCATTAATTTAGACTTGAGTTCTTCGGCTCTATTAAACTTCCGTCTTTAGACTTGTTCTTCGATAAATCTTCAGAATAGGCCTTGGACTTCCGTTCTTTTTGCACTCTTGATCTTTCAACTTCGTCTTTTATCTTTTTCTTCGATAAAAGCCCGTGAAATCCCATGTTTTCTTCCCTTTTCACATTTTGATCCTAAATTATAACAAAAACACAAACCACGCATAATTCCGACATTTACAACATAAAATACACGTTTTGGCTTGGTTATTATTATAGTTAAATGGTAAAAGGATAAGTGTTTTCACACTTATTAATGGAACTTAGAAACCATCCAAATTTTAAAGTTTGAATAAAGGTTTGGAAGCATTTTAATTGAAATAAAATTCTATTACGTTCGAAATGACGGGTGGCACGACTTCTACGGACTTACGGTTGATTTTATATGATTTTTCAAAGTTTTCAAAAATCTGTGTCTGACTGACCGCTGTTCCTTATTGATAAGGAACCGTGGGGAATAGATAAAGAACCGCGTCCAGAGGACAAAAATGGGGTTTTTGGCCAAAATCATTTGGTAACTTTTTGGAAGGACTTAGGACTCTAAAAAATCATTTTATACACATAGAACTCGTATTTTAGAGTTAATTATGACACAAAAGATTTTTATACTTCCAAACATGAAAAGATTTAATTCAAGCTATTATACAAAGTTTATTTAACACCAAAACTTGTAGGAATGAAACAACAAAACACATTTCATAAGTAATCACACTTCATGAACAATTTGATACAAAGATCGTCTCTATTTTTAAAAATAGTTTTCATTTTTAAAAACCATTTGTTTTGAAAAAGAGAGCAAAGATCGATCCAAGCTTTAAAGTACAATATACTTCAATGATCTTGAATAAACTCGCTCTGATACCAATTGTAGAAACTAGAGGGGGGGGGTTGAATAGTTTCTAGTTCATTTTTTTCGAACATTTCGCATAATTCACTGTGCGCGGTTCTTTAAACATACCCGCGGTTCCTTATCACTAATGAACCGTGTGTCCCTTTAAGGAACCGCCGACAGTGGATGATGCCATTTATTACTTGTTTAACTTTAGCAATCCTTTCTATCAAATTCTCGATCAAGCTTGACTAGATATGAGATGTGTTTGATTGAAAGATTAATACTACAAGTAAGTAAACACACAAACACATCAAATCAAGAGTACACCAAGCAATAGTCTAAACATTAAGCACACACGTACTAATCATAAGCTTTTCCGCAACTAGGATGTTTAGACTAAGTGATGTACATTTGACCATAATCTAAACATGAGACACACACGTACTAGGCCTTAGCTTTTCCGCAACTTAGATGTTTAGATTATGAGATGCACACAACACACAACAATAATCATGCAACTATAAATACATCTAAAGAGGTAAAGACATAAATGTAAATTAAAGTACCGACGCGATGATTAATAGTGGTTCGGTCACGAAGCTCCTCTTCGCCCTACTCATCTCCTCGAGTACACCTTACTCGAGAGTTACTTCACTAGTCAACAAAACTCCTTTCAAGGCGGAGAAAAACATACACGTCACTTACACAATTTCCGACACTAAGCTAGATGTCGAGTCCTAATCTTAGGTAGGACCAATCTACACAATGTTGCCCACTTCACCATTTAACGACACAAGGCTAGATGTCGAGTTCTAATCGAAAGGCAGAACCAATCTTTACAACGTTGCCTACTTCACCATTTTACGACACAAGGCTAGATGTCGACTTCTAATCGAAAGGTAGAACCAATCTTCACGACTCTTCACTTTGAAGCTAAGTGAGAACTTCACTAGACACAACTACATCACTTTATAGTTTAGTGAGAACTCATAAGACACAACCACATCACTTTATAGTTTAGTGAGAACTCACAACTCTTACCTATTACAACTCAATAAAACACATATCCAAGTGTACACATGTAACTTGGATCTACACAACATAAGTCCAAGTATACACATATACAATGGATTTACACAAGACTTAATCCAAGTATTCACAAATACAATGGATTAACACAACTAATCCAAGTATTCACAAATACATTGGATCTACACAATATTGATCCAAGTATACCCATATACATTGGATCTACACAAGATTGAATCAAGTATACACGTATACATTGGATCTACATAAGACACAAATAAAAATGATGAACATGATGATCTTCATCAAGACTTCATATTTAATCACATCACAAATGTGTGAGTGATCTTCTCTTTGCACTTAAGAGGATGAGGAGACTGAAGGAGAGAATCACATCTTAAACAAGATTAATCTGAACTAACTAATCAAGGGTTTAAAGATGTTTTTAAAGAAAGTTGTGCAAAAAGGGTTGAAAGAAAACTTGGAAATGATCCACTATTTATAGAACAATGCAACAGCTAATAAGATCCACGGTTCCTTAAGTCCCGCGGTTCGTTATCAATAAGGAACTGCGGGTTCCTTTAAGGAACCTCCGGCTTGGATTCCGTGCATTTTTTTCCTTTAGTGGGGATATGCCATCTGGGGTAGTTAATACCCTCAAAGGATATTCATTTGGCATATGGAATATGCCAAATTTAAATTAAAGCATATTCTTTGGAATATACCTTAGGAAATATTCTTTGGAATATTGCAAATGCAAATTTCCATTTTTCTTTTTAATAAAACATTTTCTTAAAAATAAAGTTAATTAAAAATCACTTTGTCACTTTGTATAAAAGTGAGTTTTAAGAAAATATTAATCCTTGATCACTTAGTTAGGTTAATGACAAGTTTATTCGTACCTTGAGTGAGTCATGCCGAATGCGATCTTGGAGGTGTCGAGAGAAGAATACAAATGTATTCTTGAGTGATTACGAGTACCTTACCATTTTATATAATGTATTGTGAATTATAGGTTTGTCATCAACAAAACACGAAGAGATTATATCGGCTAAATATCGTAATGTTTGCACTAACATGGATAATACTGAAAATACTACTAAGAAGCTAAAATACTCGTATTAGAGTAGTAGTTTTAGAAAGAGATATGTCAAATGAGTAAAAGTGGCTCCTATTTATAGTGCTGGCTGAGAGCAAATGTGCGCCGCACTTATCCGAAAGTGCGCCGCACTTTGGATGTGGGAATGTGCGCCGCACTTCTGATAATGTGCGCCGCACTTTTGTGCGTTCCAGAATCTTCTGTCAATAGTTTGGCTAAATTGCACAATAAGGACCCTCCTTTGTATTTTCTTCACTTTGCTTCTCCATACTTTATACCTGCATATAAAACGCAATATATTAAGTATCGAAAGCTCTTATTTATAATACAAAGTGAAATTATGATAACGGGTTGAATATGTATATTTTGGTCGTTATCAAATTTCTCCACACTTAGCTATTTCTTGCCCTCTGATAGGTGTGAAAACACCCATCATTCTACCACTTAATTATAAAAATAACCAAGCCAAGACGTGTATTTTATGTCGTAAAAGTTGTAATTATGCGTGGTTTGCGTTTTTATTGTGTTTTAGGACCAAAAGGTGAAAAGGAAGAAAACACGGGCTTTCACAGGCTTTTATCGAAGAAAACGAGAAAAGACAAAGTAAAAAGATCAAGAGTGCAAAAAGAACGGAAGTCCAAGGCCTATTCTGAAGATTTATCGAAGAAAATGTCTATAGACGGAAGTTTAATGAAGTCGAAGAACCAAGTCTAATTAAAGAAGAAAATTATAAGACGAGTTCAATTTATATCGACAAATTCCGAGACGACGTCGAGAAAGACAAAGAATTTAAATCGAGTCGAGACAAGAAGAAAGAAAGAAGAAAGCATCAACACTCCTCCTCTCCTCCTATATAAACCCTCCTAATATGTCATTAGGAGGGGGTTAGTCATTTTAGGAGTAGATTACTTTAGGAGTAGGAGTAGATTACTTTCTCTCTCTAGTTTTATTTCATCTTCTAAAGCTTTGATCTTTAATCTTGTTTTGAATCTTTAATCTTTAATCTTTTAAATTCAAGCTTTTTAATCATCTCATTCTACCTTTCTTGTTTGTTTAATCTTAATCTTTTTAATCATCTTTGTTTGTGTTGATTTCGTGTTCTTAATCATAATCTTTTTCATCATATTTTTACATAAAATTTACATCTTTTTACATTTCTTTGTTCGTCTTTAAAGTTTTTATAAGTTTTATCTTTAATCTATGATTTTTGGTTAGCTTATTGGTGTTTTACTTTGCTTATTTTCCTTTAAAAATTGAATTTTAAGTGCTTATTTTCGTCCTTTTTCTTGTTCCTAGTTTTTAGGAATTTCTGGTAATAAATTCGCAACTTATGCAGTATTGCGGAATTTTCTTCTGTATTGCGAAATCCTACATTTCGCAATTATTGTGAATTTTTGGTACTTCCGGTTATTGCGAAATCTGTGATTTCGCAAACATTGCGAAATTATATCTTCAATAATTGCGAGTTTGAATCACAATCTGTTATTGCGGATTCTTACTAGTTTGTATAGCGGAATCTGATTCCGCAATTATTGCGGATTTATTTCACAAAGATTGCGGAATTATGGTTTTGGAATTGCGGAATTATGTTTAATTTCTTATTTTTTTTTATTTTTTTATATTGCGAAATTATTAGTTTTTATGTAAATTTAACTTTTAAATTTATTTTTCCCGCCATTTTTACTTAGCTTTATTTTTACTTGTTTGTCTTAGTTTATTTTCAGAGTTATTTATTTTAAAGTTTTTAAATTTACGTTTTGTTAAGCTTTAATTTCTCGTCATTTACTTTTAAAGTTTTTATATTTTCGTCATTTACTTAATTTCTTTTAAAGTCTTATTTTTAGTTTAATCTTTTCAAGCTTTTATCTTAATTTCTTTAAAGTCTTTTATTATTTTGTTATTTACTTTAAAGTTTGCACTTTTTAGATACTCAACGACCTATTCTTTCTTTTCACCAAGAACAACTGAGTCACACTTTCAACCGGAGATCAATTCGATTAGACGCCGAGAACAACGAACTTTTAACCTAGAAAAATCCGATTATTAAATGGCACCGCTGCCGACTCTTTTCGTGAAGATTAACGGTTTTTTGTGATAGACGCGTTGGATTTTGGGATCCATTCACTTTTTGAACGTTATTTTTCTTGCCAAAAATTTTCAAAAATCCAAAAAAAAATATTCAAAAATTCCAAAAACAATTAAAAAATCATAAAAAGCATTTCTTTTTCAAAAGTTTTGCACCAAAAATATTATACTTGCTTATCTATTGTTCTTAATGAATTCGTATGTTGCTTGTGCTGCAGGGTGTGGAAGACCATTGTATGGCTTTCAAACATGTCAATGGTGTACATGTGAGCAGTGTGGGAATGATATCGCCAATACACAATTTGGATTTTGTCCCTCGTGCAATTCGATTAACTCATCCTTTGCTTCTAATGCACTTACTCCACCCTCTTATATATATTGTGGAAGCGATTATCATTGGCATGTTTCGTGTCTGATTCGATACCCGTCTCATGACGAGCAAGAACCGGGTTACAACTATGACAATGGTAATAGCTATCCACATGACGCACCGGGTTTTTCTCAATACCCGTATTGCAACAATTGTGGGGGACCTCACGATACTTCTTATTGTCAGCCGATGAATTATTATGAGCCAAATCCGTGTTCTAATTCTTTTCAACCGATGATCTATGATGGACCACATCCGTGCTATAATTCAAGTTTTCATAATTTTGAGCCCCCACAATACACCCTCGATCATCAACCTTCTGTTGGAATGAGTGAAGAAGAACGAGCCATTTTTTTAATACACTTCAATACATTCAACAAGAATTAGATAGCATACGCGAAGCAAGGGCGGAGCAACGACGACAAGAGCAAGTATCTAATCTTAGTTCTTATACTCCTCCTCTTGTGCGTCCATACTACTATTATGATGATGACGAGGATGATATCTATGATCTCAACCCATCTTCTGAGATTAATACTCCTACTCTTGATATCCCAAATGCGTCTAAGGATTGTGATTGATCGATTGAGATTAGTGAATTTGGTCTCGACAACTTATTTGAGGAGGTTTGTGATGTCCCTACTTTTGTTGAGCTTACGGACGAGGTCGCTCGTAATGATGATGATTTTTCTCCATGCTATGAGAATTTCACCTTTGAAATTTCTCAATCTCCTCCGGGAGATGAGAGCGATGTTAATTTATTCTCTCCGACTTACGAGAAGTTCACCACTGAACTTGGTCTTGTAGATGAGGTGTAAGACGTTATTCTTCGCGACAAATTACTGAAAGTTCATCTTCTTATTGCTAAAATTGAAGCGTTGAATTCTGCTCCTATTTCTGAGTCTTTACCTCCGTCTATTACTTCAGTTGAGAATAATGATACAGCTATGGAGGAAATCGACATTCTCTCAATACCTCCGGGTATTGATGATGATGACACAGAGGGGGATATTATTTTTGATAATTTGATGCATGAAGATATTGTCCCAAGTCCCCGTCCCGAACACCTTTTATCCCAACCTTTAGAAATCATTACCCAGGATGGGTGCTTTGACCCGGGGGGTGACATTGACCATTCCATTATTGACACCTTTACGGCTTTGCCGCTCAATGATAATCATATGTCTTTTGGGGATGACATTTTGATTCCTTTACCCACCCCACCTCCCGTGGATCATGATCTCACATACTTTTCGTATGTTGAGAGGACTTTTCTACCTTTTAAGACTTATCCTTCAGCCTCCCTTGTTGTATTTTCCTCCGTGAATGAGGACAATGTCTTTGATCCTGGTATTACATTTGAGGCTTCCCCATAGACCATTTAATTCGGGGACGAGTCAGGCTCGTGACTCGGCTAAGAAAAACAAGCGCTTTTTGGGAGGCAACCCAATTATATATCAATCTTTATCTGTTTTCATCATAAGTGTAAGGGGAGACCCTAGTAGGTGTTTGTTGTTTTCTTTCTTATGATGTGCAGGGATTGGAGCTATCAAATATCCATTCTTGATGACTTTTGACGATCCGTGATTCCGTGTACCCGTCTTCCCGGTTCTATCCTAAACTCTTTTGATTCGCTATTTTATATTTTTCAAGTTTAAAATAGGAATCACTTTAGTTGTCCCTTCCTTAGCAAGATTTAAACAACGTGCACAATGTCCTAAGTGTAGGGGAGTTTACTCCCACATGCTTAAACATTGAGGACAATGTTTATATCAAGTGTAGGGGGACTTCTATCGAAGTTAAGTGGGCTTTTCCTTGTATATGTCCTCATTTTAACCAGAAAATTGATTTTTCGACATTTTTCAAAATTTTTGATCTATTTGGGCCTAGTTGTATAGTAGTATTTTCCTTGGCTATCGTTATTTACTTTCTTTGCTAGAATAAATTTTTAATAAAGTGGTTTTAATTTTTAAAACGTTGTGAATCTTTTGACTCAACCCGAGTTTACTTATCCAAGTTTACTCTAGCTAGTATCCTTAACGTGTTTAAGTTAAGTTTTGCTAGGCATTTATATAGGTAACTTTAAAACGCGAAAGTCTTAACTCTTACGGGTTAAGAACAAGAACTTTTCGCAAGTTCCTATAATTGATCCTAGAAAGTCGTTTATCAAGGGAACTTTAAAATGTGAATTCTAAACTTGAAAAAGTCTAAGAAGTTGCAAGATCCTATAGATGACTTGAAAGCCCAAAACTTTGATTTAATTGGCTAAGCATCCACGAGTCTCATTCCTTGAGATTTTAAATTGTGGAGTACGAGAGATGATAGAGTCAATTATAAGTTTTGTATTCTTTCATAAATTCATGTGAGTTAATTATGAGCTTTTGCTCCCATCGCTTGTTAATAAATATAATTTCAATAAGTAAGGTCGTACGATTTGAAAAGTTACTTAGCTTCTAGCCCAAGATCGTTTAAAAGTTGCTCGTTACTAATTAGAGTTCATAGCCAAGGCATAACTTATTGAAGCGGGATGCGAAGATTGGCGAGTCTGAAAATGCCCTAACAAGGCATGAGGGCTACATTTTGTTGCTAAAGATCCCAAGTGATGTGAAGAATCATTTATCAAAAATCAATATGAAGGATCGAGACACACGACGAAAAGCAAATACTCCCGTAAAGATCATGGAGAAGTCTATCCAAAAAGGACCTAACAAGGTATAAGGATAAATAGATCCTGTCCTAAAAGGAGGCGAATCGTTGTATATCAAAATCCCAAATAAAGATTGGAGAAAAATAAAGTAGTCGTGGTATGAAGAATCTCTCAAAAAGTTCAAGTGAAGAAATTCATATTATGAAGAGAAGACCATTATTTCCTGAACGTCTCTCAAGATTTGAAGTATGAAGTCGCTGCCAAATATCGGTCCGAGAAAGGTCTCAAATTGTGAAGCGAGTTATGCCAAGATATGAACTTTAAGAGGTCCCGAGAAGCAGTTTTAAAAGATTTTGTCCTTTAGCTAACTATTGATTAAATCGTCCCACTTTATTTTCAGCCTAAATAAACTATCAAAATAAGTCAAACAATGCATCCTCGTGATCATTCAAGACAACAATAAAATATAAGAGATTCACCTAGGAATAAGGGAGTCTAAGTGAATAATTGGGCCACATGAGTTTGTGTTAGTTTGCTAACTTATAATAACAATGATCTCGTTTTTAAGCTTGGTATGGGGAACGTGAAACTTGAGGATGATAAACATTCATGACTATCCAAAACCCCAATGTAGGTCTTTTATCTCTTTACTTGTTTTCTTCCTTTTAATATTTTATAATTTTCTATCTTAATGTCTTATGTTTAATAAAGGCCAAGGTAGGTAAATTATGATGAAAAATGTAAAACGTGCTTTGTAATTAATGCATTGCATGAGGGCATTTCAATGGTCAAGTGTAGGGGATTTGATAGGTGTGAAAACACCCATCATTTTACCACTTAATTATAATAATAACCAAGCCAAAACGTGTATTTTAAGTCGTAAAAGTCGGAATTATGTGTGGTTTGCGTTTTTATTGTGTTTTAGGACCAAAAGATAAAAAAGGAAGAAAACACGGGCTTTCACGGGCTTTTATCGAAGAAAACGAGAAAAGACGAAGTTAAAAGATCAAGAGTGCAAAAAGAAGGGAAGTCCAAGGCCTATTCTGAATATTTATCGAAGAAAATGTCTAAAGACGGAAGTTTAATGAAGTCGAAGAACCAAGTCTAATTAAAGAAGAAAATTATAAGACGAGGTTCAATTTATATCGACAAATCCCGAGACGACGTCGAGAAAGACAAAGAATTTAAATCGAGTCGAGACAAGAAGAAAGTAAGAAGAAAGCATTAACACTCCTCCTCTCCTCCTATATAAACCCTCATAATATGTCATTAGGAGGGGGTTAGTCATTTTAGGAGTAGATTAGTTTAGGAGTAGGAGTAGATTACTTTCTCTCTCTAGTTTTATTACTTGTTCTAAAGCTTTGATCTTTAATCTTGTTTTGAATCTTTAATCTTTAATCTTTTAAATTCAAGATTTTTAATCATCTCATTATACCTTTCTTGTTTGTTTAATCTTAATCTTTTTAATCATCTTTGTTCGTGTTGATTTCGTGTTCTTAATCATAATCTTTTTCATCATATTTTTACATAAGATTTACATCTTTTTACATTTCTTTGTTCGTCTTTAATGTTTTTATAAGTTTTATCTTTAATCTAGGATTTTTAGTTAGCTTATTGGTGTTTTACTTTGCTTATTTTCCTTTAAAAATTGAACTTTAAGTGCTTATTTTCGTCCTTTTTCTTGTTCCTAGTTTTTAGGAATTTCTGGTAATTAATTCGCAACTTATGTAGTATTGCGGAATTTTCTTCTGTATTGCAAAATCCTACATTTCGCAATTATTACGAATTCTTGGTACTTCCGGTTATTGCGAAATCTGTGATTTCGCAAACATTGCAAAATTATATCTTCAATAATTGTGAATTTGAATCACAATCTGTTATTGCGTATCTTACCAGTTTGCATTGCGGAATCTGATTCCGCAATTATTGCGGATTTATTTCACAAAGATTGCGGAATTATGGTTTTGGAATTGCGGAATTATGTTTAATTTCTTTTTTTTTCTTTTTTTTCTTTTTTTTATATTGCGAAATTATTAGTTTTTATTTAAATTTAACTTTTAAATTTTTTTTCCCGCAATTTTTACTTAGCTTTATTTTTACTTGTTTGTCTTAGTTTATTTTCAGAGTTATTTAATTTTAATGTTTTTAAATTTACGTTTTGTTAAGCTTTAATTTCTCGTCATTTACTTTTAAGTTTTTATATTTTCGTCATTTACTTAATTTCTTTTAAAGTCTTATTTTTAGTTTAATCTTTTCAAGCTTTTATCTTAATTTCTTTTAAAGTCTTTTATTTAAGTTTTAATTAGTTTATCGCTTTTATTATTTTGTTATTTACGTTAAAGTGTGCATTTTTTAGATACTCAACGACCTATTATTTCTTTTCACCAAGAACAACTGAGTCACACTTTCAACTAGAGATCAATTCGATTAGACGCCAAGAACAACGAACTTTTAACCTAAAAAAATCCGATTATCACCCTCAAGCAATCAAAGCGAGAAAACAAATTGGATTTTAAAAATGCTTTTAAGTGTTATGAAGTATGATAGGAAAATGATTAAATTTTTATAAGTAGCAAAAGCAAATGACAACTAACTTCAGCACCTCACATGGATAGTGTTTAGATTTTAAGTTCAAACAAGTGTCACTCACAAAGGGTAAGTATAAGGTAACACTCAAATAGCACGGACATAGAATAGATAGCAACCATAGGTTTGTACATGACACATAAACATAACCGTTGTGGCGTGAGCACCAGATAAATTTTCAAAGAGACAAAACGTTATAATGATGAGGGTGTAAGAACAATATATGCCTTGTCAAAGTCGTAGAACAACTATACTAAAATACTTTTTTTTCTTCTTTTTTTAAGAGAATCATATATACTTTTTCGACTTGACAAATGGATAGGCATCAACATAAGGATAATAGCACAAGGGATAATATACCACATAGGTACAAGTGCAACGTATTTTAGAAAGCTAGTGTAGCTTATCTAAAATGATAAAATGGTGATTTATTTTGCCTCTTCTCGAAAATATCTACAAATTAACCTCATTACGGTTTAGTAAATGATGATCAAGCACAAATTCTGAAGCATACTAGATCATCGGCTTTCACACAAAATAGAGAAATATAAGGCTAGGTTCCCTCACATATTTGGTGGATGGTTTTTGTGCTTAGTTATAGTGTCAATCAATGAGATTTTTGCTTTGCTAAAAACTTTATTTATTTTAAAATATATCAACTTTTATTTTATTTTCAAAAAGGTTTTTATGTGGAGAAATTTATTATTTATTATTTTTCCTATTTGTCCCTCCTTCACACTTAAGGTGAACGTCGTCCTCGAGAAGATAACTGATAAAAACTACAAATAGGAAAAAATTACAAAGGGAAACTAGAACTTCCCGGGGCTAAGTTGAAAATTGTGGGACTTCAACATATGAATCCAGCTCAGAGCTCTAAATTTTCTATTTTCCTACATCCTATAAAACAAAACAAAACACATGCAATATATACAAGGACGGTTTTATTTATTTACAGGTCCTCCTCCACACATAAGGTAAAAAGTGGGGATTAAATACGGATTGCCTTCCGAATAGCGCTAAGTTTAGAGTCTTCAGCTAGACTCGGCTACTCGGTTTTATTTCAAAAAGAAGGGGATTTCTTCTTCCTCGAATTCATTACAGCTTTTTTCTTCCTGGTAGAGCTTGAGTCTATATCCATTGACAATAAAAGTGGTATTGTCTCTACCATAGAGTTCAACATATCCAGACGGATATTGGTGTTTTACTGTGTAAGGTCTAGTCCATCTCGATGTAAGCTTAGGTTGCTTGAATTTATATTTCGAGATAAAGAGAAGTACTTTCTCTCCATGTTTGAAATCTTTTCTTTGTCGAAGTTTGCGATCATGCCACACTTTGGTTCGTTCTTTGTATAAACGTGAACTTTCATAAGCTTGATGTCGAAATTCATCTAACTCATGAAGTTGAAATATACGTTTTTCTCCAACTACAATAAGATCAGGGTTGCAGTTCTTAAGTTCCCAATATGCACGGTGTTCAATTTCTATTGGTAAGTAGCATGTTTTTCCATACAAGAGCTTGTACGGTCTGGTTCCAGTTGGTGTTTTGAAAGCAGTACGAAAGGCCCATAGAGCAGCTTCTAATTTCTTAGACCAACAAGCAGGGTTGTTTTGAACGGTCTTTTCAAGGATTCGCTTAACAGCTCTATTAATGTTTTCAACTTGGCCACTCGTTTGAGGGTGGTAAGATGTGGAAAATCGGTGGTTTACTCCATATCTTTTCATGATTATTTCCATGAGTTTGTTACAGAAATGGGTTCCTCTGTCGCTTATTAGTGTGTTTGGAATTCCAAAACGACAGAACTGTTTCTTTAAGAATGCTATAACAACTCTTGCTTCGTTATTTTACAAGGCTTGAGCTTCGGCCCATTTTGATAGGTAGTCGACGACGACTAAAATGTATTCACATTTATAAGATTTAGGAAATGTTCCCATGAAGTCGATACCCCACACGTCAAAGATTTCGCAGACTTGGATATTATTCAGAGGCATTTCATCTCTTTTTGTAAGATTTTCAGTCATTTGACATGCTTCGCATAATCGTACTAAGGTATGAGCTTCACGAATAATCATCGGCCACTAAAAGCCAGCGCCGAACACTTTTTTAGTGGTGGTGTCGCTGCATAATGTCCTCCGGTCGGTCCGTAGTGACATTAATCGTGAATTTTTCGAGATTCGGATCCGTAAATACAACGTCGGGTCATTCCATCGGAACAGATTCTAAATAGGTGAGGATTGTCGCAAAAGTACTTTTTAAGTTCAGAAAAGAAGCTTTTCTTTTGTAATGTTAGTATTTATTTGCATTATGTGTTCATCGGGAAAATAATCGATTTCATCATCGCTAGAATCATCATTCATAATGCGAGATAAATGATAGGCAACAACATTCTCAACACCTATTATATCTTTAATTTCTAAATCGAATTCTTGTAAAAGCAATATCCATCGTATGAGACGAGGTTTGATATATTGATTTTTAAACAAGTATTTTAAGGCTGAGTGATCGGTGTAAACTATTGTTTTCGATAATACGAGGTGATCGGAATTTGTCAAAAGCGTAAACTACACCCATGGAGTTCTTTTTCCGTGATGGTGTAATTTTGTTGGGCTGAGTTTAGAGTTCTACTAGCAAAGTAGATGGGGTGAAATTGTTTTCCATCTTTTTGTCCAAGGACGGCTCCAAGGCCATGTTCACTTGCATCACACATAAGCACAAATGGAAGGTTCCAATTGGGCCTTACAATAATTGGTGTGCATGTAAGCGTTGCTTTAAGAGTTTCAAATGCTAAAAGGCATTCATCATTAAAATCGAATGTTCTTTTTTTTCTAGAAGTTGAGTTAAAGGTCTTGCGATCTTCGCAAAGTCTCTGATAAATCGTCGGTAAAATCCGGCATGACCTAAAAAACTTCTAATGCCTTTCACATTAGTAGGTGGTGGGAGTTTTGAAATTACGTTTAAATTTTATCAGTCAACTTCTAAGCCTGTGCCAGTCACTTTGTGTCCAAGCACAATTCCTTCTTTAACCATAAAGTGACATTTTTCCCAGTTTAACACAAGATTTGCTTCTTCACATCGTGCTAACATATTATCTAGAATGTTAAGACATGTGTCAAAAGAATTTCCAAAGACGGATAAATCGTCCATGAAGAATTCGACTGATTCTTCAATCATATCGTGAAAGATTGCAATCATACACCTCTAAAAAGTAGCAGGTGCATTGCGTAAGCCAAAAGGCATGCGCTTATACGCATAAGTTCCAAATGGACAAGTAAATGTGGTTTTATCTTGATGCATAAGGTTGATTGGGATTTGAAAATATCTGGAAAAACCATCGAGGAAACAAAAGTATCCATTCCCTGTGAGTCTTTCTAACATTTGATCCATAAAGGGCAAAGGAAAATGATCTTTCGCTGTTGCATCATTTAATTTTCGATAGTCAATACAAACTCTCCATTCGGTGATGGTTCGTGTTGGTACTAATTCTTGGTTCTCGTTAGTTACTACAGTGATACCTCCCTTTTTGGGTACACAATGAATAGGACTAACCCAGGGGCTATCACCGATTGGGTAGATTATTCCAGAATCGAGGAGCTTAAGGATCTCTTTTTTAACAACGTCCTTCATGTTAGGATTTAGTCTTCGTTGTTTTTCAACAATCGGTTTCTTGTTATCCAAAAGTTGGATTTTGTGTTTACAGGACGATGGACATATGCCAGGAATATCATAAGTTTTCCAAGCAAAGGCTTGTTTATGCTTCTTGAGAACTTCAATTAGATCGTTTTTGTGTTCTTCTGAAAGTTGGGATGAAATAACTACAGGTGGAAATTTTTCTTCGTGAAGAAATGCATATTCCAGATGTTCAAGAAGAGGTTTAAGTTCTAAATTTGTAGGGGGCTCTTCCACAGATTTCTTAACTTTGAAATCGGTTTCGAAAGTCATGGTTTCAAATGGTGTTTTTTTTCTTCTTCAGGTGTTTCTATAGGTTCGTCGGTATTAACTGCTATGAAGGCGTCAAATTCAGCAAAAAGTTCTTCTTCGAGGATGGTTCCTTTGTTAGAATATAAAATTTCGCTTCCTTCATGAAGAAGAGCGATGAAATCGGCTTCAACGACTTCGTCAATGACATCAACACTAAAGCAAGTATCGTCATTAGAATAAGAGTGTTTCATTGCTTCATCGATAGAAAAGGAAATTATATCTTCTCCAACTCCAAGGTTGAGTTGTTTATGTTTCACACGAATTACAGCGTCATATGTATGCAAGAAAGGTCTACCAAGGATAAGTGGTACCTTGTTAGCTTCTTCTATTTCTAGGATTACAAAGTCGACAGGAAAAATGAATTTTCCAACTTCAACGAGCATATTTTCGGATATTCCCATTGGGTATTGAAAAGAACGGTCCGTGAGGCGAACGCTCATTCTTGTGTGTTTGAGAACATCTTTTGAGAGTGTAGCATACAATGAGTAGGGCATTAGGTTATTACTAGCGCAAAGATCGGCCAAGGCGTTACTGATAGGTGTGAAAACACCCATCTTTTCTACCACTTAATTACAATAATAACCGAGCCAAAACGTGTATTTTATGTCTTTTATGTCGGAATTATGCGTGGTTTGTGTTTTTGTTGTGATTTAGGACGAAAAGGTGAAAAGTGGAGAAAACACGGGAATTCACGGGCATTTAAGGACTTTTATTGAAGAAAAAGACGAAAGACGAAGTCAAGAAGTCAAGAGTGCAAAAAGAACGGAAGTCCAAGACCAATTCTGAAGATTTATCGAAGAAAAAGTCAAAAGACGGAAGTTTACTTAAAGCCGAGGAACTCAAATCTTATTTATCGAAGAATTAAAAGACGAGTCCAAAGAAATTCCCGAGCCAAAAGTCATCCAAGTCCAAGATTAACAAAGAGATTAAGAAGGAAGGACTTAATGGCGCAATTAAGAAGAAAGGAAGGAGGGGAGGAAGCTTCCTCTAACCACCCTCGTAATCTCCTATAAATACTTCTCATTTTCATTCATTTGTTCTTGTTGACTAATCGTGACAATTAGTTCTTCCACCTTTACTTTTATGTACCTTTAATTACTTGCACCTTTAAATTACATGTCTTGCACTTTTAATACATTTAATTTCCAAGTAAGTGTCTATTTTAATTCTTGCACCTTTACTTTATATTGTTGATCTCATTCTACCTTTCTTTAATCTTTGATTTATATGCTTTTTGTCTTGTTGATTTGTTTAAAGATTACATTTTTATGCTTTTGATTGTTTTAAATCATTTATTTTCATAGCTTATTTTCTTTATTTTCAAGTTTATATAGTTTTTATAAAAGTTATTTTCGTATAAAAAGTTGTTTTTCTTAAAGTTTATCCTTTTCGTGTTTTAAAAGTCTTTAAATTTCTGTTTAATAGCTTTTTCTTAATCGGTTTGCTTTAGTGTTTTAGTCTTGTGCTTATTAGGATAGTAGCTTATTTGTTTTGCTTATTTTGTACCTTTTCTTCCGTACTCCGATCTTACAATCGGAATAGGGTTTACATATTCCAACCAGGGTTCCTTGCTTGGTCGGAAAAGGGTTTAAGTATTCCGATTGGTGGTGTATCTTGGTATTCTGATCAGGGTAAGGTAAGTGGGTATTCCGATCTGAACTAGTGACAGTTATTCTGATCGGTGCTTAACTCCTCATTCCGATCGAGGTGCGTGTTTGGTATTCCGATTGGGACTAGTGAAAGTATTCCGATCAAGGGGTCCTATCAGCATTTCGACCAGCATCTAAGCCATATTCCGATCAGGTAAGTTTATATTCCGATTGAGGTTTGTAGTCATTCCGATCAAGGTAAGATCATCATTCCGATTAGAGGGTTTTGGTTATTCCGATTGGGTAAGTGACAGCATTCTGATTGGGTTCCGGCCATCATTCCGATCTAGTTGACTGTGGACTGATCGGAATATATTCCGATTGGGCTGTTTTCTTTATACTTTGTCTTGTTTAATTTTTACGTTATCATTTTAATACTTGTCTAATTTTAATTTCCGCCACGCTTTTAATTCTTGTCATCTAATTAATTTACTTTTCGTCACGTTTTTAAATATCGCACCTTTTGTTTAACTAGACTTAGATTTATTTCAACGCCATTTTACTTTAAAGCTAATTACTTTACCGTCATTTTTCATTTACGTCTTTGCACATTTATTTTAAAAACAACCAAAAATATTTGTTTCACCAAGAACAATAGAGTCACAGAGAGAACCTAGATCAATTCGATTAGACATACTTAGAACGATAACTTTTATACGGGCCAAAAGCCTTGTATCAAATGGCGCCGCTGCCGGCTCTTTTCGTAAAGATTAACGGTTTTCTGCGAGAGACGCGTTGCTATTTGGGATCCGTTCACTTGTGAGCGTTATTTTCTTGCTTAAAAAATTCAAAAAAAATCCAAAAAATTAAAAATTGATAAAAATCCATAAAAATTAAAAATTTAAAAAATCCAAAAAGATTTTATCTTTATTGTGTATATATATTTTCTTTGTGTTTGGTTTCTTTTTCTTTTGCATTTTCAGGTGTATGCGTACTAGATCTTCTACATATCAAGAGCCCGAGACTCAAGAAGATTTAAGTATGTCAGGTGTCAACAACAATAATCATCCACCGCACCTCAATAATAACAACAATGTTCTTCCACAGCCCGATCTTCGGACCATGGAGGAGCTTTGTCAACCTACAATGTTTGGACGAGGAGGACCGATTGCGCCGATGCAAATCAACGCTCCTGAGTTTTCGTTGAAGCACCACATGATTCAGCAAGTGCAAACTAACCCATTCCATGGATTGCCTGATGATGATGCCAACAAACACCTCGACAAGTTCATTACAATCACCCAAAGCATGAAGTTGGCTGGTGCCACAATGGATGAACTTCGCCTACAACTCTTTCCACATACTTTATTACATCATGCCGAGAAATGGTTTGATCGTCTCCCGAAGAATTCTATTCACACTTGGGATGACATGACTCAACGCTTTTTGTCGCGCTACTTTCCACCATCCATGGTCACAAGCCTTCGCAATTAAATCAGCGGTTTCATGCAAGACCCTGATGAATATCTTTTTGATGCTTGGGAGAGATATAATGTCATGATCGATAGATGTCCAAACCACAACATGCTTCCCGTCACATTGATTGATACTTTCTACAACGGATTGACTTTTCGAGATCGTGATACGATTAATGCAGCCGCCGGTGGCACATTCATGAAAAGGAGACCCGAGGAGTGTAGAGAGCTTATTGAGAACATAACTACTCACCACAAAAACTGGGATTCCTCTGCTTCTTCAAGGAACAACCCGAGAGTCAATGTTTCTTCTACTTCAGCAAACCCTTATATGACCGATCTCACCCGTGTGCTGACTAAAATGAGCAGAAGTATGCAACTCTTAGCTTCAAACCAACAACAACAACAACAAGTTAAAGCTGTTGCACCTTCTTGTGAAACATGCGGCGGTCCTCACTCATACATCGATTTTCCTTCTACACAAGGAAATCCGGAAAATGTGTATGCAGCTTATGGTAATTATTCACCGGAGAATTACCAAGCTCGACCTCAAGGGGATAGAAATCTACTGAGTTACCATTCCAACAACTACCTTTCCCCCGGTTTTTCTCCTCAAAACCAAAACCCCGCCAACAACTACAATAGAAGCAACCAAATCCCACCAAGAGCTTCTAATCCTTATCACCCACCCAACCAACAAACCCCACCCCATAAATCCCGATGTTGAAGCCATCATGAGAACCCAAGGTGAGCAAATCAAGAATCTGCAGAGCCAAATTATCAATCTGAAAGGAGATATCACAAAGCAAGGAAATGAGGTAAGATCCGAGCTTCGAGATAATATTCAATCCTCCTTCAGCAATCAAACCAATGATCTGAAGAATATGCTTGCTAGTTTCTTGCCCGCCGCTCAACCTTCTTCTTCGAGTTCTCTACCTTCAAACACCGTCACCAATCCGCGCGCAAATGTGAGTGCTATTACTACCCGTAGTGGAGTCACCATCGTAGGACCACCAATCCCACCACCATCATCTACACCTCCTCCACCACCATGTGTCCCTACTCCTCCTACACCGAGTATTAGTGCACCATTACCGTCTTCGCCTCGACGTGATGAAGTTCCCACGAATGACTCTTCAACATCTCAACCTTTACCTACACCTGCACCTTCACCACCCAAACCCAATATCCCATATCCTTCTCGTTTAGGCAAGTCCAAAATGCTAACCAAGGAGGACTCTGAAGTGACACGCTATGTGAAGATGATTTCTCAAATGAGCTTCAACATTAGCTTTCTTGAAGCAATTGTCCACATGCCCAAATTTGTTAAAGCATTTAGGGAATTGCTTAACAAGAAGGAGAAGCTCATTGAACTCGCTAACACTCGATTAATGAAAACTGCTCTGCAGTTATTCTTAAAGAACTGCCGGAAAAGCTTGGAGATCCCGGTCGTTTCGTGTTGCCTTGCGTGTTCAACAAAACTGAAGAATTTACTGCCCTTGCTGATCTCGGGGCCAGTATTAATTTGATGCTTTTGAGTGTTTGGAAAACACTATCATTGCCCGACCTTACTCCAACAAAGATGACTCTTGAACTTGCTAATCGCACTCTCGCTTACCCCGTTGGTATTGCCGAAGACGTGTTCATTAAAGTTGGCACATTTACTTTCCCGGTCGATTTTGTCGTAGTTGATTATGAAATGGACCCTTGTATTCCCTTAATACTTGGTCGGCCATTCTTGAGAACCGGACGAGCTTTAGTGGATGTGGCCGAAGGAGAGTTAATCTTAAGAGTCGGGGATGATGCACAAGTTTTTAAAATGGGGAAGCTTACAAGTACAACATTTGGAGGACGTGAATCAATGAATATGATTAATGTACTCGATGACTTCACCGTCTACGACAATCCTCTATTCGACTCTTGCATCGATAATTGATAGGTGTGAAAACACCCATCTTTTCTACCACTTAATTACATTAAAACTGGACCTAAACGTATATTTTATGTCGTAAATGGCGGAATTATGCGTGGTTTGTGTTTTTATTGTGTTTCAGGGTCAAAATGTGAAAAGGAAAGAAAACACGGTCTTTCACGAGCTTTTATAGAAGAAAACGACAAAAGACGAAGTCGAAAGATCAAGAGTGGAAAAAGAACGGAAGTCCAAGACCAATTCGAAGATTTATCGAAGAAAAAGTCAAAGACGGAAGTTTAATAAAAAAAGCCGAAGAACTCGAGTCTAATAAATAAACAAATTATAAGACGAGTTTAATTAATCCCGAGACAAAGTCGATAAAGTCGAAGAACTTAAAAGACGAGAAGACGTGAAGAAAGAAAGAAAGAAGAGGCAACACATGCACCTCCCCATTTCCTATAAATACCCTCCTAAACTCATTTAGGAGGGTTGGTTAGTTTTAGTTTAGCTTAGTTTTTCTTTCATTTTTGTTGGTGATTCTAGAGAGAGAAAGTGACAGTTTCTCTCACTAGGATCCCAATCTTTCATCTTCCTTTCTTGTTGTTTTTAATAAAATCTTTACTTTTGATAGTTTAATTCTTGTTTTAATCTTAATCTTATTCTACCTTTCTTGATTTTGATTCATCTTTTATTCGAAATCTTTATGCTTTTTTTGTTTAATTGTGATGTTTGATTAAAAAGTTCATCTTTTTCTTTCCATCTAAGCTTTTATACGAATCAAGCTTTGAGCTTGACATGCTTATTGGCTTAATTTGTGTCTAGCTTATTCGTTTTAAGTTTTCTTAAAAGTTTTTATATTTTAAAGTTTGCTTATTTTGTGTTTGCTTATTTTGTGTTTTTATAAAGTTTATGAATTTCGTCTTTTAAAAGCTTTCAAATTTATGTTTATTAAGTTGTTCAAGTTTTGGTGTAGTAGCTTATTGGCCGTGCTTATTGATTTTCAAGCTTAACTTCATTTTCGGATTATTGCTTGTTTTCATCGCAATATTGGGGTTTTACCACATTCCGACGGGCAGCTTATGTTCCATCGCAATAACCCTTGTGGGTTCTACTTTGCGATGGCTTATGTTTTCATCCCCCTATTCCGATCGTGATTCCGATCGCACATTGCGATCGGGATTGCGACGGGGTTTAGGTTTGTATTGAGTCGAAATGCTGCCCATTTTTCTATTGCCACTTTCCGATGATTTTTGTACTTTAGTTATTCCGACAGTTTTTATTTTTTAGACATTTCGATAGTTTAAAATATAAAAATAAAAAAAAAAAAAAAAAAAAAAAATATTGCGACACAAAAAAAAACCCATTCCGATACATAACATTGCGATGGAATGTTTGGCGCCAAAAAAAGTGAGCAGCTAGCTAGCTAGCTTGCTTGCTTATCTATTTATTATTTTTGTTGTTCCGTAATTGTTTAGTTTAATCTGAAAGTTGTTCCGATTTTATTTCTGAAAGTTACGTATTTTTAGTTATATTTTTCTTCTAATTTTAAAATTAATATTTTTTCGTAAAGTTCAAGTTTTATCTTTTATTTAGTACCCGCTTTAGGTTTTGTCTCGTTTAGCTTTAAAGTACCATTTTGGTTTTATTCTCTCCTTTTTCATTAGGTTAATTTTATTTTCAGTCAAAAGTTAATTTCTTCGTTTAATTTTATTTTTATTAATTGTTTCGCTTTAAATTACGTCTTATTATTTGTTTTACTATTAGTTTTAATATCGTTTTAACTTTTAGTTTTTAATATTCAACTTGTTTTACTTTTATTACTTGCACTTGTCTTTGGTTTGTTTTTAAATACTTTTCGCATTTACTTTTTAATTAGTTATAAATAATCAACTTCTCTTTTTCTTAACCAAGAACAACTGAGTCGCACATTGAACCGGAAATCAATTCGATTAGACACCGAGAACGAACTTTCAACGAGTAAAAATTCAAGTTATTAAAATGGCGCCGCTGCCGGCTCTTTTCGTGAAGATCGAAGGTTTTTTGTGAGTGACGCGTTGGCTTTTGGGATCCGTTCACTTGTGAACGTTATTTTTCGTGTCCAAAAATTTTCAAAAATTCTAAAAACATCTGAAAAATCATAAAAAGCATTTCTTTTTCAAAGTTTGCACCAAAAATATTCTTCTTGCTTATCTATCTTTCTTTATGGATTTTTATGTCCATTGCGTCCGGTGTGGGAAACAATTATCTGGGAACAACTCTTGTCAATGGTGTACATGTGAGCGGTGCGGAAACGATATCGACTACACACAATTCGGATTTTGTCCCTTGTGCAACTCGACTAATTCATTCTTTTTGAACCCACCTCCTGTTCCCCCGTGCATCTATTGTGGAAGCGATTCTCATTGGCATGTTTCGTGCCCGGTTCGATACCCGTATGGTCACGGGCAAGAACCGGGGTACAATTATGACAATGATAATAGCTATCCACAAGACGCACCTGATTTTTCTCCACACCCGGTTTGCAACAACTGTGGGGGTCCTCACGATACCTATTATTGTCAACCAATGAATTATTATGAGCAAAATCCGGATCCTCAGTTTTCTTCACCTATGGATTATTATGAACCAAACCCGGTTTCTAATTCTTCTCAACCCATGAACAAATATGAGCCACATCCGTGCTATAATTCTGGTTTTCAAAATCTTGAGCCCCCACCGCACTCACTCGATCATCAGCCTCGTCACGGGATGAGTTACCAAGAACCAATTGACGATCTTGCTACAGCCTTTCACGAACAAAGAAACGATCTTGCTACAGCTTTTCAAGAGCAAACGAAAGAGCTTTTACACACGCTGCAAACTTGTATGGAGTCATTTTTACAGCAGCGAGATCAGACGAATACTCATATCCCTGAGCTTATTATTGACCCTTTAGATAATGAGGAGAGTGATGACGATATTGAGGTGATTTTCGACGAGGAGGAATTTCTAAAGCAACGCAAGACTTCTCCTATTCCTCCTTCGTCTATTGCTCCGTCCTTGACTCCTTTTGGAGAAAATGACTTTCTTTGGGATGATATTCAAGCTAGTTTGGGTCCCCTTAATCATAACTCTAACGATTCTTCAACCGATTGGGCAGACGAACTTCTTACAATTGCGAAACTTCTCAAGGAAGATCCTGTCTCTCCGCCTTATCCTGAAACGGTTACTAATGATGCTCCATCATTAGCTCCACCATCTAGCAATGAAGAACCAACTCAAATGCCCAAACATCCTATTCTCGAGGAGTTACATAATCAACACTCCTCTTATGAGAATTACGTTTACCACATTCGTGAGGATTTAACTTATCAACAATCCCCACAAATGAATGATGGTTTCGTACTTGATCGTGGTCTTTTCAAACGAATTTCTACACTCCTTATCTACGATGATATCGACAAGATCTGCGTTCATGAGGATAAATGCTTTGACCCGGGCGGTGAAATGGACCACTCTATGATTCATAATTTTACGGCTTTGCCAATTGGTCTGCATCCATTGTCTTTGGAGGATGACAATGTGATTCCCTTACCCACCCCACCTCCCGTCAATCTAGACTTCACTTGCTTTTCTGGTATTGAGAGAACCTTTTTACCATTCAAGACTTATCCTCCCGCCTCTCCTTCGTTGATGTCAACCGGGAACAAGGACAAGGTCTTTGATCCCGGTATTACATTCGAGGCTTCCCCATGGACCATTTAATTCGGGGACGAGTCAGGCTCGTGACTCGGTTAATATAAACAAGCGCTTTTTGGGAGGCAACCCAATTATCTATCTATGTTTATCATAAGTGTAGGGGCGAGCCCCGTGGTGTTTCTTGTTTTCTTTCTTATCATGTGCATGGATTATAGCTTCAAAGACACACTCTTGATGACTTTTGACGAACCATGATTCCGTGTTCCCTTCTTCCCGGTTCTATCCTAAACTCTTTTCGATTCACTATTTTATATTTCTCAATATTAAAATAGGAATCTCTTTAGTTGTCTCTTCCTTAGCAAGATTTAAACAAAGTGCACAATGTCCTAAGTGTAGGGGAGTTTACTCCCACATGCTTAAACATTGAGGACAATGTTTATATTAAGTGTAGGGGGGACTTCTATCGAAGTTAAGTGGCCTTTTCCTTGTATTTGTCCTCATTTTAACCGGAAAATCGATTTTTCGACATTTTTCAAAATTTTTAATCTATTTTGGCCTAGTTGTAGTCTCCTTTATTTTTGTTACTTTCTAGCATTTTAATAAAATGGTTTTAGCAAGTTTAGATATCTTAGATATATTAGGCCCGTTGTGAATATTTTGACTCAACCCGAGTTTACTTATCCAAGTTCACTCTAGCTAGTATCCTTAACCATGTAGACCTTAATTGGTTTATTAGGCTAAGCATCCACGACTCTCATTCCTTGAGATTTTAAATTGTGGAGAACGAGAAATGATAGAGTTGGTTACAAGTTTGGTATTCTCTCATTAACTTATGTGAGTTAATTATGATCTTTTTCTCCCATCACTTGCTAATAAATTATCTGCAATAAGTAAGGTCGTACAATTTGAAAAGTTACTTAGCTTCTAGCCCAAGATCGTTTAAAAGTTGCTCGGTAATGATAAGAGTTCATAGCCAAGGCATAACTTATGAAGCGGGGTGCGAAGATTGGCGAGTCCGAAAAGGCCCTAACAAGGCATGAGGATTCAATTTTATTGCTGAAGATCCAAAGTGATGTGAAAAGCATTATTCCCAAAATCAATATGAAGGATCAAGACTCACGACGAAAAGCAATCAACTCCCATAAAGATCATGGAGAAGTCTATCCGAAAAGACCCTAACAAGGTATGAGGATAAATAGATCCAAGTCCGAAAAGGAGGCGGATCGTTGTATCTCAAAATCCCAATTAGAGATTGAAGAAATAATCATGAAGTCGTGGTCAACAAAGTTGGAGTACCTCTCAAAAGTCTCCAAGTGAAGAAACTCTATGAACGATGAGAAGACCATTATCTCAAGAACGTCTCTCAAGATATGAAGTATGAAGTACATGCCAATATCGGCCCGAGAAAGGTCTCAAATCGCGAACCAAGTTATGCCAAGATATGAACTTTTTGATATCCCGAGAAGCAGTTTTAAGAGATTTTGTCCTTTAGCTAACTATTTATCAAATCGTCCTACTTTGCTTTCAGCTTAAATAAACTATCGAAATAAGTCCAACAATGCATCTTCATGATCATTCTAAGACAAAAATAAAATATAAGAGATACCCATAGGAATAAGGGAGTTTGAGTGATTAATTGAACCGCATGAGTAAATGTTTGTTATGCTAACTTGTACTAACAATGATCTTGTTTTTAAGCTTGGCATGGGGAACGTGAAACTTGAGGGTGATAAACATTCATGACATACAAGCCCTAATGTAAGTCTTAGATTTCTTTACAAGTTTCTTCCTTGTTGCATCTTGTTATTTTCTATCTTTTTGATTTTCCTTAGTTGTTTAATAAAGGCCAAGGTAGGTTGATTATGATGGAAAGTGTAAACCTTGCTTTATTGCTAAGCATTGCATGAGGGCATTGCAATGGTTAAGTGTAGGGGATTTGATAGGTGTGAAAACACCCATCTTTTCTACCACTTAATTACATTAAAACTGGACCTAAACGTATATTTTATGTCGTAAATGGCGGAATTATGCGTGGTTTGTGTTTTTATTGTGTTTCAGGGTCAAAATGTGAAAAGGAAAGAAAACACGGTCTTTCACGAGCTTTTATAGAAGAAAACGACAAAAGACGAAGTCGAAAGATCAAGAGTGGAAAAAGAACGGAAGTCCAAGACCAATTCGAAGATTTATCGAAGAAAAAGTCAAAGACGGAAGTTTAATAAAAAAAGCCGAAGAACTCGAGTCTAATAAATAAACAAATTATAAGACGAGTTTAATTAATCCCGAGACAAAGTCGATAAAGTCGAAGAACTTAAAAGACGAGAAGACGTGAAGAAAGAAAGAAAGAAGAGGCAACACATGCACCTCCCCATTTCCTATAAATACCCTCCTAAACTCATTTAGGAGGGTTGGTTAGTTTTAGTTTAGCTTAGTTTTTCTTTCATTTTTGTTGGTGATTCTAGAGAGAGAAAGTGACAGTTTCTCTCACTAGGATCCCAATCTTTCATCTTCCTTTCTTGTTGTTTTTAATAAAATCTTTACTTTTGATAGTTTAATTCTTGTTTTAATCTTAATCTTATTCTACCTTTCTTGATTTTGATTCATCTTTTATTCGAAATCTTTATGCTTTTTTTGTTTAATTGTGATGTTTGATTAAAAAGTTCATCTTTTTCTTTCCATCTAAGCTTTTATACGAATCAAGCTTTGAGCTTGACATGCTTATTGGCTTAATTTGTGTCTAGCTTATTCGTTTTAAGTTTTCTTAAAAGTTTTTATATTTTAAAGTTTGCTTATTTTGTGTTTGCTTATTTTGTGTTTTTATAAAGTTTATGAATTTCGTCTTTTAAAAGCTTTCAAATTTATGTTTATTAAGTTGTTCAAGTTTTGGTGTAGTAGCTTATTGGCCGTGCTTATTGATTTTCAAGCTTAACTTCATTTTCGGATTATTGCTTGTTTTCATCGCAATATTGGGGTTTTACCACATTCCGACGGGCAGCTTATGTTCCATCGCAATAACCCTTGTGGGTTCTACTTTGCGATGGCTTATGTTTTCATCCCCCTATTCCGATCGTGATTCCGATCGCACATTGCGATCGGGATTGCGACGGGGTTTAGGTTTGTATTGAGTCGAAATGCTGCCCATTTTTCTATTGCCACTTTCCGATGATTTTTGTACTTTAGTTATTCCGACAGTTTTTATTTTTTAGACATTTCGATAGTTTAAAATATAAAAATAAAAAAAAAAAAAAAAAAAAAAATATTGCGACACAAAAAAAAACCCATTCCGATACATAACATTGCGATGGAATGTTTGGCGCCAAAAAAAGTGAGCAGCTAGCTAGCTAGCTTGCTTGCTTATCTATTTATTATTTTTGTTGTTCCGTAATTGTTTAGTTTAATCTGAAAGTTGTTCCGATTTTATTTCTGAAAGTTACGTATTTTTAGTTATATTTTTCTTCTAATTTTAAAATTAATATTTTTTCGTAAAGTTCAAGTTTTATCTTTTATTTAGTACCCGCTTTAGGTTTTGTCTCGTTTAGCTTTAAAGTACCATTTTGGTTTTATTCTCTCCTTTTTCATTAGGTTAATTTTATTTTCAGTCAAAAGTTAATTTCTTCGTTTAATTTTATTTTTATTAATTGTTTCGCTTTAAATTACGTCTTATTATTTGTTTTACTATTAGTTTTAATATCGTTTTAACTTTTAGTTTTTAATATTCAACTTGTTTTACTTTTATTACTTGCACTTGTCTTTGGTTTGTTTTTAAATACTTTTCGCATTTACTTTTTAATTAGTTATAAATAATCAACTTCTCTTTTTCTTAACCAAGAACAACTGAGTCGCACATTGAACCGGAAATCAATTCGATTAGACACCGAGAACGAACTTTCAACGAGTAAAAATTCAAGTTATTAATAATCCACTTTTTCAAGATGATGTGGATGATTCTTGCTCCACTTTGGACGCTTCTCCCATTTATGATTCTCCACCGGTCTTCGATGCTTATGATGATGATGATTCTAGCTCAGACTCGGATGATTATGATGACCTTACTTCTGAGTATCCGGACATGCCCACGTATGATGATTTCGATGAGGCTGATACTCTTTCGAGCGATTCTTCACATGCTGAAGATCCTCCGCCATCACTCGATCCTACTTTGGACGATTACTCATTTGAGGAAGTCTTCTCTGCATTTCTTAACACTTACTTCCCTCATGAGAGTGATGCTCCTCCTTTGGACTTTGAAGATTATCGTCTTGATCCTACTTTGGATTTGAAGCACATTCTTTCAAAGGAGCAGAAACCGGTCGACACCAATATCCGCAGCACGTATGAGTTAACACCTCTTTGTCCCCCTTCTGAGGACGAGGTTGTGCTTCTTCGCGGATCTTCTTCCCATTCTGCTGAGCCTGAGTGCTATTTTCCCTTAAAGGAAAAGGTGTTCGACCCCGGTATTGAAGTCATTAAGCCATCTCAATATCCACCTGATGTAATAAAAGGAAATATCTTTGGAACTTATGGAAATCTGCTTGCACCACTTCACCCTTGCTTCCACCGTGCTCCATCTTTGCTTAAGGGAACCTTGCCACTTCTTCTTTGGCTTGCCTTGTTCGCCTTAAGCTTGTGTTATTTGATGGACGAAAACTATGTCTTTGATCCTGGTGGATATGTTTCATGCTTCTTCCGTTGGTGATCAAGGTCGATTCAGGCTAATGACTCGGTTAACAAAAATCAAGCGCTTCTTGGGAGGCAACCCATGCACCTATCTTTTCGCTTTCTTTATCATAAGTGTAGGGGAGACCCGTTGGTGTTTGCTCTCTCCTCTTTTCTTAATCAGGGATTCGAGCTTCAATGATCTACTCTTGATGATTCTTGACGACCCGTGATTCCGTGTTCTACTTCTTCCCGGTTCTATCCTAAACTCTTTTCGATTCACTATTTTATATTTTCTCAATATTAAAATAGTAATCTCTTTAGTTGTCTCTTCCTTAGCGAGATTTAAAAAACGTGCACAATGTCCTAAGTGTAGGGGCGTTTACTCCCACATGCTTAAACATTGAGGACAATGTTTATCTTAAGTGTAGGGGGATTTCTATCGAAGTTAAGTGGCCTTTTCCTTGTATTTGCCCTCATTTTAACCGGAAAATCATTTTTCGACATTTTTCAAATTTTTTGATCTCTTTTGGCCTATTAGTTTTTCCTTTTGTATAGTTATTTTCTTTCTTTGCTTAGAATAAATGTTTAATTAAGTGGTTTTAATTTTCAAACGTTGTGAATCTTTTGACTCAACCCGAGTTTACTTATCTTAGTTTACTCTAGCTAGTATCCTTAACATGTTTAAGTCAAGTTTTGCTAGGCTTTTATATAGGGAGCTATAAAACGCGAAAGTCTTAACTCTCACGGGTTAAGAACAAGAACTTTTCGCAAGTTCCTATAATTGATCCTAGAGAGTCGTTTATCAAGGGAACTTTAAAACGCGATTTCTAAACTTGAAAAAGTCTAAGAATTTGCAAGATCCTATAGGCGACTAGAAAACCCAAAACTTTGATTTAATAGGCTAAGCATCCACGAGTCTCATTACTTGAGATTTTTAAACTGTGGAGAACGAAAGATGATAGAGCCAATTATAAGTTCGGTATTCTTTCGTGAATTTATGTGAGTTAATTATAAGCCTATTCTCCCATCGCTTGCTAATAAATTTATCTGCAATAAATAAGGTTGTACGATTTGAAAAGTTACTTAGCTTCTAGCCCAAGATCGTTTAAAAGTTGCTCGGTATGGATTAGAGTTCATAGCCAAGGCATAACTTATTGAAGCGGGATGCGAAGATTGGCGAGTTCGAAAAGGCCCTAACAAGGCATGAGGACTATATTTTGTTGCTGAAGATCCAAAGTGATGTGAAGAATCATTTATCGAAAATCAATATGAAGGATCGAGACACACGACGAAAAGCAAAAACTCCCCAAAAGTCATGGAGAAGTGTATCCGAAAAGACCCTAACAAGGTATGAGGATAAATAGATCCAAGTCATTAAAGGAGGCGGATCGTTGTATATCAAAGTCCAAAATAAAGATTGGAGAAAAATGAAGAAGTCGTGGTCCAAGTATGAATCTCTCAAAACTTCGAGTGAAGAAATTCCATTATGAAGAGAAGACCATAATTTCATGAACGTCTCTCAAGGTTTGAAGTATGAAGTCGCTGCCAAATATCGGTCCGAGAAAAGTCTCAAATCGCGAAGCGAGTTATGCCAAGATATGAACTTTATGAGGTCCCGAGAAGCAGTTTTAAAAGATTTTGTCCTTTAGCTAACTATTGATTAAATCGTTCACTTTATTTTCAGACTAAATAACTATCGAAATAAGTCAATCAATGCATCCTTGTGATCATTCTAGACAACAATAAAATATAAGAGATACACCTAGGAATAAGGGAGTCTAAGTGAGTAATTAACCCACATTAGTTCGTGTTAGTTTACTAACTTATAATAACAATGATCTCGTTTTTAAGCTTGGTTTGGAGAAAGTGAAAACTTGAGGATGATGATCGTTCACAACATTTTCCAAAACCCAAGGTATGCTTTTTGATTTCTTTACTATTAATGTTTATAACTTTCTATCTCTTTAATAAAGGCCAGCGTGGATTGATTATGATGAAAACTGTAAACGTGCTTTGTAACTAATGCATTGCATGAGGACATTGCAATGGTCAAGTGTAGGGGATTTGATAGGTGTGAAAACACCCATCTTTTCTACCACTTAATTACAATAATAACCGAGCCAAAACGTGTATTTTATGTCTTTTATGTCGGAATTATGCGTGGTTTGTGTTTTTGTTATGATTTAGGACGAAAAGGTGAAAAGTAGAGAAAACACGGGAATTCACGGGAATTTACGGACTTTTATTGAAGAAAAAGACGAAAGACGAAGTCAAGAAGTCAAGAGTGCAAAAAGAACGGAAGTCCAAGACCAATTCTGAAGATTTATCGAAGAAAAAGTCAAAAGACGGAAGTTTACTTAAAGCCGAGGAACTCAAGTCTTATTTATCGAAGAATTAAAAGACGAGTCCAAAGAAATTCCCGAGCCAAAAGTCATCCAAGTCCAAGATTAACAAAGAGATTAAGAAGGAAGGACTTAATGGCGCAATTAAGAAGAAAGGAAGGAGGGGAGGAAGCTTCCTCTAACCACCCTCCTAATCTCCTATAAATACTTCTCATTTTCATTCATTTGTTCTTGTTGACTAATCGTGACAATTAGTTCTTCAACCTTTACTTTTATGCACCTTGAATTACTTGCACCTTTAAATTACATGTCTTGAACTTTTGATTGTTTTAAATCATTTATTTTCATAGCTTATTTTGTTTATTTTCAAGTTTATATAGTTTTTATAAAAGTTATTTTCGTATAAAAAGTTGTTTTTCTTAAAGTTTATCCTTTTCGTGTTTTAAAAGTCTTTAAATTTCTGTTTAATAGCTTTTTCTTAATCGGTTTGCTTTATTGTTTTAGTCTTGTGCTTATTAGGATAGTAGCTTATTTGTTTTGCTTATTTTTTACCTTTTCTTCCGTATTCCGATCTTACAATCGGAATAGGGTTTAGATATTCCGACCAGCGTTCCTTGCTTGGTCGGAAAAGGGTTTAAGTATTCCGATTGGTGGTGTATCTTGGTATTCCGATCAGGGTAAGGTAAGTGGGTATTCCGATCTGAACTAGTGACAGTTATTCCGATCAGTGCTTAACTCCTCATTTCGATCGAGGTGCGTGTTTGGTATTCCGATTGGGACTAGTGACAGTATTCCGATCAAGGGGTCCTATCAGCATTCCGACCAGCATCTATTCCGATCAGGTAACTTTATATTCCGATTGAGGTTTGCAGTCATTCCGATCAAGGTAAGATCATCATTCCGATCAGAGGGTTTTGGTTATTCCGATTGGGTAAGTGACAGCATTCCGATTGGGTTCCGACCATCATTCCGATCTAGTTGACTGTGGACTGATCGGAATATATTCCGATTGGGCTGTTTTCTTTATACTTTGTCTTGTTTAATTTTCACGTTATCATTTTAATACTTGTCTAATTTTAATTTCCCCCAAGCTTTTAATTCTTGTCATCTAAGTAATTTACTTTCTGTCACATTTTTAAATATCGCACCTTTCGTTTAATTAGACTTAGATTTATTTCAACGCCATTTTACTTTAACGCTATTTACTTTACCGTCATTTTTCATTTACGTCTTTGCACATTTATTTTAAAAACAACCAAAAATATTTGTTTTACCAAATACAACTGAGTCGTACTTTAAACCGGGGATCAATTCGTTAAGATTTCAAGAACAAGAACTTTAACTTTTTACATACAAAATCTTAATTTCAGTTACAAGAGTATGAGTGATGGAAAGTACATGGAATTAGGAAACATCCAGGATATCCATGTTTTTGTGGTACTTTGTTTTGGATAATGGTAGAACATTCATCATTTAGAAAAGCTGAAGATACATCTTTAAACTTATGTTTGCTTTTGGAAAGTTCTTTGAGAAATTTGCCATAGTTTGGCATTCCAGCCAGAACATCGACTAAAGGCATGTTAATTCTACCTTCTTGGATTAAGTCGAGGAATTAACTATACTTATCTTGCATTCTTTTGCTTGCGTAAGCGTTGGGGGTATGGTACTTCTGGTTTATAAGGTTTTGGTGTTGGGTTTGAGTTTTCAGTGGGTTTGGTTTTGGTTGGTTGGGCTTCATCCTCATCGTCACTATCGAGTGGGTTTTCGATTGGTGTGTCTTTGGTAGGTTTGGTAGGTGATTCATAAGATAAACTACTCCGCGTGAATACGGCATTCACATGTTCATTACGAGCTTGTGGTGGTTGATATTTGTTGTTGTTTTTGGGGTTTGGGTTGGTGTTGCTAGGTAAAGAACCAGAAGCGCGATTCGATTGCTTATCGGCAAAACGATCAAACTTAGCTTTAAGGTTTTGAATGGAAGCTTGGTGGTTTTTGTTTGAAGTCTCGAAACTTTGTTTTGAGGTCACTGAATGTATCTCGCACGAAAAGGTTGTTTTTCTTTGAGATTCCAAAAAATTGTCGAGCTTGGTTTCGAGGTTGGGTTTGTTTTCGGTTTGGTTGGGTTTCTTTTCGTCTCGATCGTAACTTGGTTTATCGTTAGATATCTAATTATCGCGGTCACGATTATGATAATCATTATAAAATCGAGTTCGGTGAAAGGTGTTCATGAAATTGGCTTCTTCTTCCTTTGTCATAGGCGTGTCATCGTCATCACATTCACTAGAACGATGGTTTCCTCCATAGTGTTTGCAGGTTTCACGACTTTTGTTTTTTATCTCTTTATATTGAGTGTTGATTTTGAGACACATGGTGTCCATGCGAGCCATAATTTTTCAGAGTCGGTTGGGTTGTTTCTTTCTTCGGAAAAAGCTACAGTTTTTCGTAGGTTTTTGTTTTTGTGATTTTGGACCAATCAAGCTTGAGTAAGACTTTGTCATCTAACGATTGGTAAGCTTGGTTAGGGGTTTTGTAAAGGAAAATATCGCCCGTTGCGACGTTTAATGCATCTTGGGTAGCATCGTCAAGTCCATGATAGAAAATCTTGATTATTCCTTCCTTTTTTAGTCCATGACCATGGCAGTTTCTGAGTAATTCTTTCATTCTTAACCATGTGTCAGTGAGAGTTTCTCGATCTTGTTAAGAAAAGCTTCGGATTTCTCCGAGGAATTTTTCAAACAGGACAGGAGGAAAGAATCGGCTAATGAAAGCGGTTCTAAGACCTTCCCATGTTCGAATGGTTCCTTCGTTAAGTTCGTCGAGCCATGACTTGGCTTCTCCAGTGAGGGATGATGGAAACATCATGAGTTGAACGGCTTCGGCTTGTCCTTCTCCATAGTTAAACTTTTTGCATATTCCGCTAAATTCATGGATGTGTTTGTGAGGATCGGTTTTGATTCGACCATCAAATTGGTGGTTTTTGACAAGTGTCAAGTGGTTTCCTTTGATTGCAAAAATGTTCGCAATTTCAGGTAAAACGATTGTGGAGCAAGGAGTTGGTGCTACAACTCTATCGGCTGACCACATTGGTTCATCATCGGTGTCCGACATTAGATCGTAACGGTTGATGAGTTTGGTGAGAAATATGAATTGAGAAAGATTGTCGAAAGGTTGGTTGATTGCGCGAGGTTGATATTGCTTGTATCTCTTATCAAAAGGTACACGAAGGTGAAGTCTACGTAACCTTCGGTTAAGGGTACATTCAGGTTCTGATAATGGTGGAGTTTCGGATGAACGGGTGTGCATCCAACAAGGGTTTTTGGTTTTCCGGAAGAAATGTGCAGCGCACTTTTTGGATTGTGTGGCGTACTTTTGTTCGCAACAGGAAGTGCGGCGCACTTTTTTGATTGTGCGGCGTACTTTCTATACTACAGAAAATTTTTGGGTTTTGTTTGAGTGGGAAATGGTTCAATTCTTCAAATATTACAAAAGTTTTGGTTACAAAACAGGATTATAAGTGCCCAGCAGCGGCGCCAAAAACATGATGTTTGTTTTGCAAGTCTTAAATTTATATTACAAGGTTTAGACAATACAATGGACTAGAAATACAAACACGGGCAAGTATACCCTTTCGTTCGTAATATAGCTTGTAGTGGTAAGCCAGAATCGTTCGCTGAGATTTAGTTTCGTTTTGGTAATCAATATAATAATTGAAGAAAGAAATGATTGATATGAATAATAATAGTAACAAATATGACTAATATGGGATCGTATGAGTTCGTGATGATGATAATAATCATCGAGATATGTTATGTAGGTAAAGAGTGATAATCCTTTTTCGTCAAAATGGTGTTTACACAATTTACTTTAGGGTGATTCAAGACTTGTGTTTATTCGAGAGACTAAACACAAAACAAGTTGCCAACGAGTTCAATATTTTATCACGGTTTCTAAGCGGATTTCTCCAACCAAAGATTCAAAACCATAGACAAGTCCTTAAAGACTTATTACAACGATTTGCGTTTCTCAATGGCAAGCCATCATAACAAATCAACTCTAGATAAAATATAGTTTATAGAACTAGGTGGTAAAATGGTTCTACAACACTAGCTTGAGATCAATTTATAAAGGATCATATCATAGCATCATCACTAATCATAGTCACATACCCATATAGTCACAAATAGCTTAGCCTAACATAGTAATCAAAGTAACAAATGGAAAAGAGTAAGAGAACATCATACTTAGATTTGATCGAATGAACGAGTACACAAGTGTCACGATTGTATCGTTCCTCCAAGAATCTAAGAGTGGAATACTCTCGTTACAAGTATTTCCCAAAAGTGGATAATACTGAAAATACTACTAAGAAGCTAAGAATACTCGGATTAGAGTAGTAGTTTTAGAATGAGATATGTCAAATGAGTAAAAATGGCTGCTATTTATAGTGCTGGCTGAGAGCAAATGTGTGTCGCACTTATCCGAAAGTGCGTCGCACTTTGGATGTGGGAATTTGCACTGCACTTCTGACAATGTGTGTCGCAGTTTTGTGTGTTCCAGAATCTTCTTACAATAGTTTGGATAAATTGCACAATAAGGATCCTCCTTTGTATTTTCTTCACTTTGCTTGTCCATACTTCATACTTGCATATAAAACGCAATATATTAAGTATCAAAAGCTCTTATTTATAATAAAAAGTGGCATTATAATAATGTGTTGAATATGTATATATTGGTCGTTATCAATTTCTAAGAAAGGATTAGAAGTGGATCATGCTAATGTTGATGTTATTGCTAAACTTCCCCCACCTACTACTGTGAAAGGAGTTAGGAGCTTTTTGGGACATGCGGGTTTCTATAGACATTTCATATAAGACTTTTCTAAGATAGCTATACCCATGACCGACCTCTTGGAAAAAGAGGCTCCTTTCATATTCACACAAGAGTGCTTAGAATCTTTTGAGATCCTTAAAGAAAAATTGACCAAGGCTCCAGCTTTGGTTTCACCAAATTGGGATTTTCCTTTTGAACTCATGTGCGATGCTAGTGACTATGCGGTGGGATACATTTTGGGACAAAGGATTAACAAAAAACTTCCAACCTATACACTATGCTAGTAAGACAATGACGGGTGCTCAAATGCATTACACTACCACGGAAAAAGAATTGTTAGCCATTGTGTATGCTTTTGAGAAATTTCGCCCCTATCTTGTTCTTTCAAAGACCATAGTGTATACGGACCATTCCGCTCTCAGATACCTTATGACAAAGCAATATGCTAACCTAGATTTTTAAGATGGGTTTTGTTGCTCCAAGAGTTTTCTATAGAGATTCGTGATTAAAAGGGAGCCGAGAATTTAGCCGCGGATCATTTGAGTAGAATTGAGGATCCATTTCAAGGAGATTTACCTCATAAGGAAATAAATGAATCCTTTCCTCTTGAGGAACTCATGTCTATCTCTTCACAAGAGGATGCCACCCCTTAGTTTGTGGATATTGCAAACTATCTTGTGGGGGATGTGCTAATTGAGGGTCTTACTTCCCAACAAAAGAAAAAGTTTCTAAAAGAAGCTAAATATTCCTTTTGGGACGACCCTTGCCTCTTATGTGCGGATCAAATCATAAGACGATGTGTAGATGGACTCGAAGCTTTTAAGATCTTAGAAGCTTTCCATAAAGGACCCACGGGGGGGGGGGGGGGCATTTTGGGCCTAAATACACGGCTAAGAAAGTCTTTGATTCGGGTTATTATTGGCCTTCGATCTACAAGGATGCACAAGATATGGTAAAATATTGTGATGTATGCCAAAGACAAGGAAACATTAATCAACGTGATGAGATGCTACAAAATTTCATACAAGAGTGTGAAATATTAGATCTATGGGGAAAAGACTTTATGGGACCTTTTCTATCTTCCAAGGGAAATAAGTACATACTCGTAGCGGTGGATTATGTTTCAAAGTGGTTTAAGGCTAAGGCCTTGCCTACTAATGATTCTCAAGTTGTAGTGAAATTCTTGAAGCAATTGTTTGCTAGATTTGGTGTACCTCGTGCCATTATTAGTGATCGCGAGACTCATTTTTGAAATGATCAATTTACTCGAGTCATGAAGAAATATGGTGATAACCATAGACTTTCTACCGCGTATCACGTACAAACCGATGGGAAAACTGAGGTCACTAATCGTGGTTTGAAAAGAATTTTGGAACGTACGGTGGGAGAGAACCGCGCTTCATGGGCGGATAAACTTGATGATGCATTGTGGGCTTTTCGAACCGCATTTAAAACACCTATAGGTTGCACACCTTATCATCTTGTATATGGAAAAGCATTCCACCTCCCTTTTGAGTTGGAACACAAGGCTTCATGAGCTTTAAAATGGGCTAACTTTAACCTTAATCAAGCAGGCTCACATAGGAAGAACCAACTCATTGAGAGGAATGAGCTTAGAACCAATGCTTATGAGAATTCATTGCTATATAAGAAGAAAACTAAGCTAATTCATGATGCCAAGATTAAGAACCGTGAGTTCAAAGTTGGAGATTCAGTTTTACTTTATAACTCACGGTTGAAGCTTTTTGCGGGCAAGCTTAAGTCACGATGGACCGGTCCATTCACTTAGCTCAAGTGTTTCCATATGGGACAATTGAGTTATCTCAACCAAAAGGCCCAAATTTTAAAGTGAATGGCCATCATGTGAAGCATTATTTTAGGGAGGACATTTCTATTGAAATGGTTCAAGAGACACCCATTTTCCCCATGAATTCATTCATTGTGGGATGAGTTGAGCTAGAGACTCCTTAAATCAAGCTTGAATAACAAGGTTAGATCATCTAGAGTAGACTTTGGTAGGTTAGGACTAATAAAAGGGTGATATAGTTGAGATGAAGTGTAGGGGGTGCCTATCTTTTGTCTTTTTGGTGTTTGTGTAGCGTTGCTTTCTCTCATTTCATACATGGAGCTTATGGAGGAGGCCCTCATATCGGGTTCACTTTGATACTTTTGTGATTCAAACTTGACTATTAATAATTTCTAAAATGAATTCACTTTAGTAGCCCTTTCCTTAGCTCGAGTTAAGCAAAGTACGCAATGTCCTAAGTATAGGGGAGTTTACTCCGATACTCTTAAACATTGAGGACAATGTTTATCTTAAGTGTAAGGGGTATTCTATTGAAGTGACCTTGCCTAGACCATTTCCTTTGCTTTCATGATAATTGGGAAAATTAGATTTTCAACATTTTTCAAATTTTTAATCTACTTTGGCCACAAAAATATTGCAATCATAATTTTTGCATAAATCAATTTTCATTTGCATAACACATTTACATTGTATATATTTCTTCTTTTATTTTTCATCAAATACAAATGAAAAAGGAAAAAATTATAATAAAGGATATTGTTTAACAAGTTTAGACATCTTTGACATATTAGGCCCATCATGAATATTTTGACTCAACCTGAGTTTTCTTATTCAAGCTTACTCTAGCTAGTATCCTTAACCATGTAAACCTTTCATTTGGTTTATTAGGCTACGCATCCACAAGTCTCATTATTTGAGATTTTTAAATTATGGAGAACGAGAAATGATAGAGTTTGAAGTAAGTGTAAAGGGCTAAATAAACCTCATATTAATTACTTGTGTCTATTTTACCCATTTCGTAATCTTACTTTCTTGTCAATGCATGTATATTTTGTTAATTAATAATCAAGAACGGTTTTAATCGGTTTGTAGTCTCTTATAGGGGTGAGCGACCGACAACCGAAAACTGACACAAACTGACAGAAACCGAAGCCGATCGACACAAACCGACCAAATTCGGGTCGGGATTCGGGATGGGTTTTTCATGACTTCGGGACTCGGTTTGGGTCGAGACTCAGGATTAATTCGGGATCGCACAAAGATAACCACACAAATCAGGAGTAACTTGGGCCAAAATCGGTTCGGTTCGGGACTCGGGCCTAACTCGGGTCGAGATTCGGTTTGAGTTTTTCATGATTTCGGTTTTGGGATAAGTCGGGATCGGGTCAGGACGGGTCGGTTTCGTCCCCATACTCACCCTTAGTCTCTTATGCATTTTTACTAATCATTCGTGGTTGGTATAAGTATGTCTTAAGATTCTAAGTTAGAACGTTTTATGTGACAATCCGTCAATTTATGGTTGATATTTTATTCTCAATATTTATTTGAAAACATTATTTTAATGTTACAATATGAACTCACTTATTTTTGGGAAGTAATTTGGATTTACGTCTTGAAGTAGCGTCGACTACGTCTAAACCGGAGGATTCAACGTTACGTGCTTACGTTTACATACACCGTCTTTTGTGACAGCCCGACATTTCAGAAAATAAATTTGTCTCTGAATATTATTTTGAGATTTTAAATTTGTGTTGGTTCATAAACTCACAAATTTACGAGAAGAGATTAGGACTTACGATTTTAATTTAACGTCCTTTACGACTAAACCGGAAACCCTAGGATTACGTATTTACGTTTTTGAACTCCGTTTTTGATGAGACAATTTTTATTGGATTCGTTTTGTGCCGTTGATTCATAATTTATAAAAACGTTTTCGTAAAACGACCCGAGGGCACGCAAATCGAGGAAACTAGAATCGAGGAGTACCCGTAAATAAATGGGGATGAGACAAGTGGGACACTTGTCCCACCCCCACTCAAACCGGTCTAACTAGCCACTACACCACTTGATGTGGCAAGTATAAGCTATGTTGCTTACACATGGCTTAAGTCTTACAACTTAAGCTACCATTCCAACACAAAACCATGTCTACTATACCACTTACTAATTTCAACATGCAAAACCACCCAATTTCCTCTCTACTCTCTCATCTATGTCGTCCCATATCTCAACCAAAACACCCCATTCATACCATTTTTAACCACAAACATATGTTATAATTAACATATGTTAATCTCCATTCAAAAAGATGAAGATTGGTGCAAGTAATAACATCCAAGGAGGAGTTTTCATGGTGTCTTGGGGCTGATTTTCTACAAGGAGTTCATGAAGCATGGTGGTCTTGAAGATGGTCTTGGTGATTCACAAGTTTCTCCATCAAAATCCATGTTTTGATCACAACCTACATCATCATGGTGGTATAAAGATTGTCCTCCTCATCCTCTTGTTATTTTTGGTTATGTAATCATGTATTTTATTTCCTATTGTATATGTTTATGATGATTATATGATGATAAAAATATTGTGTGGGGATTTGGTGTTGATAAACATGCTTAAAAAGATGAAAAACTATAAGAAACAAGGCTAAAATCTTGTCTAAATTTTTTGGCTGTATAAAACAGTAAAGAAACATGTCATGAACTGATAAAATGATGAAGTAGAATTGATATACAGTAAGATATGAGTCTTGTACACATGTGAGAGTTGTCCATGCAATGGAATCATTGTAATGAGTGAGATATGATCAAAACAAGTTTAAGGTACAAATCTGAGTTCACTGTTTTGGACGATTTTTAGAAAATACTTAGAAGATGATTCAACAGTAGCTATAGAGGAGTTAAATGGAGCACATATCATTTAGTTAATGTGATAAAAATTTGAGCTTCTATCTCCATATAGATCTCTAGATATGGCAGTTTTGGTGAAAGTGAAGATAAAAATCAGATTTTGGAAATTAAAGTATAATACTATTATATAAGCACTCAAAATTTAATAGTATAAAATATAAATTAAAACCCACTAACTTATATAATACATTTATATAAATATGTACAATGTTAAATAAGTGGACATTTTATAAAAATGGTAACTTGTTAAGTTTTATAAGTTATAAAACTATAAACATGATTTTTACGACTTTTTCGGCTAATACCGTAAAATTAACGTTTTTGTTAAATAAAACTTAGATGGTTGGACCCGTCTAATGTAAACTTTATAAAACTTATATAATGATATAGAAACTTGTATAACAAGTAAAAACCGATAAGACCCGAACTATAGGACATACAGACGTTAACGGATTAAATTAACGTTATTGGACTAATAATACAACAAAAATGGACTAAAACACTTATACACTTATTATTGGGCTTAACCCATTTAGGCCCAACTTGTAAAGTGTAGATACTGATAATATAAGTATAACATGGATTGATACAAGTTAAAGAACTTATAATAAGTTTATTAGACTTAAAACGCGTAAATAGGTAAAACTAGTAAACTAGTAAAAAGATACCAATACGTAAACACTAAAACGAGTTAATGAGAATATGTAAACCCACTTGATCATCATATATAAATAATCATCATATGTATACATAATTGTTATTTTTATAAAGTCATTGGACAATGGTTTGTCTAGGTTTCCGTGATTGAAGCACGTACCGTACGTCCGAGTTGCCGATAACCCGCTTTCCCACATCAACGTGAGTTCATAGCCTCGCACTCTTTTAAATGTTTTTATGAAATGTTTTATAAACCCGCGAGGGAGATAACATGTTAGTTTTTATAAAATAGGACACCATTTGTCCCGATTGTTTGTTTATTGATTTGGACCCGAATGATTGTATGACCCGATTGTATGACCCGATAAATGATTAAAGGACCCGACAGATGAAATTACATGGATTATTAAAGTTAGGTTATGTCACTAAAAGTCCCATTAGCATGAATTGTGAACTACCGGGATTTGGTAGACGCTTATGCATATAATAGTACTATTTGGGGACGATCACCCCAGTTCGCGCCTTGACGGTTGATCCCCGTCGTGCCACATTGATTGGTAAGCGAATTTATGTATGAGAAGATTTCTATAGCGTGACCTTTGTGACGACACGCTACTTTAAATGGGCAAATTGAGTATCGGGTTAGCTACCCGTTGTTTGGTTTAGTAAGGTAACAATGTCATGCGGCTTATAATAATCCAACTAACGAAATACTACTAGACGCACCGAATTACGATGTATTGCCTGACTAGCAATACAGGGTCATACTATTGATATTATGTTCGTGTTTTGGTTTTCATAACCATATTCATATAACGGTTTTTATTTTCATACAACGTTATAAGACGTATTGTATGATGTTTTTACGACATTGGTTCGTATAATGATTTTTAAGGCATATGCCTATATTATGATTTGGATAAAGATTTGTATAAAATGATTTTGGCTATTTTATGGCCTATTACAATGGTTTGTACGAAATGATTTTTGGTAATAATTTTTATACCAAAGTTATATTGATGGAATTTATTAAACTCTATGAATTCACTCGGCGTTATCGCTGACCTTTTCTTTTAACATGTTTTATCTCAGGTACTTGAAGGTAATTCTCGGGAAGACGACAAGAATTCATGGCCCGCACTTAAACAATATTTTCCATTCAAATACTTTGTAAAACTTTGTATGAAATATAATGACTTGGGACCGATGTAACTTTGATATTTATGAATGGAAATGATTTATTATTAAACGACGTGATTTTTATGTGTTGTCTATGATGTGAGTAATGTGCTATCCCGTAACACCAACGAGTCTTCCGCTGTATCGAGTTGTATAAATTTGGGGGTATTACAGTTTGGTATCAGAGCTCTCGTTATAGAGAACGAAAGATTTTTAAAACCAAGGTTTTGAATAAAATATTTCAAAATCTTTTAACTATAAACATTTTTCACAAATGTCTAAAAATCTTTTGACTATAACGGTGCCGAAGAATTCCCGAGTTACCGACAAGGCCAAGACTGAGAAGTGTTATTTTAATATATATATAACTTGGATTATATATATATGATGTAACTTTATTACATGATTGTTTGATGATTATTTTGATTTTTATACGTGGTATTTATACGACGTAGATTGTCACAAGGAACCCTAAATTCCCCTAGTAAATTAATCGAAGTTATTCTCGTAGGAATTCTAGCTATCCTAGATCTAAACAAGTTATGGATAATTATGATCCCAACAAATGGTTGATACTCGTAGAAATGTAGATATTAGTTGATTGTGATATTGAAAAAGAATTGGCGAGATTAAATCTGATATCGATGTCATGACGATCTTTCCTTATAGAGTGGAGTTTGACAAAACGTTACCACCTAGAAAGATGTCATCTGATTCGTTGTCACCCAATTCTTAAATTGAAATCGAAAGGGGGAATGTTGCACTTGAGGCTGTCATTGGAACCATTACCCAAAAGCCTCATGCCACTAATACCTTTCCGAGAAGTCTAATTGAATGTATGAGTCATCTCATACTAGTGACTCATTTGATAATTGTTGTTGTAAGAGCTAATAGGATTGGAAATTAAGTGTTGATCATATCGAGCTTATATTGCTCTATTAAGGTTTAAGAATAAGATTGAAAAATGAGGTAGGATATCGCATTAAGTATGAGTTGACTGAAACTTGAATGAAGTAAAATTTAACTTGTATGGAATAAGAAATTGTTAAGAGGAAGTTGTTGAGTCCTGTGATTGAATTATAAGGTTTTAATTGATTGATTGATTCGTGTTAAGGGTTGTTCCTAGGCCATTGTCCACTAACGAGGATGCCTGATAGTTGTAGAAATACGTCTTTTAGGAAAAAGAGCGTAAATAGGGCAAGCGTGCACGACGATTTAGGAAAACCGTGTGTAAATGACCCAATGAAGTGAGTTCGTTCTCGAGGAGGCTAGTGTGTTGTGAATTGAATTGATTTTGATTGATGATTTTATTAAGAAGAAAAGAGAATAGAAATGAGAAAGGAAAGAAAGGACGGTTACGAAAACAAATTAAACTAAGACGAAAAAGGCGAACACGCAAAACCGTAAAAACTACAAAAATTAAAAATTTAACCTAAAAATTCCTAAAAATTACTAAAAATCCACAATAAAATTCTAAGAGTTTACAAAAAATCCAAACTTGCTAAAACCTTTTAATTAATTAAATAATGACTTTTTAATGCTAATTAAAGCCCTAAAAATCACAATTAATTATTAAAAAGCCCTAAACAAGATCTAATAGTTTGTAAACCTCAAAAATATCCTAAATAAGCTAAAAACCATTTTTAAAAATTTTAAAACCAAATTAAACTATTTTTTAACACTTAAAAACTATAAAAATCAATTAAAACTTAAATTAATTCTAGAAATTAAATGAAAAGTCCTAAAAAGATTTGGAAAGTTACAAAGTTCCTAATTATGTGTCTACAATCTAGGAAAAATGAAAAAAGTAGAAAAAACAAACTTTCTATTTTTAATAATAAAATAACAATAAAATAATAAAAAAATAAAAGGTTTATAAATAAATTCTAAAAAATTACCAAAAATCCTAAATAATGTAACTAAGACAAAAATGTAATTAAAAGTTTCTAAAACCTATTTAATAATTTTATATTTAATTTCAAAGTTGGTAAAAAACCCTAAAATCTTATAAAATTAAAAATTATACTTTTTGAAAACTTTATTGAATGTAAACCTCAAAAACATAAATCAAAACCTAAAAACTATTTTTTTGGATTTTTAAAATACTTTTTGCTATTTTTAAACTACTTTCTAAAAATTAAACTAAAAATAATCCTAATAAATAAATTAAAAACGGGAAAAATAAACTTTTTGGACAGAAAAGTCCTAAAACCTAATACAATCCTAGGAAAATTGCTAAACAGTAAAAATCTCAAAGAAATAAGCTTAAAACAGCTCAATTATAAGTTGTTAGCTAAATAAGCTACAAACCAAACAACCCTTAAATAGAATTTGAAATCAAAGCTATCAGTCAAAGTCCCTAGGGCGCAGATGGTTAACACGTTTGGTTGTGGGAGGAGTGGCGCAGGTTCGAGTCCTGGCCACGTCCTTTTTTATTTTTATTTTTTTTTTCTTTTTAACTTTTTAAAACACAAACCTGTAACCTTTTTACTCACCAAAACACAATTCCAAATCCAATTTTAACAAGATACAATCAAGATTGGGCCAAAAACGTGCTCGGTAACTTTTTATGAAGAACACAAAGAAGGACTTTCTTCACTTGTGCAATTTTACCAAGAGGACTTGGTCTTGTGATTATGTGGATGTTTTTGATGGACAACAAGGCACCCTTGTACTCTGTTGAGTACAAGGAGTCAAAATAAACAAGAAATCAAGCAAGCTATCACACAAAATCAAACAAGATGCACTATGAAGTTTCTGATTAGGCTTATATGTTGACTGATGAGTATGTGACTGATGCACTTGCACAAAAAATGAATTTTAAGAGCTAATAATTTGCACAATGAGCAATCAAATGACATATAACCAGTAGACACTCCTACTTAAACCTGTCCTCTAGCAATTACCAAGATATGAGGCACAATTAAACACAAAATCATACACAAAAGGACTTGACTGTTTTTATACTATATGACCAAATTTTTGACATGCTAATTGTTTAAAAACTCACCCAAACTGACAAACAAGTAGCAAACAACCTAATACCAACCTAGTGAGTGCTTGTAAACAAGATTCAAGCCTAGTCTAAACCATATAAACCATATAAAGCCTTAATCCAAACACCCCTTAAACTTCTGAAATGCAATTTTTTCAAACAAAATGAACTCAAATCCTAATCAAATTGAATCAAGATCAATCTAACATGCATACTACACCAGATTAAGCAATATCAAGCAGATAAATCCACACTTAAACAGCTTTCATGCAAAATCACATAAACATCAACTTTTCAAAACAGGAAATGGGACAAGTGATTATACCTTGTTGGACCTACTTCCAGGTCCAACAGTGGCTGCTAGCCACCTCAAATAGGCCCGGGCCTATGCAGAAACCTTGAACAATACTCCTTCAACAAAGCTGCTAAGATCAAAAGGAAATGACCAAGCACAATACTTACTGATTTTCGAAAACTTATAAACTTTTTTCACAAACTGAAAAACCTTTAAACCAATGGAAAGGTTTTGAACCAAGAACAAATTCACAAATTTAAAACTCCAAATCCACTTTCACTTCTTTGGAGTCTTAAGTTTCTGAATTTTGAGCAAATATGAAACTTTTTGAAAATTCAAACTTCAAACACACAAGTGTTACACAAATGTAGATGGAACTCAGAGATTCTAGCAACCCAATACCAAACTTTTAAAAATAAGATAAAAGGAATTACAATTTCTTTGAAAATACCAAACTTTATATTAATTTTAAAAGGCATTACAAGGATTTGCTAAAAAAACTGGAACAAAGCATATGAGTGACAGGCCACTCATATTTATACTAATCCTAGGAACTATCTAGAATATAGATTAAAATAATACAAAAGAGAAACCCTAAAATCTGGAAATCCGAATTTGCCCTTTGAAAATTCTTGGAATCTTGGTCAAAAAGCTCCATGTGATGTTGCCAGCTTGGAAAGTTGATCATGAACGTTAATTACTCCTTGGAGGCCAAGTAGATCATGTGAGCTGTTGATCATGTCGGGTTTTGGGGTTTGGGCGAAAGTGATGTTACAGGGGAGGGTCCCACAAGACACATGCGTGTGTCTTGTGGTGGTTTGAGAGGTGGGATCAAGTGAGGTTGAGGGTAATTAGGATTCTGGAAACAATTGGGTAAAAACTCCTTGATTTGGGATTAATTGAACCTGGGAAATTTAGGGTTTAAGGGTAATTAGGAAGAGGGGTTAATCTGTTTTGGGTAAATAGTTTTTTAAATTAAGTGTTAGGAGGGAAGGGGGGGTTTGACTGGGGGGTTTGACTGGGGTTAATAAACTAAACCGGGTGTTGGGTTAATGGACGGGTTGGGTAGGGTGAATGGGTAAGGGTTTGGGTAAATGGGTGGGTTTGCTGAGGTGGCAGCTTTTGGTTGGGTGTGAGGGTTTGGTTAGTTGGCAGAAAAGACCCCCAAGCTTTCTCCTTTCTTCCATGTTGTAATAAAAGCCATCAACGCCTATATAACTCTTGACAACTTTTGCAAACTTGTCATTTATGGCACAACTTGTTTCAAAACTTTTTCCAAGGGTTTCAAATGCATTTCTTGGATTCTTCAAGGACTGATCTTGTAATATCTTCAAACTTTAGGGACCCTATTCATAATTTTGAATATTTGAGGGGTATAAAGTGTTAATCTTCAAAAGTTGAGGGACTAAAGTTGCCAATCTTCAATTCTTCAAGGGCATTTTTGTAAAATCAAAACTTGGGCCTGGTTCATTGTGCGGCTTCGTTTCCCGTGTTCGTTTTTGATTGATTCTTGTGATCTTTTGCCATTTCCTCAATATCCGTACCTAAAAATACACAAGTAACAAACACGAGCATATATTTGGTATATTTAATGATATTTTATGCATTTTAAGCCTGATTTGGACGATGAGACCATGTATAAAAGCAGTCTCATCACTCCCCCATACTAAACCATTGCCGTTCCCTCACGCAATGCTAGAATAAAGTATCGTAGCACCTCCAATATTCATTTTTATTCACTTTTTTTAAAATTCAAACTTCAAACACACAAGTGTTACACAAATGTAGATGGAACTCAGAGATTCTAGCAACCCAATACCAAACTTTTAAAAATAAGATAAAAGGAATTACAATTTCTTTGAAAATACCAAACTTTATATTAATTTAAAAAGGCATTACAAGGATTTGCTAAAAAAACTGGAACAAAGCATATGAGTGACAGGCCACTCATATTTATACTAATCCTAGGAACTATCTAGAATATAGATTAAAATAATACAAAAGAGAAACACTAAAATCTGGAAATCCGAATTTGCCCTTTGAAAATTCTTGGAATCTTGGTCAAAAAGCTCCATGTGATGTTGCCATCTTGGAAAGTTGATCATGAACGTTAATTACTCCTTGGAGGCCAAGTAGATCATGTGAGCTGTTGATCATGTCGGGTTTTGGGGTTTGGGCGAAAGTGATGTTGCAGGGGAGGGTCCCACAAGACACATGGGTGTGTCTTGTGGTGGTTTGAGAGGTGGGATCAAGTGAGGTTGAGGGTAATTAGGATTCTGGAAACAATTGGGTAAAAAACCCTTGATTTGGGATTAATTGAACCTAGGAAATTTAGGGTTTAAGGGTAATTAGGAAGGGAGGTTAATCTGTTTTGGGTAAATAGTTTTTTAAATTAAGTGTTAGGAGGGAAAGAGGGGGTTTGACTGGGGTTAATAAACTAAACCGGGTGTTGGGTTAATGGACGGGTTGGGTAGGGTGAATGGGTAAGGGTTTGGGTAAATGGGTGGGTTTGCTGAGGTGTCAGCTTTTGGTTGGGTGTGAGGGTTTGGTTAGTTGGCAGAAAAGACCCCCAAGCTTTCTCCTTTCTTCCATGTTGTAATAAAAGCCATCAACGCCTATATCACTCTTGACAACTTTTGCAAACTTGTCATTTATGGCACAACTTGTTTCAAAACTTTTTCCAAGGGTTTCAAATGCATTTCTTGGATTCTTCAAGGACTGATCTTGTAATATCTTCAAACTTTAGGGACCCTATTCATAATTTTGAATATTTGAGGGGTATAAAGTGTTAATCTTCAAAAGTTGAGGGACTAAATTTGCCAATCTTCAATTCTTCAAGGGCATTTTTGTAAAATCAAAACTTGGGCCCGGTTCATTGTGCGGCTTCGTTTCCCGTGTTCGTTTTTTATTGATTCTTGTGATCTTTTGCCATTTCCTCAATATCCGTACCTAAAAATACACAAGTAACAAACACGAGCATATATTTGGTATATTTAATGATATTTTATGCATTTTAAGCCTGATTTGGACGATGAGACCATGTATAAAAGCAGTCTCATCAATGCCCAGTGTCCAAGAAATAAATTGAAGAAATCTTCTTCTGAATTGAGATCGATGGATCTTCTAGAACATGTGGAACACCTAATGACTCTTGTAGATTAGTATTCATTGTGGTATCTTTTAAAAATCCCTAACTTAACTGAGATATCAGTTGGTAGGATGAGTTTTATAAATTGTATGATATAGTGACACGTAATGTGTTACGGTATAATTTGACTTGTTTGTGATTAATGGAAAGACTACCTTTGATTTCTAAATTCTACATGTATCGATGTTATCTATCTCTTATTGCTTCATTCTAGTGTTCGCATTTGTGATGCAACCATTGAACAAGTACTCATCTCGAATTAAGTTACGTTGTGGATTATTCTTGTTGAGTGCCATCGAGATCATGAACCTCATGATTAACCGGCTAAGCTCATTTCCTATCATATTGTAGTTAGTTCTTGGTGAACAACTCTTCATCACTATTTTGCAGATCACTCATTGTTTTTATAAAGTTAAAACAGTATCCTTTGAGAAAATTAAATTTTCATCACTATAAGGAATATTCAAAGTGAGATTTATAAGTGATTGTTATCGAAATGGAGTTGTTTATAAAACACCTTGGAAAACTTAATTGTTTTCATAACAAAGAAAATCTTTGTAAATTTATTTTTGATTCTTATTTAAGAATTAAGCATGAAAATGTTTTTATTATAAACATGATGATAAAATTTTGACGAACTGAGTATTGCGTCGTTAATCTTGAAATTGTATATAGTTGCGCGCCTACATACAATTTGGAATGGACCATGCAAGGCTGATTAGTAGTCACCATAAAACTAATTAATAAACACTAAATTTTCTTTGAAGATTGTGAAAGATTAAAATTTATGAGATCTGCAAGAAGTGAAAAATAAGGACATAGTGTTAGGGACACCTACATATGTGCCTGTAGCATCTATTCTTCTGAGTCGAATTTACTCATCTGTGGAATTTGTCTTATTTGACAAATTGATATTCCGTTCTTGTCCAATTCTCCCGTAGTGAGATTCTTAGGAAAAGTATTTGATTACCGAGCGTTGATACCCGACTGGATGATTCGACGTTCCTATCATTTCTTTTGATTTGATTTCATTTGAATGACCTGGGTAACGATCCGAGGAGCTTTCGAATGCGTACTCAAATTATGAAAACATGGGATATATTCATATTCGTTAAATTTTTTCGTCTGTACCTAATTTGAAATTCTCTGGCATAGATTATGCGTTAACCTTACTCTCTTGATGGTAGTTGTGTCTCCATATATCCTTGAATTTGTGAAGGATTATGAGTTATTATTAGTCTTTTGAAAAGTTCACATCTTATCAACGTTAATGAAACTGGAAAGTTGATAGTGCCAGTAGAATGGATTGATTGATTATGACATGACGACATTGTCTTAATTGATGGGAACTCGAATTGAATTCCCCTAAAAGATAAGATGTTGATTATCAAAAGTAATCTAAATAATTCTTGATGGATGACCATATCCTGCATTAGACTTAAAATTATACCGTGAATGATTGTGAATTAATCATAGATATTATAATCTAGAAAGAACCTAATATGAATTTATTAAAAATATGTTTTCGTTATCGGAAACTTTAGGAGGTATTTGATGATGAATTACCTAGACTTTCTCCATTAAGGCAAGTTGAAATTGGTATTGATTATATTCTCGGTGTTGCACCTGTGGCGTGTGCACTGTACGACAGCACCATCTGAATTAAAAGAATTACCGTACAACTGAGAGAGTTGTCGAAGAAAGCTTTTATTCTACCAAGCTCGTCATTATGAAGAGCTATGGTGTTATCATTCCTTATATTTATAGGTTACTGTGAACTGAGTAAATTGACAATCGAAAACGAAATCCATAACTCGAAATAGAAGATTTGTTCGATCATTTACAAGGTTCTAGTGTATGTTTTAAAGATTTGATCCACGGCATGATTATCATCAACTTTGCATCTGCGGAAAAGATTATGTATTCCAATCACTACATCCGGTACTTGTAATGAACATTATGAGTTTCACGTGATGTCGTTTGGATTGACTAATACACACGTAGCATTCATAAATTTGGTAAATCACGTGTGTAGGCTGTAAATTGATAAATTCATGCTTGTGATCACTAAGGACTATTTGTTTGTTTATAAGAATTAGAATGAGTTAATAATTATTTATAGACTGCCCTAAATTGGCCGAACAATGAAAACTAATACCTTGAATATACAACATGTGATTTAAGACTTAATCCCTTATATTAATTGACCATGTGATTAATAGATAATGGAATATAAATTGACTCTTCAAAATTAAGAGCCCTTTTAAGACTTTGGGATATACTAAAAAGAAAGTGCAAATATATTTTGACAAATGTTTTAACAAAGGATTTTTAAGGGATTACTCCCTTATACACAAACCATTTAACTAAACTTCTGTTTAGGGGTAAATGTTTGTGTATACCTCAAGATAACTTAAGAAGGATTGAGGAAATCATTTAAACCATAACTTAAAATTTGAAACGACAATTTTTGCTTTTCAACTAAGAAAATTTTGACCAAAGTATAACCAAAGATTTATCGAACATTTACGAATCTCACTAATTATTTTCAGTAAATCAACAAAAATCTTATTAATTAAATTAAAATTTATTTTTGAACATTTTTATAATTGGTCGAACTAAGAAAATTAAAACTTTTACGTTATGTTTCATAAAAATTAAATGTTTATTATTTAATTAGTTGTAATAATTATCGACGCTTTAAACGTCGGATTAAGCGAAACTGATAAAAATGATAGCTGAAACTAAACTGAAGCTTAGAAAATATGAAGAAAAGTGAACGTAATTATTGACACATTATATAGAAAGGATAAAGAACCAATTAGGATGTATTTATTAATAATGAAGATGCAAAATAAATTGCCGAACAATTTAAAATATAGCCGATGCTTATAAAAAGGATAATATAGATAATAAAAGGGGTTCGCGGCTAATGTGAACCATTAGAATTGAGAAGCCGATGGCGCTAAATGTTTTAAAGGCCACTTGTGGTTGCCTAAATATGGAGATTGTGAGATATAGTTATGTTGGAATTTGTAAGTATAAGTATTCTATTTATGTCATTTATGACTAAAAGTATCTTTGTCTGAAGAAGTTGTACTGATGGCAATTATGAAGGCAGACATCGCCTCATACATTAGTAAACGTCTAGCTATTGCAAAGGTCATCATCTGAATTTGATTCGATTTGGGTCATCGTCGACAGACTGACCAAATCTGCTAATATCATTCCTGTTAATGATAAATGCAAAAGAGTTATGTAAACATAGTGTGCCTGTATCGAACATCTTTATCAAGATCCTCGCCTCGCATCGAATTTCTAGAGATTTGCTCAGAAATCATTAAGAACGAACCTTGATGAGAGTACTATGTACCACCCCAATAGAAGGGACGAGGTAAAGTAACGATACAAAGTAATATGAGTGTTGTTTTATGTTTGAATGATTGACCTTTGGTAATGAACCATACAATCGCTTTCCTTTGGAAGGATTACCATTGATAATCATCGTATTAGGATTGAGATCGAATCTTGTTAGGATCTAAATATTAGAGCATCTGTAAGCAGGAGTTGAGATAAAGACACCCGACATACACCCATTGTGAGTTGGACATGTCTTTTAGGTTTAAGGTTTCCTATGATGGCGAACCTAACCTTACAAAATACCCGACCCGCGAGATCTGAAATGATTGTTTATATTAGGATCTGATTATTGACTGCCGGTAGTGGGCAATAGGTTATGTGAATATGAAATGTAGATCTTGAAGTGCCAAATGGGTAGCGAAGTTATGCCACAATTTTTAACCTTGGAAAAATGAATTCATGATCTGACAAATCATGGGATATAAGTCCCCGTTGTATGGGACCATTGAGAGGATGTAAAAGATTAGTTTGAAAGGCATATAAGCTAGATCTACCCAAGGACTTCAAGAGATGCGTAAATTATGTTTCGTATATCGAACTTGATGGAATATCTATCAAGTGAAAATCTGAATTCTTCTTAATAAAGCTTAGATCGGCGAAAAGTTGCATTCATCTGAAACCCGTGAACATCATGGATAGAGAAAGTAAGTCAATATTTAGCCTGATCTTATTCCCGTAGATATGTTTGATGAAACTCGCGTATTGTAATGGATTACACTTGTGAGAAAAGACCGAATGTGGAGGAAATACCCACATGGCTTTAACTCTATAAGAAGCGAGTAGTAAGATGATCTTTGAGGACAAAGATCCTGTTTAGGGGTAAATGCTGTGACAATCCGTCAATTTATGGTTGATATTTTATTCTCAATATTTATTTGAAAACATTATTTTAATGTTACAATATGAACTCACTTATTTTTGGGAAGTGATGAGACTGCTTTTATACATAGTCTCATCGTCCAAATCGGGCTTAAAATGCATTAAATATCATCAAAATACCCAAATATATGCTTGTGTTTGTTGCTTGTGTATTTTAGGTACGGATATTGAGAAAATGACAAAAGATCACAAGAATCACGCAAAAACGAACACGGGAAACGAAGCCGCACGATGAACCAAGCCCTAATGAAGAATTTTCCAAAGAAAACCCTTGAAGATTTGAAGAATATTGAAGATTAGTCCTCCAAGTTTGAAGAATTGACACTTTATACCCTTGTATCTTCATAATCACAAGTTTGGTCCCTAAAGTTTGTCAAAATTACAAAAAGGACCCTCAACTTTCAACAATTGACAAGAATGGCCCCTCTAATTTGAAGTTTGGACACTTTATACCCTTCAAAAATCATTGGACATGAGTAGGGTCACTAAAGTTTGAAGATATGACAAAAACAGCCCTTGGAAGTTGATCAAAATGCAAAAATTAGCCCTAATATGACAAAAGGACTATGCTTGAAAAACCATTTGGACTGGAATTGCTAACTTTGGATTAAGTTTGCAAATCAATTAACGGGTGTTATAGTTAAATGGACTGGCAATGAATATACCACCCTTTAGCCCAACATCACCTGTAGCCCATTAACCCACCCACGTGTTTATTACCAGTTTATTTTAAACTTGGTCAAATGGTCAATATAACTTCCCACTAAACACGGATTTAAAATCCATTTATCCCTAAAATGGATTAAACACCCACTGTTTAACCTTCATCCCAGGCATAAACCCTAACTAATTAACCCACTAAACCTAAGGGTTTTTGGCCAAATCTCTCCATAACCATGATTAACCTCACTATAATCATATCCCACCTTCCCAAAATGTCACAATCTCACTCATGTGATACCCCTGACCCTCCCCTGCACAAGAAAACCAAAGGTACAAACCCATCAACGGCTACAAGGCTTATACTTGCTCCATACGTGTCATCCTACGCTCCAAAAACAAGTTCAACACCTTTGGCACCTTCACATAAGTCCAAGATCCTCACATGGCTTTTGACGAATTCAAAATTGAGCATCTTATTGGCATCTTCAAGGAATCCTCAAGGGCAAAGTTGGAAGCTTACACATTAGGGTTTTAGATTGTTTTCAGCTTTCTAGAAGAATTGTAGCCTCTATATAAAGGCGTATTAGGACTTAGCGTTTTTTTGTTCTTTCTTCTCCGTTTGTCACAAGCCCTGTAAATCCACTTTTATTTATTAAAATGAAAATGGTGTTGTGTTGTTGATGAGAAACAAGGAACCACTTTTCATTCTTGCAATTTACATTTTCCAAGTTTAACTTTCCAGTTCAGATTTTTGTTTGTGACCCAAGTTTTAAGTTTTAAAAATTTGTCCAAAGGCCTTAAGCTAATATCATAAGCCTGATAATCCAATTGATTATCAAGCTTATGTGAAGGGTGAGGTTTTTGTTGATTTTCTGTGAAGTAAAGTTTCAAGATATTCAAATCAGTTTTTTATTATTATCCATATAAGCCATAATCAGCTTAACCAATAAGCTTGTTTATAGCTTATTGGAATTGTGAACAATCATCCTTGGTGCTTTATTTTTCTCTTAGCAGGAACTCATAAGTCCACTCACTTTGAAGATATAGGGTGTGTAGTCAACAGTGACCACCACCCCCCTCTCTTCCTTGCTTTTCACTCAAGCCATAGCACAAGCTTAAGCTTGTGGGAGGTGGCTTATCAGCCACTGTTGGGCTTGGAAGTAAGCCCAACAAGGTAGCTAACTGTTTCCTATTTCAAATTTTTTAAGTTTTCTAAAAATTATATGCTTTGTGTGATTTGTATGAAAAAGGTGTTAAATGTTAGTTTAATGGTTTGATTTGAGTTTATTTAGTATATTATGCATGTTTAGAAGGATTTAATCCAGTTTGGTAAAGTTTTGTGTTGATTTTGTTTGAAAAAAGTTAAGAAAAGATTTTTAAGGGGTGTTTGGATTAGCATGTTAGCTGAGTTATTTGTAGGGTTTTCGTTTTTAAAACGTGTTAGAAACACTCACTAGGGTAGCATAAGGTTGTAAGTTAGCTTTGTTATCAGTTTTGTACAAGTTTGGACACATTTGCATGAATTAAAAAGTTGAAAATAAAGCAAAATCTGCCTAATCTCTTTTCTGCTTGTTTTTCTTTTAGATTTTGCATCAAAGCTTGTAAACCTGTTAACAATAGGGATAAGTAGGATTTGTGTTTGTTTATAGGTCATTTTTTGAGAGTGTATGCAACTTCTTGGACTTGGAAATTCAAAATTGTGCAAGTAATTGGCATAGAACACCCACAGACCCATAAATTGCATCAGCAACTTGTATTTGCTCTTTGTGTGCTAAGTTTGTGATTTTTGTGCTAGATCTTGTTTGTTTTGAGCATATCTTGACTCCCTATACTCCAAAGAGTATAGGGGTGCCTTTGTCCAATCAAAAGCAACATCAAAATCCATCATTCAAGTCCTCTTGGTTGATAATTCACAAGTGAAGATATCAATCTTCTTTGTGTTCTTCATAAGCAGAAACTGAACACCTTTTGAGATCTAACTTGGTTTAATCTTAGTCAAAATTGGTTTGTGTTTGCATTTTAGTAGTTAATTAAGTCACTAGATTAAGTTTTAAAAGTAAAAAAAAAAAGGAAAAGTTTTGCAAAAAGCATACCCCGCCTCGACTCGAACACGCGACCTTGCGTACCAAGGAGTAACGTGTTTACCAGTGATCTAGATAGCTTTTTACGTTAGAGTTTCATTTCATTATTTATTTAACCTCTTTTTCCATTAAGCTTATATTAAAAAGCCGTAGCTTATTCTTGGCATTTGGAGCTTATTGAATAAGCTATTTTGGGTTAGCTTATTTTTCCTAGGATAGTGTTAACATTTAAGATTCTTCTAGCCAGTTTTTGTATTTTTTTACTTTGTTTTATTATTTTTTATCAATTTTTATTTAGCCGTATATTATTAAGTCATTAAAAAATAGTAAAAAGTAGTTTTAATTTTAGGAAAAATAATTTTTAAGTTTTAATTTAATAACTTGAGGTTTACAGCTTATTAGGTTTTAAATTTAGCTTATTTTTAATTTTATAGGATTTTAGGGTTTTTAAGCAACTTTAAAATTTAATATAAAATTATTTAATAGGTTTTAGAAATTTTGGTTTGCATTTTTGTTTTAGTTACATTATTTAGGATTTTTGGTAATTTTTTAGATTTTATTTACAAACTTTTTTTTTTTAATATTTTAATATTATTTTATTATTAAAATTTGAAGTTTATTTTTTCTTGTTTTTACATTTTTTCTAGGTTAAGGACATTAAATTAGGAGTTTTGTCACTTTCCAAATATTTTTTAGGTTTTTCAATTAATTTCTAGAATTAATTTAAGATTTAATTCATTTTAATAGTTTTTAAGTGTTTAAAAATAGTTTAATTTGGTTTTAAAATTTTTAAAAATAGTTTTTAGCTTAATTAGGATATTTTTGAGGTTTACAAACTATAAAATCTTGTTTAGGGCATTTTAATAATTAAAAGTGATTTTTAGGGCTTTAATTAGCATTAAAAAGTCATTATTTAATTAATTAAAAGGTTTTAGCAAGTTTGGATTTTTGTAAACTCTTAGAATTTTATTGGGGATTTTTAGTAATTTTTAGGAATTTTTAGGTTAAAATTTTAATTTTGGCACTATTTACGGTTTTACATTTACGCCTTTTTCGTCGTAGTTTAATCCGTTTTCGTAACCGTCTTTCTCTTCTAATCCCATTTCTTTCTCAATCAATATAATCACAAATCAATTTCAACTCTTAACACAACGCACTTGCCTCCTCGAGAACGAACTCACTTACTTGGGGTCATTCACACACGGTTTTCCTAAATCGTCGTGCACACTTGCCCTATATTATTGCCCTCTTTTCCTAAAGGGGTAATTTTACTACATCATTTTGGCGCCGCTGCCGGGGAGGCGTGTTGTGTTTTGGTTGAACGATTGTTGTTTTTTATATAGCCATAAAAGTATTTGTATTAGTAGCACTCTACTAATACGTGTTATCGTTTTTCGTTTTTTGTGAATACTATTACTATATTGTATACGTAGAACAATAAATTTACAAGTACTCCAAATACGTGAGAAATCACAACCTTGACTTGGGAGGTCATTACCCAATCATTGTATTCGAATCTCAAACCAAAGAAAAAGGCAAAAATAGATAAATACTTTCGTGAAGCTCGATTTTGAGAAATACAAACTATAAGGTGGGTATAAGGCGGTTGTATTTCACGACCTAAGGGAAAAAGGCTCTTAAGTGCTTCGCGCCGCCTCGTTTCCTCCGCTTGCTTGTGCGTATTTTTATTTTGAAAGCTAATCGAGGGTTTTGCCGCCCAAAGTATTACTAAGTATCATATATATTTTCTTGGTTTCTATTGATTAAACCCTCTTGAACGATTTGGTGTTCCACCATCGTTCTAAAGTCATCGAAGGCTTTCACTTCACGTGATCGTTTTCATTCCTTGAGGCTTCTTTAATCGAGAGATTTGATTAAGGAGGAGATTTGTAGATTTGTGTCTACTAATACATTCCAAAAAATCCAAAAAAAGTAAAAACAATCAAAAACCACAAAAAAATTGAAAAAGTAAAAACACCAAAAAGAATCTTCTTTGCTCGCCTTCTCGTTGTACGTGACGTTTATGCAAACTCGCTCTAAAGCAAGACGTGCTCGTAAACGAAGAAACAAATCCACCACTCCTTCTAGTGAGGAGTCTCCTATTGACGAACCCATTGTAGTGAAAGAAGCACCCATGGCTAATCGAACTATGATGGAGTTGCTTCAAGCACCCACCGAGGGTTATGGAGAAGCGATTGTGATTCCCGCTATCCTTGCGGAGAATTTTGAGGTTAAGACGGGTTTGTTGTCAATGATTCAAAACAACAAGTTTCGAGGTGACGAAAAGGACAACCCTCATAACCACATTCGCCAATTTAATCGTCTAACCGCCACATGCAAGTTTAAGGATGTTTCAAACGACTCGATTAAGATGATGCTTTTTCCGTATTCCTTAGCGGGGCCCGCAAAGATTTGGCTAGAGAAAGAGCCACCCAATTCTATATTGACGTGGAAGGATCTCGTTTCAAAATTCGTGAACCAATTTTTTCCGCCCTCTAAGACTACGCACTTGAAAAATGAGATTTCAAAGTTTTCGCAAGAGTATAATGAGAGTTTTTCAACGGCTTGGAATAGGTTTAAGGAAATGTTGCACGAATATCCTCATCATGGTTTTTCCGACTTGCATCAAATTGACACGTTTTACAATGGCTTGAACGATCATGAGCGTGATTATCTTAATGCCGCCGCGGGTGGTAATTTTTTGTGTAAGACGGTCGAGGAAGCATTGTTAATTATTGAGAATAGGTCTAAGGTGTATAGTCCTCGTAGCACGTCGAGTGTTCGTAAGGCTTCGTCTTCGTCTTCGCCTGCATTGTCACACACCGTTGATGCTTTCCAAGTCGAGGCTAATTTGGAGAACAAAATTTTTGATATAGTGAAAGGATTGTTAGTTGAGTTTAAAGTTGGTGAACAACCCGCTCCTGCTACGATTAAAGCGGTTGAGGTTTCTTGTATGTATTGTGGTGGAGCTCACGATTATTCCGAGTGCATTACCAACGGTGGTAACACTTCGAGTGCCTTCGCGGCCGCGGGAACTTATAACCAAAACGGTCAAGTTCCTCGCACTAATCAATTGACTCCACCGGGTTTTTCACGAAATCAAAATGCTAACAATTATTGAAACAATCAAGTTGGTTACCAAAGCAATCAAAAGAACAATTTTAAGGGTAATAACAACTATGGGAATCAAGGGAGTAGTAGTAGCCAATTGCAAAATCAAAACCAAAACCGTAATTTTCAAAACACGAGTCAAGGTCTTCAAAATGCTTACACTAAAGAACTTCCAATGGACTTTGTGAATTACGCCACGGCAAATGATAAGATTTTGGAGAACATTCAAGAGCAATTGGCTAATCAAGCTAGGGACACGGCTAAGAACGCAAAGGAGTTAGCTAATTTTGTTAAGGAAAATCTAGCCATGAGAAATGAATTGAAAAATGATTTTGCTAACCAAATTCGAGGTCAAAACAACAAGATAGAGCAAAGTCATTCTAGGCTTGAACAAAGAATTGACCAAAAAGCCGCTAGCCAAGATTTGAAGTTTAATAGTCAAGATGCTAAGCTTAACGCCATTTTAGAAGCCGTCATAGGGAACAAAGCCTCTACTTCGAGTAGTTTGCCTAGTAACACCGTTTCAAACCCGAAGGGAGAGATGAAAGTGATTACCACACGTAGTGGTAAGACACTTAAAGAACCAACTCCTCAACCAATTACTCCAACGGTGGAGGAAGTTGAGGAAGAACCCGAGGTGGTGGTCGAAAAGGAGCATATTTCAATCCCACAAAGTACCGCTCATGCCACACCTACGGTTGACCCATCACCCATATTGGAACCCGAGATTCCAAAAGCTATGCCTATGCCCCAACCCACACCACCTTTGCCTTACCCATCGAGACTTAGGAAGGAGAAACGACAAGAGCGCGACAATTATCAATTTGAGCTTTTTATGAAAATGTTTCATGATTTGCACTTTCATGTGAGTTTCGCCGATGCTTTGGTCATGATGCCTCGATTTGCCGCTAACTTTAAGAGTATGTTGAACAACAAGGAGAAATTACACCAAATGTCTAGTTGTTCGTCGGTTTATCTTAATCGCATACCTCAAAAAGTCGGTGATCCCGGTAAATTTTTGATCCCTTGTGCCATTCAAGATATGGAAGAATGCTATGCCTTGGCCGATCTTGGTGCTAGCATTAACTTGATGCCACTTGCAATCTACAAGTCGCTCAATCTTCCTAATCTTACTCCTTCACGAATGTCTATTGAGTTGGCCGACCATTCCACGATTCTTGCATGTGGTTTGGCGGAAGACGTTTTTGTGAAAGTGGGGAAGTTCTACTATCCCGTAGACTTCATCGTTGTTGATATCCCCACGGATCCTCAAGTTCCTCTTATTTTAGGTCGTTCATTTTTAGATACGTCTATGGCTTTAATTGATGTGCATGCTAGAAAGATCACCTTACGTTTCAACAACGAGGAACTTGTTATAAACGCAACTCAAAATTCTCAACTTTCTCATGTTTATTCCGTTGCTACCATAAACCTTGTTGATATGATCGACGTGGTTTGCGAGGAATTTTCACAAGAAGTTTTAGGGTTTGGTGATGAAGAAACTAGTGACAATCCCACTATGTTAGATCCAATTCTTGATAATTCGACACCAACCTTCACTCCTTTCGAAGGTGGTGGTTTTACGTTGGAAGAATTCGATGTTCCACGTACTTGTGACGAAGACCTCGACAACGATGAGGACTTCTCGATTATCAAGGATTTTCTCAACGATTTCCCATTTCCTCCACCCGAGGAGGTTATGAGTATCGAGCCCAAATCTACACTTGAGGAACCACCTATTCTCGAGTTGAAAGATTTACCTCCTCACCTCGAATATGTCTATTTGGAGGAGGACGACAAGTTGCCGGTTATTATTACGAAGGAACTTTCGGATGATGAAAAAACCACACTTGTCGATGTTCTTAAGGATCACAAAGGGGCGATTGCGTGGAAGTTATCCGACATTAAGGGAATCGATCCCAAGTTTTGTACCCACAAAATCTTAATGGAGGAGGATTTCAAGCCAACAATCCAAAGTCAAAGGAGGGTGAACCCCAAAATTCAGGACGTCATCAAAAAGGAGGTCCTTAAACTCCTTGACGCGGGAATGATTTACCCTATTTCCGATAGCCCTTGGGTGAGTCCTATTCATTGTGTCCCTAAAAAGGGAGGGATGACCGTTGTGCCAAACGATGCCAACGAGTTAATTCCCACTAGACTCGTGACCGGATGGAGAGTGTGCATTGACTATCGTAAGTTGAATGAAGCCACTCGAAAAGACCATTTTCCCTTGCCCTTCATGGACCAAATGTTGGAGCGTCTTGCGGGAAACGATTTCTATTGCTTTTTAGATGGTTTTTCCGGTTACTTCCAAATTCCCATCGATCCTCGTGATCAAGAAAAAACTACGTTTACGTGTCCATATGGAACGTTTTCCTATCGTAGAATGCCATTCAGACTTTGCAATGCACCGGGAACTTTTCAACGATGCATGATGGCTATTTTTCATGATATGATCGAGAAGACGATGGAAGTCTTTATGGATGACTTTTCCGTGTTTGGTGATTCTTTCACTTCGTGTTTGTCTAATCTAGAGAGAATGTTGAAACGTTGTGAGGAAACCAACCTTGTGCTCAATTGGGAAAAGTGTCATTTTATGGTTAAGAGTGGAATCGTCTTAGGGCACAAGGTCTCGAAAGCGGGGATTGAGGTAGATCAAGCTAAGGTAGACGTCATCGCCAAATTACCTCATCCCAAAACCGTCAAGGGAGTTAGGAGTTTCCTAGGCCACGCGGGCTTTTATCATCGATTCATCAAGGATTTCTCGAAGATTTCTCGACCCATTACACATCTTCTTGAAAAAGAGGCACGTTTTGTCATTGACGAAGATTGTGTACGAGCCTTTGAGATCCTTAAGAGGAAACTTACCGAAGCTCCCATTCTTGTTGCTCCAAATTGGAACCTCCCCTTTGAACTTATGTGTGATGCAAGTGATTACGCCATTGGGGCCGTTTTGGGGCAACGTCATGATAAGCACTTCTTACCTATTCACTATGCTAGCAAGACGATGACCGAGGCTCAACTTAAATACACTACAACGGAAAAGGAGTTCCTTGCCGTGGTGTATGCATTTGAGAAATTCCGACCTTACCTCGTCTTGACAAAATGCATAGTGTATACGGACCATTCGGCTATTAAGTATCTTATGGCAAAGCAAGATGCTAAGCCTAGATTACTTCGTTGGATTCTCCTCCTTCAAGAATTTGATCACAAAATCGTTGACAAAAAAGGAGCCGAGAATCTAGCGGCCGATCATCTCTCTCGTTTGGAAGATCCTCACCAAAGTGTTTACGAGCCCAAGCAAAATCACCGAAACATTTCCGCTCGAGACACTTGGTGTAGTGAATTCCAAACTTGATTCTTCTACCCCATGGTGTGCGGATTTTGCAAATTACCATGCGGGTAACTTCATCATTAAGGGTATGACGACTCAAGAAAAACGAAAATTCTTTCGTGATGTCAAGTTCTATTTTTGGAACGACCCTTACTTGTTTCGAACTTGTGCGAATCAAATCATCCGACGTTGTGTATTTGGCACCGAAGCTTCTAACATCCTTAGAGCTTGCCATGAGGGACCCACGGGTGGTCACCACGGTGCTAATCTCACGGCTAAAAAGGTGTTTGATGCCGGCTTCTTTTGGCCTACTATTTACCGAGATGCACAAGATCTTGTGAAGTCTTGTAATTCATGCCAACGACAAGGAAAAACCTCACAAAAAGATGAAATGCCACAAAATATCATTCAAGTATGTGAGATCTTTGACGTTTGGGGCATAGACTTTATGGGGCCGTTCCCATCATCTCATGGTAATAAGTACATTCTCGTTGCGGTTGACTACCTTTCTAAGTGGGTGGAGGCCAAGGCCTTGCCCACCAATGATGCTCGTGTGGTAGTTAAGTTCTTGAAAAGTTTGTTTGCTAGGTTTGGAACCCCTCGTGCTATCATAAGCGATCGTGGAACCCATTTTTGTAATGACCAATTTGAAAGGGTTCTAAGGAAATATGGGGTTACACATCGTCTTTCTACGGCTTATCACCCACAAACGAGTGGGCAAGTCGAGGTTTCAAACCGAGCGTTGAAGAGGATCTTGGAGAGATCCGTAGGGGAAAACCGACAATCTTGGTCGGATAAGTTAGACGATGCTTTATGGGCCTTTAGGACCGCTCATAAGACGCCCATTGGGTGCACTCCCTATAAGCTTGTGTATGGAAAGAATTGTCATTTGCCTATCGAGTTAGAACACCAGGCTTATTGGGCCCTAAAGCATTGTAATGATGATACGGAGACCGCGGGAAAACACCGGAAAATGCAATTAAATGAATTGGATGAATTGAGAGACATTGCTTATGAAAATTCATTGATTTATAAAGAGAAAACTAAAAAGTTGCATGATTCAAAAATTAAAAACCGGGTTTCCAAACCTTCACGCTTTCCAAAGTTTATCGTTTTGTTGCAAAATAAGGCTAAAAATGGCCAAATTTTAAATTTTTCTCATGTTTTATAAGTGTTTGAAGACACGAATGTAGGTTTTCCGATGGCGAGAATAAGATTAATTTTTTACTCGACCGTGCGTGTTGAGCACTTAGCTTTGATTCCTTAACTACACATTAGGCTAAGTCTCTTAAATGAGGACGAGAAATGATAGAGTTAATTATAAGTTACTATGCTAAACGTAGAGTACTCGTATTCTTTCAAAAACTCATGTGTTCTCGTTGTTTGCTTATTCTCCCTTCGCATGTAAATATTTTTTGCTTAATAAATATTGACTTAGCGGTTTAGTTAGGATTGTTGGGTTTCTAGTCTTTTCTAGTAGCTTCCATGTAATTAAATTGAGAAGACATTAAGGTATCGCCAGCGTCACAGTTTTGAAGTATTGGCAACCCTAATAATCGAAAGCTTCACCTAATAATAAGATTTCAAGTGCTCACCTAAATCAAGCAAACAATTTGAAGCCCCACAAGGCCTAAAATCTATGCAAAATTGAAAGTGAATCAAGCCTTAATCTTCGAAGCTTTAAAGATCCAAAATTCGCTTTAGCGTGAGGATATACGTCTTTGGCTAATAAAACCACCGATGAGGCGGATAATAAAAGGCAAGGCAAGACCGAATTCATAATAAAAGCTTCATGGCGAAGTTGAATAAAAGATGGAGGTAAACCAAAGATAATAAGGTCCTTCCGTTAGGGGGCGTATAAAAGTCTTGGTAATAAGTCTCATGTTCAAAACCGTTATAAAACCGTGTTTATCGATTCTTCTTGTCAACTTAATTTTTTAACATCGTCGTCTATTAGGAGGGGTTATTGATTTGATGGTCTTAGTTACACCGTTAGGACTCTATTTTTAGACCTAAATCTCTATTATCGCATAAGTCAACAATGTATCCTCGTGAAACATTCAAGACATAATAAAATATAAGAGATACAACTTAGGAATAATGGAGGATAAGTACGTGATTAGGGCATATGAGTAGTGTTAGCATTACTAACTTATAATGACAATGATCTCGTTACACGCTTAGCATGGAATTGAAGTGAAAATCGAGGACGATGAAATTATTTCTAATGAAGCATTCACGTGTTCTTGTTCTATGAACCTAAACTTCCCATTTTGCGATGAAAATCATACATTATGTCTATAACACAAGTAGTAGTAACAGTAGTAGTGTAGCTAGTTTATCATTCAATAAAGTGAATAAAAATGAATTTTGGAGATGCTACGATACTTTATTCTAGCATTGCGTGAGGGCACGGTAATGGTTTAGTATGGGGGAGTGATGAGACTGCTTTTATACATAGTCTCATCGTCCAAATCGGGCTTAAAATGCATTAAATATCATCAAAATACCCAAATATATGCTTGTGTTTGTTGCTTGTGTATTTTAGGTACGGATATTGAGAAAATGACAAAAGATCACAAGAATCACGCAAAAACGAACACGGGAAACGAAGCCGCACGATGAACCAAGCCCTAATGAAGAATTTTCCAAAGAAAACCCTTGAAGATTTGAAGAATATTGAAGATTTGTCCTCCAAGTTTGAAGAATTGACACTTTATACCCTTGTATCTTCATAATTACAAGTTTGGTCCCTAAAGTTTGTCAAAATTACAAAAAGGACCCTCAACTTTCAACAATTGACAAGAATGGCCCCTCTACTTTGAAGTTTGGACACTTTATACCCCTCAAAAATCATTGGACATGAGTAGGGTCACTAAAGTTTGAAGATATGACAAAAACAGCCCTTGGAAATTGATCAAAATGCCAAAATTAGCCCTAATATGACAAAAGGACTATGCTTGCAAAACCATTTGGACTGGAATTGCTAACTTTGGATTAAGTTTGCAAATCAATTAACGGGTGTTATAGTTAAATGGACTGGCAATGAATATACCACCCTTTAGCCCAACATCACTTGTAGCCCATTAACCCACCCACGTGTTTATTACCAGTTTATTTTAAACTTGGTCAAATGGTCAATATAACTTCCCACTAAACACGGATTGAAAATCCATTTATCCCTAAAATGGATTAAACACCCACTGTTTAACCTTCATCCCAGGCATAAACCCTAACTAATTAACCCACTAAACCTAACGGTTTTTGGCCAAATCTCTCCAGAACCATGATTAACCTCACTCTAATCATATCCCACCTTCCCAAAATGTCACAATCTCACTCATGTGATACCCCTGACCCTCCCCTGCACAAGAAAACAAAAGGTACAAACCCATCAACGGCTACAAGGCTTATACTTTCTCCATACGTGTCATCCTACGCTCCAAAAACAAGTTCAACACCTTTGGCACCTTCACATCAGTCAAAGATCCTCACATGGCTTTTGTCGAATTCAAAATTGAGCATCTTATTGGCATCTTCAAGGAATCCTCAAGGGCAAAGTTGGAAGCTTACACATTAGGGTTTTAGATTGTTTTCAGCTTTCTAGAAGAATTGTAGCCTCTATATAAAGGCGTATTAGGACTTAGCGTTTTTTTTGTTCTTTCTTCTCCGTTTGTCACAAACCCTGTAAATCCACTTTTATTTATTGAAATGAAAATGGTGTTGTGTTGTTGATGAGAAACAAGGAACCACTTTTCATTCTTGCAATTTACATTTTCCAAGTTTAACTTTCCAGTTCAGATTTTTGTTTGTGACCCAAGTTTTAAGTTTTAAAAATTTGTCCAAAGGCCTTAAGCTAATATCATAAGCCTGATAATCCAATTGATTATCAAGCTTATGTGAAGAGTGAGGTTTTTGTTGATTTTCTGTGAAGTAAAGTTTCAAGATATTCAAATCAGTTTTTTATTATTATCCATATAAGCCATAATCAGCTTAACCAATAAGCTTGTTTATAGCTTATTGGAATTGTGAACAATCATCCTTGGTGCTTTATTTTTCTCTTAGCAGGAACTCATAAGTCCACTCACTTTGAAGATATAGGGTGTGTAGTCAACAGTGACCACCATCCCCTCTCTTCCTTGCTTTTAACTCAAGCCATAGCACAAGCTTAAGCTTGTGGGAGGTGGCTTATCAGCCACTGTTGGGCTTGGAAGTAAGCCCAACAAGGTAGCTAACTGTTTCCTATTTCAAATTTTTTAAGTTTTCTGAAAATTATATGCTTTGTGTGATTTGTATGAAAAAGGTGTTAAATGTTAGTTTAATGGTTTTATTTGAGTTTATTTAGTATATTATGCATGTTTAGAAGGATTTAATCCAGTTTGGTAAAGTTTTGTGTTGATTTTGTTTGAAAAAAGTTAAGAAAAGATTTTAAGGGGTGTTTGGATTAGCATGTTAGCTGAGTTATTTGTAGGGTTTTCGTTTTTAAAACGTGTTAGAAACACTCACTAGGGTAGCATAAGGTTGTAAGTTAGCTTTGTTATCAGTTTTGTACAAGTTTGGACACATTTGCATGAATTAAAAAGTTGAAAATAAAGCAAAATCTGCCTAGTCTCTTTTCTGCTTGTTTTTCTTTTAGATTTTGCATCAAAGCTTGTAAACCTGTTAACAATAGGGATAAGTAGGATTTGTGTTTGTTTATAGGTCATTTTTTGAGAGTGTATGCAACTTCTTGGACTTGGAAATTCAAAATTGTGCAAGTAATTGGCATAGAACACCCACAGACCCATAAATTGCATCAACAACTTGTATTTGCTCTTTGTGTGCTAAGTTTGTGATTTTTGTGCTAGATCTTGTTTGTTTTGAGCATATCTTGACTCCCTATACTCCAAAGAGTATAGGGGTGCCTTTGTCCAATCAAAAGCAACACCAAAATCCATCATTCAAGTCCTCTTGGTTGATAATTCACAAGTGAAGATATCAATCTTCTTTGTGTTCTTCATAAGCAGAAACTGAACACGTTTTGAGATCTAATTTGGTTTAATCTTAGTCAAAATTGGTTTGTGTTTGCATTTTAGTAGTTAATTAAGTCACTAGACTAAGTTTTAAAAGTAAAAAAAAAAGGAAAAGTTTTGCAAAAAGCATACCCCGCCTGGACTCGAACACGCGACCTTGCGTACCAAGGAGTAACGTGTTTACCAGTGATCTAGATAGATTTTTACGTTAGAGTTTCATTTCATTATTTATTTAACCTCTTTTTCCATTAAGCTTATATTAAAAAGCCGTAGCTTATTCTTGGCATTTGGAGCTTATTGAATAAGCTATTTTGGGTTAGCTTATTTTTTCTAGGATAGTGTTAACATTTAAGATTCTTCTAGCCAGTTTTTGTATTTTTTTACTTTGTTTTATTATTTTTTATCAATTTTTATTTAGCCGTATATTATTAAGTCATTAAAAAATAGTAAAAAGTAGTTTTAATTTTAGGAAAAATAATTTTTAAGTTTTAATTTAATAACTTGAGGTTTACAGCTTATTAGGTTTTAAATTTAGCTTATTTTTAATTTTATAGGATTTTAGGGTTTTTAAGCAACTTTAAAATTTAATATAAATTATTTAATAGGTTTTAGAAAATTTGGTTTGCATTTTTGTTTTAGTTACATTATTTAGGATTTTTGGTAATTTTTTAGAATTTATTTACAAACTTTTTTTTTTGAATATTTTAATATTATTTTATTATTAAAATTTGAAGTTTATTTTTTCTTGTTTTTACATTTTTCCTAGGTTAAGGACATTAAATTAGGAGTTTTATCACTTTCCAAATATTTTTTAGGTTTTTCAATTAATTTCTAGAATTAATTTAAGATTTAATTCATTTTAATAGTTTTTAAGTGTTTAAAAATAGTTTAATTTGGTTTTAAAACTTTTAAAAATAGTTTTTAGCTTAATTAGGATATTTTTGAGGTTTACAAACTATAAAATCTTGTTTAGGGCTTTTTAATAATTAAAAGTGATTTTTAGGGCTTTAATTAGCATTAAAAAGTCATTATTTAATTAATTAAAATGTTTTAGCAAGTTTGGATTTTTTGTACACTCTTAGAATTTTATTGGGGATTTTTAGTAATTTTTAGGAATTTTTAGGTTAAAATTTTAATTTTGGCACTATTTACGGTTTTACATTTACGCCTTTTTCGTCGTAGTTTAATCCGTTTTCGTAACCGTCTTTCTCTTCTAATCCCATTTCTTTCTCAATCAATATAATCACAAATCAATTTAAACTCTTAACACAACGCACTTGCCTCCTCGAGAACGAACTCACTTACTTGGGGTCATTCACACACGGTTTTCCTAAATCGTCGTGCACACTTGCCCTATATTATTGCCCTCTTTTCCTAAAGGGGTAATTTTACTACATCAGGAAGTAATTTGGATTTACGTCTTGAAGTAGCGTCGACTACGTCTAAAACGGAGGATTCAACGTTACGTGCTTACGTTTACATACACCGTCTTTTGTGACAGTCCGACATTTCAGAAAATAAATTTGTCTGTGAATATTATTTTGAGATTTTAAATTTGTGTTGGTTCATAAACTCACAAATTTACAAGAAGAGATTAGGACTTACGATTTTAATTTAACGTCCTTTACGACTAAACCGGAAACCCTAGGATTACGTATTTACGTTTTTGAACTCCGTTTTTGATGAGACAATTTTTATTGGATTCGTTTTGTGCCGTTGATTCATAATTTATAAAAACGTTTTTCGTAAAACGACTCGAGGGCACGCAAATCGAGGAAACTAGAATCGAGGAGTAACCGTAAATAAATGGGGATGAGACAAGTGGGACACTTGTCCCACCCCCACTCAAACCGGCCTAACTAGCCACTACACCACTTGATGTGGCAAGTATAAGCTATGTTGCTTACACATGGCTTAAGTCTTACAACTTAAGCTACCCATTCCAACACAAAACCATGTCTACTATACCACTTCCTCATTTCAACATGCAAAACCACCCAATTTCCTCTCTACTCTCTCATCTATGCCGTCCCATATCTCAACCAAAACACCCCATTTATACCATTTTTAACCACAAACATATGTTATAATTAACATATGTTAATCTCCATTCAAAAAGATGAAGATTGGTGCAAGTAATAACATCCAAGGAGGATTTTTCATGGTTTCTTAGGGATGATTTTCTACAAGGAGTTCATGAAGCATGGTGGTCTTGAAGATGGTCTTGGTGATTCACAAGTTTCTCCATCAAAATCCATGTTTTGATCACAACCTACATCATCATGGTGGTATAAAGATTGTCCTCCTCATCCTCTTGTTATTTTTGGTTATGTAATCATGTATTTTATTTCCTATTGTATATGTTTATGATGATTATATGATGATAAAAATATTGTGTGGGGATTTGGTGTTGATAAACATGCTTAAAAAGATGAAAAACTATAAGAAACAAGGCTAAAATCTTGTTTAAATTTGTTGGCTGTATAAAACAGTAAAGAAGCATGTCATGAACTGATAAAATGATGAAGTAGAATTGATATACAGTAAGCTATGAGTCTTGTACACATGTGAGAGTTGGCCATGCAATGGAATCATTGTAATGAGTGAGATATGATCAAAACAAGTTTAAGGTACAAATCTGAGTTCACTGTTTTGGACGATTTTTAGAAAATACTTAGAAGATGATTCAACAGTATCTATAAAAGAGTTAAATGGAGCACATATCATGTAGTTTATGTGATAAAAATTTGAGCTTCTATCTCCATATAGAACTCTAGATATGGCAGTTTTGGTGAAAGTGAAGATAAAAATCAGATTTTGGAAATTAAAGTATAATACTATTATATAAGCACTTAAAATTTAATAGTATAAAATATAAATTAAAGCCCACTAACTTATATAATACATTTATATAAATATGTACAATGGTAAATAATTGTACATTTTATAAAAATAGTAACTTGTTAAGTTTTATAAGTTATAAAATTATAAACATGATTTTTACGACTTTATCGGCTAATACCGTAAAATTAACGTTTTTGTTAAATAAAACTTAGATGGTTGGACCCGTCTAATGTAAACTTTATAAAACTTATATACTGATATATAAACATGCATAACAAGTAAAAACCGATAAGACCCGAATTATAGGACATACAGACGTTAACGGACTAAATTAACGTTATTGGACTAATAATACAAAAAAAATGGACTAAGACACTTATAAACTTATTATTGGGCTTAACCCATTTAGGCCCAACTTGTAAAGTGTAGATACTGATAATATATGTATAACAGGGATTGATACAAGTTAAAGAACTTATAATAAGTTTATTGGACTTAAAACGCGTAAATAGGTAAAACTAGTAAACTAGTAAAAAGATACCAATACGTAAACACGAAAACGAGTTAATGAGAATATGTAAACCCACTTGATCATCATATATAAATAATCATCATATGTATACATAATTGTTATTTTTATAAAGTCATTGGACAAGAGTCTAAGACGAGTATTATTTGTCTAGGTTTCCGTGATTGAAGCACGTACCGTACGTCCAAGTTGCCGATAACCCGCTTTCCCACATCAACGTGAGTTCATAGCCTCACACTCTTTTAAATGTTTTTATGAAATGTTTTATAAACCCGCGAGGGAGATAACATGTAATTTTTTATAAAATAGGACACCATTTGTCCCGATTATTTGTTTATTGATTTGGACCCGAATGATTGTATGACCCGATTGTATGACCCAATAAATGATTAAAGGACCCGACAGATGAAATTACATGGATTATTAAAGTTAGGTTATGTCACTAAAAGTCCCATTAGCATGAATTGTGAACTATCGGGATTTGGTAGACGCTTCTGCATATAATAGTACTATTTGGGGACGATCACCCCAGTTCGCGCCTTGACGGTTGATCCCCGTCGTGCCACATTGATTGGTAAGCGAATTTATGTATGAGAAGATTTCCATAGCGTGACCTTTGTGACGACACGCTACTTTAGATGGGCAAATTGAGTGTCGGGTTAGCTACCCGTTGTTTGGTTTAGTAAGGTAACAATGTCATGCGGCTTATAATAATCCAACTAACGAAATACTACTAGACGCACCGAATTACGATGTATTGCCTGACTAGCAATACAGGGTCATACTATTAATATTATGTTCGTGTTTTGGTTTTCATAACCATATTCATATAACGGTTTTTATTTTCATACAACGTTATAAGACGTATTGTATGATGTTTTTACGACATTGGTTCGTATAATGATTTTTAAGGCAAATGCCTATATTATGATTTGGATAAAGATTTGTATAAAATGGTTTTGGCTATTTTATGGCCTATTACAATGGTTTGTACGAAATGATTTTTGGTAATAATATTTATACCAAAGTTATATTGATGGAATTTATTAAACTCTATGAATTCACTCGGCGTTATCGCTGACCTTTTCTTTTAACATGTTTTATCTCAGGTACTTGAAGGTAATTCTCGGGAAGACGACAAGAATTCATGGCCCGCACTTAAACAATATTTTCCATTCAAATACTTTGTAAAACTTTGTATGAAATATAATGACTTGGGACCGATGTAACTTTGATATTTATGAATGGAAATGATTTATTATTAAACGACGGGATTTTTATGCGTTGTCTATGATGTGAGTAATGTGCTATCCCGTAACACCAACGAGTCTTCCGCTGTATCGAGTTGTATAAATTTGGGGGTATTACATTTTATGTGTAATAGACTTTTGTCATGCTTAATACTTAGCGGGTGTTTTTCTTTTAATTAATTTTCTATTCTTTGTGAGGAATCAAGAAAAATAAGAGCGTCTTATAAAAAAATGAGTGGCTAGAAAACTAAAAAGAAGAAAAAATAATTATACAAGACACCCAAGAGGGGCAGTGTGATGTTAATTATAGTAGCTATTAAATTCCAATATTACTCTCACAAGGGTTGCGGGGATTTAATAGTTGCTCCAATCCAATATTACTCTCACAAGGGTTGCGGGACTGAACATCCAAGGTCTCGAAAAGGCAGCGGATATAAATTATTGCGTGACTTTTATTTTTCTTTTCTTAGCGAGTGAGTAGCTACTTATTAACGCATGATATAATTTTCTTACACATAAGGAGAATGGCTTATTTTAGGACTGACTTATATCAATTGTGGGGGGTTTTTTGAGTAATGGATGAGATGGTTACTTAGGATTAAAACTGTGCTTCCTTATTTTCAGATTTTGCATTTCTTATATTTCACGCCAAACAAAGATAAATTCGCTCAAAAGCAATTTGATCAACTAAAATTCTATAGAGGTAAAATAAGTGGGGGTATAATGGTCACACAATTAATTTTTATGAATAAGTCGATGCACTTTCACTTATGAATAACAATGATCTCATTTTTAAGCTTGGTATGGGGAAAGTGAAACGTGAGGATGATAAGTATTCATGGTACAAAAGCCCTAATCAAAGTCATTTATTTCTTAATGAGTTACTTCCATCAAACAATTTCATGAAAATCTAAAAATATAGAAATAGAATTGCTTTCCTTGGATTGCATTGTAAAAATCCAAAATTATGCATCATATAGTGTAGCTTAGTGTAAAAGCATATCATCTTGGCCAAGGTGGGTTAATTAAGATAGGAGTGTACCTTTGTGCTTTAAAAAAGTCATTAGATGAGGTCATGGCAATGGTCGAGTGTAGGGGATTTGATATGAGTCATATCACATATCAATTATAACATATAAAACCCCTACAACACAAGGAAAATACCAAGTTCTAATGTGATAAAACATAATTACGTGGTATTCTTTGTTGTTTGTGATTATGTAGGTAAAAATATACGTTTTGGTGAAAATGCGGATTTCAAGGCTTTATTTGAAGAAAAGACAAAGGAAGGACCAAAGTTGACAAGTATCCAAAGTTCAAGGGCCTAATTAATTGATTTTAGAAGATAAAGGGTTAAAGTTGTCAAGTCTACAAAGATCTTATGCTCAAACAAGAATCTGCCAAGTTGGAGGACCAATTATGCTAATTTACAAAGTCTAATATGGCTTAATCCGTGCGCTAAGCCTTTGGACCAATCAATATCGAGTATTCCATCCAGTCGAATTGCCACATATGTGCAATAAATGTGGAAAGAGAGATCTGCAGAGTATCTTAACAGTGCAACGCACTACTCTTTGTCAACCAATCATATTTCAGTACAACAAATCCAAACATGACACGTGGTCATCTTCTTCCCAGAACGTAGAAATCGATTGAGGCCATTTCATGAAGAGCTTTCTACATGGAAAATGATCACAAGGACGAGATTAATACATCTCAATTCCCCAATCATGATGAAGTCAACTAATTAATTTTTCCCCAAATTCGGCCAAGAACACATGAAGAACTATTGACAGATTTTTGCCACGTGGAAGGTTCTCATTGGTGCAGACACGTTACAGACCTCACCTAATCTCCATTTTCAGTATATAAATATCCTATATAGGCTTCATTTGTATTTAGTAGTTAGTGTGTTAAATTTTCACACATTTAGTTAAATCTCTCTCAATTTCCTTCCCTTTAGTTCTGCTACTATAGTGTGTCTGACAAACACACTATTGTTAGTCAGTTAGTAGTTATAACAGATTGTATCAACTTTCACCATTAATAAACTTTCATTTTACTTTTCACTTGCAATCTCTATTCTCAAAGTGCTACTACCTACTTTTCATATCAGAATCATTGATTTTGTTATTCAAAACTTGAATAACAGATTCTTGTTAGTGTTTTGGAAGCTTGTGTGATCAAGTTGTTGCAGCATAGTTCAAATCCAGTAGCTAGCCTCTATTTTCAAGTCAGACAGCAGATAGCAGTAATGAAGATGATTCATGGAGTTCTATGGTGATCTTGTTGATTGTAGATGGTGAAACTGGTGTTGATTAGTATTCAAGAGAGTTCAACACTCTGTTCTCCATCAAAGGAGGCTTCTAGCTAAAAGGAACACATCTCTGTATTAAAAATCCTCTAAAATAAAGTCTGCATGCTTAGTTGTGTTCTCTAGTGTAATCTTGCTTGTTAATACCTGCTATATGTTCTAATTGATCTTGTTGACTTGTTTGCTTAGATTGTAGTTTTGAACTCCTAGTATAATTCATTTTCCTTTGATAAATTTCTGAATTGTGCCACATAGGACTGTTTGGATTATCCTTGTTTAGGTAATTCAGTAGGAAGTTTGGAGTTATTCTTGTGTGCATTCACTTAGTAACAGATATAAATCAAGTGTGCAAGTTTTCATAGTCAAACTTTAAGTCAAAAAGGTAAATGGCCACAAAACAGTTTGGGTCAGAGTAAACACTAGTCAGATAGCCAACTTTCTAGCAACATAATTTGTTCAATACTAGGAGATAGGACTTGTTCTTTAGCTTTTTGGATAGTTGAACAAATGAGCTTTTAGAATCTATAAAGCTTTTAGCATGTAGTGTACTATTGAAGAAGCCACATAAGCCTAAAAGTCTCTATGGAAATAAGCTAGTTTTGCCTTGTCTGATTTTCATTTCCTAGAGATTTACTTCATAAAACTTGCAATTTTCTTTCACAAACCAGTTAGAAAAGTGATAAAAAGTAGATTTAGCGTAAGTCAACTTTTGGTCAACGAAAGTCAAACATTGGTCAACATAATCTCAGTTTTGGCTTATTTGAGATTCTGGCTTATTCTGTGGAGGTTTTTGAGAATTTCTTTTTCACACGTTCCTTATTAGAGCTCATTAATCATTTCCAAGTATTTGTATCTTAACTGACTGATTAGATTTGCTTATTCCCTAAAAGTAGCTTATTAGAAAAAGCTAAAAAGAGTTCTAGCTTATTTCTGGCAAAATCCTTAGAGTTGTCTAGGTAATTTTGTATTTGAAAGCTTTTGCAAAAACTAGAAGTCTTAATATTGCCTGTAGCTTATTGGCCGGATTATTTTTGAGCTTAAACCCGGTTTTTTACCGAACTTCATGTTGGCATTTTCGGTCCCTGGAAAATAGGAGCATTTGCAGTTCTGTTCAATTAGTTTAACTTTTTAGTTTTGGCAGTTTTATTACCTAAAGTTTGTTAGGTTGTTAAAATTTGGTTTGTAGTTTGGTAATTATTTACATTTGGCATTTAAACTTTCCATACTTTACATTTTAGCATTTAATACTTGTTGTGCTTTATAGACTTTTACATTGTGCTTAGGTGTTTGTACGTGCAATGTATTTTTTGATAAATACGTATCATTTACATAGTTAATATTTTTCTCTTTTTGTGTGCTTGATAATTAGACATAGATTACCATAATTCCGCTATCATAACCAAAAACATTACGTGACTTAATTGATATCGATTAATCAAATCGCAAAGACACCGAGAGAAAAACAAACTTAAAAATTAAATATTGTGGGCAGAAGCTGAGGCATTACCCACGAATGATGCACCAGCCGTAATCAGTTTTCTGAAAAAGCTTTTCTCTCGTTATGAAATGTCGAAACCTTTAATTAGCGATCGAGGTTCCCATTTTTGTAACAAACAAATGGAGAAAATCTTAAAGCTTTAAGGAGTCACCCATCGCTTTGCCACCGGGTATCATCCACAAACGAGTAGACAAGTTGAAAATACCAACGGAGCCATAAAACGAATACTCGAAAAAACGGTTAAGGACAATCCTTCCGTTTGGTCAAGGAAACTTGACGACGCTCTATGGGCATTCCGAACAGCTTATAAAACACCAATTGGCACAACACCTTATCGTTTGTTGTACGATAAAACGTGCCATTTGACCTTCAAAATTGAGCACGTGCTTATTGGGCATTAAGAAGCTGTAATCCCGATCTCAAAGTCGCTAGAGAAAACAAATTCTTGTAATTCCACGAACTCGATGAATTAAGACTCCAAGCCTATGAGAATTCTAAATTGTACAAAGAACGTACCAAAGCTTATCATGACAAGAAACATCGAATCCAAAAAGAATTCAAGAAAGGTGATAAAGTTCTCTTGTTTAACATGTGATATTAATTCAAAGCTCCAAATCTTAAACAAAAGTGGTACGGTCCTTTTATAGTTAAACATAGATACCCGTCCGGTTATGTTAAATTATATGACAAGAATGGAGGAAGCTTCATTATTAATGGACACCGTGTTAAACTATATCATGATGAGTGGAGTGAACATTTTCCACTTGATAACAATAACAAAAACTAAAAGAAGTATGAGTCAGGCTGATGACTCAATAATAAAATAAGCGCTTCTCGGGAGGCAACCCGTGTGTTTTTAATTTTCATTTTTTAAGTGTAATTTTCCTTTTAAAATAAATTCATGCTTACCCCAGAATTTTTAACCAATGTTTTGCTTAAGTGTGTGGGGGTGTAGCATGTGTTGCTTTTATAAAAACCTATAAAAACCAAAAATAGAGTGTTTTTTGTATTTTGTTTTTGGTTTTATCTTTTTTGTAGGTACCGCAATTTGAAGGCGAAGACAAGATTCATGTGTATTCTTTATGAAGCATGATATGCCCGTGATTCTGGTTCTTCTCTTATTTCCTAACTTTTGTTCAGTTTCATCACGTTGAGGACAATGCTAAACTTAAGTGTAAGGGGGTTGTAGGAAAATCGAGAAAAAGATGCTTAATTGCCATATTTTTGGGCTAATTTAAAATTTATCGTTCTTGTTTGCCCTCGTAAATAAAAAGTTTCAAGCAAAATGTATATAAATAATTAAGAAATTATCCAATCGGTAATTTTTGAAGATTTGAGATATATTTTTGTGTCAAACTTACCCAAGTCAAAGTCTCATATAATAGTAGAAGAAAAATCCAAAAATAGGAGAAAGTTGCAAGCTTCATGTTTGTCAATACAACATGAACTTTGCAAGTATGTTGATCCATGGCTAGGAGTTTTAGCCAAGAAAAATAAGAAAACAGAGAAAAAGAAAGAAAAAGTCAAAAGACAAATAAATAGCGAATGAGCTATATTATGAAGTTGAAGGAAGAAGAAGAAGGAATAAAAGGTATCGATTAGCCAATGTGCTAAGTCATGATACATGTTGCTTCAATTCATATGTAGTTTAGTATAGTTAGAAATAAAAGACTTTCTAGACTTTTATGGGTATTGACTTTATATCTCAAATTTTCAACTTTAAAAACATAAGCCAATGAGTTTTATCTTGTATTTGTATTTGTATTTGGTAGACTTGCATCGAATTTTTATAAGATGCATGTACCTTTGGATTTAATTTTCTTTTCTTCTTGCTTAAGGGCAAGCAAAACTTAAGTTTGAGGGGATTTGATAACGCCCAAATCTAACATGTTTTTAGGAGCGTTATCCGTACTATTGTACATGTATATTGCTTATTTCTATAATGCTTTTGTGCATATTTGTGCCAAAATGTGTTTGTAAGTCTTTGTGTAGCCAATTGCAGGAATGAAGTATAAAGCAATGCAAATGTGAAGATTAGTACGAGTACGAAGAATCCTAGTCAATTTCAATACCCGTGTACGAGTTACAAGTCTTTGAAGATCTATTTTCGGGTGCGAGAACAAGTGTTTTCAAGAAGTGTACAAGTCACTTATCATGAAAGTTGCCACCGGCAGAATCCAAAGTTGCCACCAACATTTCTGATAGTTGCCACTGGCGGAATCCAAAGTTGCCACCTACTTTCATGTTGGCAGATTTTTTACTATACATGAAATATTAAGGCTTCTAAATGATCATACAAGAATATACATGAAGGTTCTAGACTTCCTTTGGCTCCAAGCATAAGCCTTTGCCACCAAGTCATGCATTCACTCCTATCCTTCAATTTTGTCAATAAATAAGACCCATGGGGTCATATATTTCATATCCCATCATATCCCACTTTCATAACATACTTGTGTATGTTATTTTTAGTTAATAAACTCTCTCAAGCTTGTCCAAAACACCATTCCCGGATTTGAGCAAGGTGGTGCAAGAAAAGTTACTTTTGGAGTCTGAAAAGCAAATTTAAGATCACAAAACTCTTAGGGATCATTACCCTAATCTTTAGCACTATATTTCCACTTTGTAAGACTCTTGATTATGACTTGTAAGACTATTATTTCTGAGTTTATTTCATTATTCATTATAAGTAGCTAAATCTCGTTTTACACTTGGTAGGATGATGTTTGTGGTATGAAGTAGTGGTTTTGATTGTGATTTATGTTTATTTCAATTTCAAGCTTTCCTATGAACCATTGGTACTTATGTTTCATGTGAAAATTGTTGTCAAAACTTAATTTGTTGATAAAGATTTCATAGGTCGAAAGGGTTATTTTCTATCAACAAGTCATAGCCGATTTGTCTATGATTGGCTATCTTTTATATTGATCATTTATTAAGAAGTTTTGATTATCAAGAAACATAATTATAAGTGTTAGCAAATTCGTGAAACGACCATGAAACAAATGAGCTGAAATTGGATTAAGTCTTGAATTGAGTGACTGAGTCTAATGCTTGTTTTCTTTAACCAAAGTCTTGACGAAGATTGAAGCTTTTGAAAACAATAGATTGGATTAACCATCTAAGTATCATAATCATATATATGTTTTCATGTCCTCATAATCATACCATAACTGATGCCCAAACTAGTCCTTACCAAGTGTTGCCTTTAATCTTATTGTTAATCTCATCATATTACTTGTTATTATTTGTCTACAATTGCTACAATCAAAAGATTATAGTAGATTTTTGAATGATCATAGGTTTTCTGAATCCCCGTGAATGATCTCGGTATTACCACATAAAAGCTATACACAAACAAAAGGTTCATACTTGCCCGTGCGTTTTTAGTCAATCCGGTAATTCGTGTTTATAAATTTAAAACTTTTTTCAATCCAACCACGGCGGACGCATCAGGGCCCAAGGTATTCTCCATGGCTCAAGCCAACCAAGGAGGGTGAAATGTGGTGTTGTGGAGGTTGTGGTGTTGTGGAGGTTGTGGTGTGGTGGGATCATTTAGCCACCATTTAGCATACCGTGAAAAGTTATTGGTGTTTTCCTACGGCTCAAGCCAACTGCACCTTGTGCTCTCAGGTTCAACTTCGGTGGGCATCAAAGTAGCAAAATAGTCCACTTTCTTGTAGCTGACTTCGCGTAGATACCGGACGATTAAGGTTACTAATAATAGTATCCATATGATGTTTCTTTGTCCATTTGTTGTCATGTATACCAGTCCTTGGATTAGAGTAGACCGTAGTAGGAGCTTCTTCTGAGGTGGACGACCCGGCTTGATTATCGGGAAGCGGTACACCAAAGAATGGGTAGTTGATTCAGGTGTTGGTTGAGAATTACTCGTTGAGGGTGCCTCTTGACCAATTGTTGTTGTAGACACATTTGATTGGGCTTCATTCACTGAAGCGACAACTATGTTTACCAGAGCTATAGCTGCAGGTTCTGGAGCAACAATACTTGGAGGAGTAAAGAATTCATCAAAGAAAGATTGAAACAATGTATCCCACTCTTTCCTAGTAGGTGGTATAAATGATCATGAAGAAGGGTGGTTTGGGACTAGACCAGAGCTAATGTTATTGGGTCCCATTTCATGAGGTTCGGGTTCGGAGCTGCTTTGCTCAGAAGCCATTGTTGTCCGCTCATCAAAATCAACATTCATAGTTTCGAGGATTTTACGAGAAGTTCGGTTGTAAATTCGAATTGCTTTCTTTGTGGGTGCATAGCCAATGAAAATACCAATATCAGCCTTAGGTTGAAATTTTTCCCAAGTTCTCACCATCATTATTAGGATAACAAAGTGCATCAAATACATGAAGGTATGATAAATCAGATAATATGCCATGTAGAAGCTCATAAGGTGTTTTACCATGGCGCTTACGAATTAGTGAACGGTTTTGGGTGTCTACTGCTGTATATACTGCTTTTGCCCATTAAAACATGGAGCCTTTGTGTAGATCAACATCGTTCGAGCGGCTTCCATAAGTGTTCGATTCCGCCTTTCAACGACACTGTTTTGTTGTAGAGTGAGAGCAACAGATGTTTCATGAGATATGCCAACTTCTTCATAATAATCACGTAATATTTGGTTAACAGATTTGGTTCCATTATTTGTATGAATGCGTCGGACAGTAGTGTTGAGACACACTTGAATCATCTTGAGAAATCTGATGATGAATTTAGGTGCCTTGTCTTTAGTTTCGAGAAATTTCACCCATGTAAACCGAGAGTAATCATCCACAATGACGAGGATGTACTTGTCACCACTGAGACTTTCAATACGCATTGGCCCATAAAGATCCATATGCAACAAATAAAGTTTGTCTTGGTTAATATCTTCAGTCTTGGGTTGTAAGATTTCTTAGTGCTCTTCCCCATTGCACCTGCGGAACATAAATGATACTTGTGAAATTAAGCTTATGAAGACCACGAACAAGTTCGGTTTTCGCCAAATGATTGATAGCGTCAAAGTTAAGATGAGATAACCGTCGATGCCAGAACCATGACTTAGTCTTTGATGCTTTTGTGGGAAGACATACGGGAGAAGCGACCATCATATCTTCTAAAGACAAAGTAGAAAAATTGACCTCTAGAGCACCTTTCAATAAATCAACCCTTTCTAAATTACGAATGAAGCAGGTACGTTCTCGAAAAGCAACATCTAGGTTTGAATCACAAAATTGTCCAACAAAGAATAAATTATGACCGATTCCTTCCACATAATACACTATTGAAATCGTAACATTCCGAATTTGATATTCACCATAACCCATTATCTTTGCAATATGATCATTTCCAAATCGAACCGTTCCAGGAAACTTGCTGACGAAATTTATGAGCTGAGAGCGATCTCCCGGTCATATGCTTGGAGAAACCAGAGTCCAAATACCACAAGTTGATTTGGACAACCTTTTTTCAACAACAACAGTAGAAACTGCATTGGAAACTATGTAAATTCCTATTCTCGGTAATTTTCAAATTTCTATTCTCGGTAAAATTGGAAATTCGTATTCTTAGTAATTTTGCAGATTCCTATTCTTGGTAAAATTGCAATGTCACGATCTCGGTAATAGGCTTCCTTATCTCGGTAAAATAGTCATATTACCAACTCGGTAATTAGGGTTTTCACGAACTCAGTAAAAATCAAAAATTTTCGAGACAAGGCGATAATCTCGAAAAAGGCAACTATTTCAAAGGTTTCTAACGAAACGACTTGTACTTCCAAGGTTTATAGCTTCTTAGGGACCGGAAAAATACAAACTTCTAACAAAAAATCGAAATCAATATTTGTAATTTATAAAAACTTTCTTCACCAAAAATCAATCCAAACACCAAAGAATTTTTTGTTTTTAGCCATAATATGAAACCCAAATCAATATAAAAGGTAGTAGATGATTTGTAACAAGATTTAAACGATAAAAACACAAAAAAATGTGGACCGTGGGTTTTAGATCAAAAAATCATGAAATCAATAAGAAAACAAACACAAAGACAAATATCTCATCCTATGGCTCTGATACTATTTGTTTATGTTATGTAAATCTTATAAATCTAGAGAGAGAAAGTAGAGAGAGGGTTACACACACATATACACACTTAGACAGAAAAACTAGAGAGAGAAAGTAAAAGAAGTTTGTGAAATTGAAAATGAGCCACCAACCCTCTCGAACTAAGGAGATGGTTTATATACCCAAGCCCACAAGATGGGCTTAGGCTTACAATTAGGCCATTGGGTATAGTAAATGGACTGCGCTCGGCTTTATTTCATTAACATGTGTTACCTAGACTACGAGCTACTACTAATATATTGTTGGAGTGATTGATCCTTTCTAAATACGTAAAAACGTATTTCCAACACACGGGATTCTTGGTGAGATCAATGGCTCCGTTATTGTCACAGAGAATGGTCACATCCTCCAACTTGATATCATAGCCAACTAGAGCTTGCTTTATCCATAATGCTTGTTAACAATCTTTAACGGCCGACACATACTCGGCCTCGGTTTTGGAAATTACAAGTGTCGTTTGCTTTTTCGAGAACCATGAGTTTAAACAACACCCGATGAAAGTACATAGACCACTTGTACTTTTTCTATCGACATAGTCACCGACATGGTCCCAATACACACAGAAAATGGCTTCCATTCCCATGCCCTTGGGATACCAAAGCCCAAGATGAGTGGTACCTTTGATATATCTAAAAATCCTCTTGACAACTTCAAGATGTGATACATTCGGATTTTCTTGAAACCGAGCACACATGCAAACACTAAACATAATATCGGGCCTACTTCCTGTGAGATAAAGTAAGCTACCAACATACCAAGAAATTTGGTACTATCAACATAATCGTTGGATCCATCTTTGATTAGTTTAGTTTCCGTTGACATTGGAGTGTTTGTTGATTTAGAATCTTCTAGTTCAAATTTCTTGAACATTTCTTTTATGTATTTAGATTGATTAAAGAAAACACTATCCTCCATTTTCTTAATTTGTAAGCCTAAGAAAAATTTAATTTCTCCCATCGTGATCATTTCAAATTCATCACGCATAATTTAGAGAAATCGTCTAGACTAAAAAATAATATCATCAACATAAATTTGGACAATTATTATGTGTGAATACTTTTTCTTAGTGACCAACGTGTTGTCTACTTGGCCTGTTGAATATTTATATTCAATTAAAAAATACTTAAGTCGGTCATACCATGCCTTGGGTGCTTCTTGAGACCATAGAGAGCCTTTTTGAGTTTGTAAACGTGATTAGGTTTTTCAAAATCATCAGTCTAGAGGTTGTGCGATATACACTTCCTTATTTATAAATCCATTTAGGAAAGCACTTTTGACGTCCATTTGATCGAGTTTGAAATCATAAGCACAAGCATAAGCAAGTAAAATTATATGGACTCAATCCAAGCAACCGGGCATAGGTTTCATCATAATCTATACCTTCTTGTTGATTATACCCTTGAGCAACAAGACTAGATTTGTTTCTCGACACAACACCATTTTCATCTAGTTTGTTTCGAAAGACTCATTTTGTTCCAATTACCGTTTGGTTTTTAGGTCTTGGTACTAAGTACTAATCATCATTTGTCACAAATTGATTTAACTTTTTTGCATAGCTAGCACCTAACTTTCATCTATGATGGCCCCATCGATATTTTTTAGGTTCAATTTGAGATACAAAGCAAAAGAAGTTACTTTCATTTTGAGCTTGTGACCTTAAGGTTCGTTCATTTAGTTTGCCAATGACATTATTTAGAGAATGACCTTTTGAGTATTTGATGTTTAAAGATTCAAGTTTTAATGGTTAACTTCCCTTGTCATTTTCAAGATTAACTTATTGATTATTAGCTTGACTTTCAACTAGATCATCATCTACCAAAGATGATATTCTAGATGGAGGTGGACTTTCGTCAAAGGTTATGTTCAACGATTCCTTGACGCACATGGTTTGCTTTTTAGAACTATGTAAGCTTTACTATTTTGAGAATATCCAAGAAAAACACCTTCATACGACTGTGGGTCAAACTTGGTGAGATAATCCTTAGTGTTAAGAATGAAATATTTTCTTCCAAAAACTCTATAATATCCAATAGTCGGTTTTCTTTCCTTTCATATTTCATAAGATGTTTTATCAAGAAGTGGTCTTATTAAAACACGATTAAGAATATATGTTGAGGTATCTACTGTATGCCACCAAAAATTTTGTGCCATAGCTGACTCATTTAACATTGTTCTACTCATTTCTTGAAGTGTTTGATTTTTATGTTCTACTACCCCATTTGATTGAGGCATTCTAGGAGCCGAGAAATTATGTGTGATACTTTTGGTGTCTCAAAATGCTCCAAATTGTTCCTCATTTTCAAACTCTTGACCATGATTCGTACGAATTGACACAATACGACAACTTAGTTGGTTTTCAATTTTCTTGCTTAAAATGTCAAAATGGTCTTTTTAGTTTTCAAAAACTTTGTCCATGTATATCTTGAGTGCATCTACGATGACCAAAGTGTAAAGATTACCTTTGTGACTTTGCACCGCGGATGGACCAAACAAATCAATATGTAAAACTTCTAGACACTTAGTTGTGGACACAACATTTTTAGCCTTGTGGCTTCAGTGTGTTAGTTTTCCTATTTTACAAGCATCACAAAAGTGTTGTTCATATTTTACTTTTGGTAGATTTCTAATAAGATCCTTGTTGGCCAAAGATTGTAAAAGATCCATGTTGATATGACCAAGATGCCGATGCCAAAGGGTGGAGATATCATCTATAGTGGTCAAACAAATGGCGTCTTTTGATGTGTCAAACTTCATTACATATATGTTATTTTACCTAATTCCCTTTGCTATGGTTATGCCATCTTTTAGTATTTTACTTCCGTTTTCTTCGAAGAGAACATCGCATTTGTTACTACAAAGTTGACTTATACTAAGTAGATTAAATCCTAAGTTTTCGAAATGAGCAACATTATCTATGGTGATATGGTAATAAGAAATAATACCTTTTCCAATGGTCTTGCTTTTGACGTTTCCACTTAAAATAACATTACCTCCGTCTGTCGATGTGTAGGTGCTAAAAAGATTTCTATTACCCGTCATGTGTCTTGAACACCCGCTGTCCTTGATCCATTCATCTGGTTCAAGTCCAACTTTCAAGTATACCTACACATAATAGAACTCAAACATCTGGTCCCCATCGTCCCATGGGTTCATTTGGGTTAAACATACTTCTCATGGAAATTCCAATTAGAGTGTTTCCCAATAAACCCATGGTACAAAATTTTCCATTGAGAATTGGTTATGATAGTCATAGTTGAATGGAACTTGACTATATCTACCTAGTATTCCTTGGTTACTTTTCGGAAAGGGGCATAAGGGATAAGATGGTTTTGGTCGAGTTTGTACATTTCTAGCTCTAATGTTCCTTTCTAGGTTTCTAATGTTTGTATTATATCTTTCTAGGTTAATCTGTTTTGGTTTACGAGACACAACCACAAATTCGGCACGATTTTTTCTGCTCCTCTGTCAGACCCCAGGAACCTTTGCAGGGTGTCAGGCCCTTGTGTAGAGGGGTCCGACGGGGTTCGACACATTTATCGTGTCGTTTTTTTATGGTGTTTTTGAGCTAGAAGGTATATCTTGTTTCCCGAACCCAGATCTTGTTTTATCTTTGATGTCTCTTTGAAAACTTAACATTTCATCGATGCAATGTGCGTTTTTATTAAACTTTACAAATTTTGAGTTTTCTTTAGTTAACGCCTCTTGATTAATTTTGATTTTTTCAACTTCGAGAGTGAGCTCTTGACACGTTTCACATTTATCTTTAGATAGTTTTCTTCATTCTAATATTTGTAATTTTGCCTTTAGTTCATAAACTTCATTTTGTAAACTTTCACTTATAGTTTTCAAAAGTTTGTTCATGTTTTTTTATATTAAGACTTAATTTGTAAAGTTTGTTATATTCAATTTGCAAAGTGTCATCATCTAGTGAGGAGGAGTAATAGGATAATTCAGAATGTACCTCGTTGGTTTGGTGTACCATGAGAGCTAGCTCTTCCTTTTTGGAGTCGTCTCCTTCGTCATCACTTGCACTCCAAGCTCCACTCACGAAAGCTCTTTGTTTCTTTGGCTTGGACTTTGTAAAATTACCAATGAAGTGATCCGGATCACCACATTGGAAGCATTTTATTTCTTCTTTGGTTTTCTTGATGTCAAAGGGCTTTCGATGTGTCTTTTTGTTGTCAAATGGTTGCTTCACAAATCTTCCTCGCCTTTAATAAAACTTATTGAAGTCACGAATGGCCATGGCATACTCTTCTTCATCACTATCGGACTCTTCATCATCACTAAATTCAATTCTAGCTTTCAATGCTATTGATCTTTGTTTCTCTTTCTTTCCTTTGATGATCTCGGAGTCCTTTTCCATCACCATCTCGTATACCTTGAGATTCCATATGAGTTCGTCCAATGACAAGATTGAGAGATCTTTAGATTCTTCAATGGTCATGACTTTTGCTCTCCATTTTGGGTGAAGTGCTCTAACAAATTTCCTGACAAAATTCTTATTGGAGAAAGATTCGTCAAGTGCTTTAAGTGAAGTTATGATAGTGTTAAACCGAGCAAATCCAACGTCAATTGACTCTTCTTCAAGGATTGAAAATTGTTCATATCGTTGAACAAGTAGAGCAATTTTATTATCCTTGACTTGTGAGTTTCCTTTATGTGTGACTATTGGCGAGTGTTAAATTTCTTTGGCAGTTTAACACATGAAGATTGTAAAACCCGCATTCTTTTAGCATGAATAGTACACATATAATCGTACGTACATGATTAAAATTTTCCTTATATAAAATGTTTATGTTTCACGAATATTAAATACAAGTATTACGTACGTGTTATTACACGATAAGTATTTAATACGTATTAAGACACGATAATTATTATCAACTGTAATTATAATCAGGAACATGAAATCATGAACGTAAATAATCACGAACCTATTATTATGTATTTACGTAATTAGTATTATGATTATGTACAAGTATATATTATAACACGAACATTAAATAATTAAATCACGTGAACACGAACAAGAGAACACGTAACTATTTAGAACACGAAAAACTATGGGTTTTCCCTTGTGAGCCCCACCTACCCGCGGCAAAGACAAAGAAAAGGGCCAAGACCATTTTTATTTTTTTAACTAAACAAGAAAAAGGGAAAACATATTTTTCATAATTACAGAAGATTAGAAAAATAACAAAACCCTAGCTTCCTTTTTCTCCCTTTTAGCCGCCGGGTATAAACACCACAAGAAGGGGTGTTTGTTGATCTTGGTTGATTTAATTCAAGTGTGGTGCTCGTGTTATTGTCATCTAATTGTTTCACGCATTGGTAATCTTTAAACCTTTTTCATTTAATTCTTTTATTTAATTAGAACACATGAAATCATGATAATTAAATAACAAGATTTAAAACATGTTAATTTAATCATAGGGTAATAAGACATGGATGTTTTTGGGTTGTTTGGTTCGGCCGACGTAAGGAACCGAGAGTCGAAGCTCTCGGTGGGTTTATAATCACCACCAACCGAGACCTCATGGTCTCGGTGTGGTTTGGGTGTCTCGGCCGCAAGGAACAAGGGACCCCGACGCATGTCGAGGTTGCCTTGTGGTTTTGGGGGTCTCGGCTGAAAACAAACAAGTACCACCGGCATGAGTCGGTGGCTAATATGACCAAGCAGGGGGAACTCAAGTCGCGGCAGCAGAGGGAACCACTGGCTAACCACCGGTGGGAACTTTGCTTAGCCAGCGGCTAGCTGAGAGAACAAGGGGAACCACCGGCTTAAGCCGGTGGCAATTTTGCGAAAACAGTGGCAACCGGCCAAGCCGGTCCGCCACTGTTAAGGGTGTGTTTGTTGGATCCGGTTCAAGGTTAAACACGGTCCGGTTCACGACTTCATTTTTACAAACCTAATTAATTTTTACAAGTTTAAATATTTACAAGATTAATTAAATTAATTTACCATGTTATACAATTAATTTAATTTAGACATGACTTAGGTTAATTATTGTTAATAATAATACATGACTATAATCTAAGTATTTAAATCATGAAATTTAGACTAAGTAATTAAATAATTATTAAAACATGACATACAATTAATTAATTTCCATGACTTAGGTTATATTAATAGAAATATTAATACATGTTTTAACCTAAGTATTATTTACACTTTAATTTAATTAAATCATGCTATATTTAATTAAATCCTATAATATATAGTTTATTAAATTTACATGTATTAATTAATAAACCATACTATTAATCACATGACTTAGAATATTAATCAGTAAAACATAAGCTTATGTTATTAGCCTAATAATACAACTTATTTCTAAATATGGAAATTTTCTATTTTTAGAAACATATTTATTTTAAGTAGCTAATCTATTTATGGAAACTTTCTATTTTTAGAAACTTATCTATTTTAAGCAGTTAATCTATTTTTGTAAACTTTCTATTTTTGGAAACTTTCTATTTTAGGAAACCTGCTAATTTTAGAAGGTTATTTATTATTACACAACAGGTATAATAATACAAGAAATACAAGTAATACTTAAACAGAATATCAAGAATACATGATAAACACAACATAACGTTAATATCAGTAAAACAAGACATGAACATGTAAAACAAGCTAAGACATGATATAAAACCAGATACGTACTCAGTAATCAGAACACTTATACATGTATATTATTTATGTAGCATTAGTGAGATCGAAGTAGGACTCTCTTCCGTTCGTCTTCTTCGTTCACTGGACATAAGGTATGGATTCTCCGTCCTTTCAGTATGGACATTCTTTCCTTATTAGGATTCCCCGTATGCAGCCAACTGTTTTCCCAGTATATGTTTTATATGTTTTGATTTGATTATGCTTAATTAGATGCCTAAGCCATATACATGCATGACCAGTTTCACCTAGTTATAGAGGTACCATAACAATAACACTAGAGGCACCAGTGTTATGACTTCACCACGGCGGAGTGATAGCTCATGGCGTCCCTTTCAGCTTTTGGTCATATTATTATTATCATGTGGGGCGTATGGGTGCATCCTATATTACATGTTTTTTCAGATTATTCAGGTGAATGTGGTGTGTGTGTTGCATCCTTCATAAGGAGCTGATCCCTCATACCCAAACTTATATTAATTAGAGGCAGTCCCTCTAATTGTATGACGAGGTCACCCCTCCAAGTATTCATGCACGTTGATATTTCATGACCTATATTGGCTAATGGTAAACATGTTAAACAGTTTTCACAAGATAAACATAAGGCTTTTCAAACTATAAAACCAGTTTAACTAAGTTATACCAGGTTTTCTAGGACTTAATCAATTCCACTGCTATATGTTGTATATGCTTATGTTATTCATTCTATGCTTTTATATCCATGCACTGAGCGTTATGCTCAGTCGTTTTCCTTTCATGTTCCCAAAACGGCAGGTACTCAGGGACGCTCGTAGACTTTAAGTGTACGTGCATATGGAATTGGAAGCTTCTTAGCCTTCATTACTTTATGCATTTATTCATACTTTTGATACTCATTTCCATGGACATTGTTTAGTCCTTTTCATTTATAGTACGTACGTTTGTGTGTGATGAGCTTTACTTTGGGGTACCGATGTTTGTTTCTGGTATTTCCTTTATGGTCATGTAATGTTTAAGACATTTATCCTTGTATGCTTTTATGACATGTCATAATCACGCGTGACATTCCATTTATCAAAATGGGGTGTTACAATTATGGTATTAGAGCAAGGTTTCAACCTGTAGGCTCTCAAAACACGACCTGTGATTAGTGGGTAGTCACTATGGTCTTCCTAGAACTGACAGTCGGTTTTCATGCATTCATTGTTTTCATGCATTCATAGATATGTCATTGTCGCAGGTTTATGACTAAGTAATGGTTGGTACAGGACTGACCCTATTTAGTCGCATGTGTTTTATCGAAACTTTTAACTTTGGGACAAACCCATTGGCGTCCCCTCGCCATGTCTTTTGTTTTGAGTGAACTGACCATAGGCGTTCACTCTCGTGCATATAAAAGTTTTCATAAAACTGCATCATGCATTCATGTACTAGTTTTCCTGCATAAAATTTTTCTCATGATTTATTGGTATAAAAAAATTTCATGTATATATTTTATGTTTTGATCAGTTACTCGTGTATTTTTATGTTATACTCTCAGATGGTTCTCACACGCGAGCAGGAACAACTCAATGCAACAGTTTAAGATGCAATGCAAGCTATGCTTCCTTAGCTGAGGAACGAAATCAGGGCTGAGGTGTAGGCTGCCAACAATCAGCAACAGCACCCAGTACCTCCTCCTCCTCCTCCAGCAACATTGGTCACATGGCTGGAGAGATTCAATAAGCTACGCCCTCGATCTTTCGAGAAAACAGATAGCCCCAGTGAAGTTGAAAGATGGTTGGCTCACATTGAGAAAATCTTCGATGCAATGGGCTATGACCCCGTCTTCAAGTCAAGGTTGGCCTGTTACAGGTTCGAAGGTGACGTGCTATCATGGTGGAAGGCACTGAAGCAGTCTGAGGGAGGTGATAATTGGGTGGCTGGTTTGACTTGGGCTCAGCTCAGGGATTTGGTGATGGGACAGTTCTTTCCCAAGGCTGAGCAAGACAAGTTGAACAGAGATTACCATGGAATCAGACAGAGGGCTGGGGAGAACAGCAACGAGTTCATGCAGCGCTTTCTTCATTTGGCTGGTTTTCGTGGCGCAGCAGCAGGTACTCCTGAAGAGAAAGCATACCACTTCCGGTGGGCTCTTCGTACATCGGTCGCAAACAACTTGGTGTGTGCTATGTTCAACATGGTGGCACAAGTGGCCGATGCAGAACGTAAGCTAGAGATGTCGTAAGAAAGAGAAGAGTTTGGGGAAGCAGAGAGACCCGAGAAGAGGTAAACATTCGTTATTCAGCGGTGACCAAACCGTATTCTTTCAGTATATATCAACATTTATATCTCTTTTAAATTGCATCTTCCAGGCAGAAGACTGGGGACCGGTCTCAGCCGGCTACTCAGCAACAGCCTACTCAGCCCAAGGGAAACGGTCAGACTCACGACCGTTCTGCTACAGATAGGCGTGGCAGTAATGATAATTACCGTAACAACGTTGGAAACTCCAACCCTAGAAGGTCCTTACACTTACACATTTTCTTATGATTACATGCAATAGTTCATAATTCTGACACATTAGCAATCTTCTACCAGGAATCATGGTAACGGGAGGGACCAGAACCAAAGAGGTTCACAGCCTAACCATCCAGCTATCACTGGTATTTCATCTTACGAATTTTCCTCATTGTCCTTTGTACCTATTATCATGTCTCATGTATATTGTTCTTATCAGGCTCTCAGCCAGCAAGGACACCTGCTGGAGGATATACGCATCCTCTTTGCACTACCTGCAACCGTAGGCACCCAGGGCCATGTCGTCGCGACAGTGACACATGCTACAAGTGTGGCCTCCCTGTCCATCGCATGAAGGACTGTCGCAAGGGCGAGATGGAAGGCACATCAGGACATGCTGATACCAAGCCGCCTCCTACTAGTGGACGCATGCATACAACTTCTCGCGATCAGGCCAACAAGTCTACAGGTACCATCACTGGAATCTTGTATATGTATGGTCAAGCTACATGTGTTCTATTTGACATGGGTGCTACTCATTCGGTCATTTCTACTGCTTATGCTAAGAATGTTAGGATATCCCCTATGCCACTAGAGAATGTACTGAACATTTCCACGCCTTTAAGAGACTCTGTACACATAACCCATGTGTACAAGAGCCTTCCCCTATAGTTTGACGACAAGATTCGTCCTGCTGACGCACTTCCGCTGGACATGAATGATTTTGACATGATATTGGGCATGGACTGGTTGTCCAAGCATCATGCTACCATAGACTGCCATTCATATCGAGTCATCTTCGGTGATGTTAATGCACCATAGTACATTCACAATGGGTTCGTACCCGGAAGGTTTGTACAAATCATATCAACCCTGCAAGCACGTGCATTACTTTAACATGGTTGCTGAATCTCCATCAATTCAGAATCAGCCGATAGTGTCAGAATTTCCAGATGTATTTCCAGAAGAACTTCTGGGCATACCACCTGCACGTGAAGTAGAGTTTAACATCGAGCTCATCCCAGGAGCTGAGCTGATTTCCAAGGCTCCTTATCGCATGGCTCCCATAGAGTTGAAGGACCTGGAGGATCAATTGCAAGAACTCCTGGAACGAGGTTTCATTCGACCGAGCCCATCTCTATGGGGGGCACCGGTCTTATTCGTGAAGAAGAAGTACGGCAGTATGCGTCTTTGCATAGATTATCGAGAGCTCAACAAGATCACCATCAGAAATAGGTATCCTTTACCACGCATTGACGATTCGTTTGACCAACTCCAAGGGGCCAAACATTTCTCCAAGATTTATCTGATGTCGGGCTATCATCAACTACGGGTTAAAGAGCAGGACATCGCCAAGACTGATTTCCGTACACGCTATGGCCACTACGAATTTGTAGTCATGCCATTTGGCCTTACCAATGCTCCAGCAGTGTTCATGGATTTGATGAAGAGAATCTTCCATGAATTTTTGGACAAGTTCGTCATTGTCTTCATTGACGACATCCCGATATTCTCTAAGTCCAAGGAGGAACACGAAGACCATCTTTGTACAGTGTTACAGATTCTTCGTCAGAAGCAGCTGTATGCTAAATTCTCCAAGTGTGAGTTCTGGTTAGACAAGGTGGCGTTCTTAGGTCACATCTTATCAGCAGAAGGAATCACTATGGATCCAGCAAAGGTTGAGGCTATTACCAAGTGGCCAAGACCGACATTAGCGACTAAGGTTCGCAGTTTCCTAGGCTTAGCTGGTTACTACCGTAGGTTCGTGGAGAACTTTTCCTGTTTATCACTACCATTGACCAAACTGTTGCGGGAAGGGGAGAAATTCGCCTGGACTGAAGAAAGAGAGAAGAGCTTTGAAGACCTAAAGCAGAAGTTAGTATATGCAACGATTCTTACTCTCCCATCTGGTACAGGTGGATTTCAGATCTACAGTGATGCATCGGGGAAGGGACTTGGCTGTGTTCTCATGCAACATGGGAAAGTGATCGCGTACGCTTCACGATAGCTTAAGCCTTATGAGGAAAATTACCCTACGCATGACTTGAACTTGCAGCAGTCGTGTTTGCATTGAAGATATGCAGGCACTACTTGTATGGAGAATCATGTGACATTTTCACGGATCACAAGAGCTTGAAGTACATCTTCACTCAACGTGAATTGAACATGAGACAGAGTAGATGGTTAGATCTGTTGAAGGATTATGACATTAATCTGCAGTATCGTCCTAGCAAGGCGAATGTAATGGCAGATGCATTTAGCAGAAAGTCTGGAATGATAAACGGCATTAAAATTGAGGAGGAAATTATAAGAGACTTGGAGCGACTAGACATTGAGATCATGGTACGTGGACAGGACGGTTACTGGGCTAATCTTAGAGTGGAACCCGAGTTACTCTCTAGGATCAAGGAAGCTCAGAAGGATGATGGTGAAATCTGGGCGATAATTCAGAACTTAGGAAAGCAGACAGAATTTCCAGTAGACGCGGACGGTATCTTATGGCAAGGCACGAGACTTTGTGTTCAATGATCAAGAACTCCGGGAAGCATTGATAGCTGAGGCTCATAGCTCCCCATTCTCTATTCATCCTGGTTCGACCAAGATGTACCATGACATCAAGCAATACTTTTGGTGGAGTGGTATGAAACAGGATGTTGCGACTTACGTCTCCAAATATCCTACCTTCCAGTAGGTTAAGATCGAGCATCAGCGATCTGGCGGTCTTCTACAACAGTTAGATATCCCAGAGTGGAAGTGGGACAAGATCACCATGGATTTTGTTACCGGTCTTCCGCAGACAAGGAGGAAGCACGATGTGATTTGGGTTATCGTTGATCGACTTACTAAGTCAGCTCGTTTTTTACCGACCCGCAAGGAAGATTCGGTCAGTAAACTCGCTGATACTTACAAGAAGGAGATCATGAGACTTCATGGTGCTCCATCCAGCATCGTCTCAGACAGAGATCCTCGTTTCACTTCGCGATTTTTGAGGAGTCTACAAAAAGCTTGGGGTAAAAAACTTAAGCTTAGCACGGCTTTTCATCCTCAAACAGACGGGCAATCGGAGCGAACGATTCAGATACTGGAAGACATGTTGAGGTCATGTGCGTTGGAATGGATGGGAGATTAGGACGATTACATTTGTTTGGTAGAGTTTGCATACAAAAACAGTTGGCACGCAAGTATTAAATGTGCTCCATTCGAGATGTTGTATGGTAGAAAATGTCGCGCCCCAATCTGCTGGGATCAGGTTGGTGCGCGAACACTTGAAGGACCAGAAATGATAGAATTGACCAACAAGAAGGTCGCAGTAGCTAAGCAGAAATTGCAAAAAGAACGGTCACGTCAGAAGAGTTATGCCGACAAGCATCGTAAGGACTTACATTTTAACGTATGAGATCACGTCTTTCTTATGGTATCGCCGGCACGTAGTGTTAGACGTTTTGGAATCAAAGGGAAGCTCAGTCCTCGATTCATCAGACCGTTTGATGTCATTGAGCGAGTCGGTAAAGTATCTTATCGTTTAGCGTTACCTCCGCAGCTTTCTCATGTTCACGATGTTTTCCATGTGTCCTTACTTAGAGGGTACAAGTATCATCCCCTTCACATGGTTCAGTATCCACTGGAACAGATTCGTGAAGATCTTATAGAGAAACCCGAACGAGTTCTTGACAGGCAAGAACGAGTCATGAGGAGGAAGACGATTCCATTCGTCAAAATCCTTTGGAGGGATCATACCGAGCGGGAAGCCACTTGGGAAACAGAGGAGTCTATCCGGGCTTCTTACCCTCATTTCATATTTTGAATTCGGGTATGTTCTTCTTTTCCAGTTTATGCTATCTATAATTCGGGGACGAACTATTCTTTTTAAGGGGGAAGAGTTGTAAAACCCGCATGCTTTTACCATGAACAGTACACATATAATCGTACGTACATGATTAAAAATTTCCTTATATAACATGTTTATGTTTCACGAATATTAAATACAAGTATTACGTACGTGTTATTACACGATAAGTATTGAATATGTATTAAGACACGATAATTATTATCAATAGTAATTATAATCAGGAGCATGAAATCATGACGTAAATAATCACGAACCTATTATTATGTATTTACGTAATTAGTATTACGATTACGTACAAGTATATATTATAACACGAACATTAAATAAATAAATCATGTGAACACGAACACGAGAACACGTAACTATTTAGAACACGAAAAGGCGATGGGTTTCCCCTTGTGGGCCCCACCTACCCGCGGCAAAGACAAAGAAAAGGGCCAAGCCCATTTTTATTTTTTAACTAAACAAGAAAAAGGGAAAACATATTTTTCATAATTAAAGAAGATTAGAAAAATAACAAAACCCTATCTCCCTTTTCTCCCTTTTGGCCGCCGGGTATAAACACTACAAGAACGGGTGTTTGGTGATCTTGGTTGATTTAATTCAAGTGTGGTGTTCGTGTTATTGTCATCTAATTGTTTCACGCACTGGTAATCTTTAAACCTTTTTCTTTTAATTCTTTTATTTAATTAGAACACATGAAATCATGATAATTAAATAACAAGATTAAAAACATGTTAAATTAATCATGGGGTAATAAAACATGGATGTTTTTGGGTTGTTTGGTTCGGCCGACGCAAGGAACCGAGAGCCGAAGCTCTCGGTGGGTTTATAATCACCACCAACCGAGACCTCATGGTCTCGGTGTGGCTTGGGTGTCTCGGCCGCAATGAACAAGGGACCCTGACGTATGTCGGGCTGGCCTTGTGGTTTTGGGGGTCTCAGCTGAAAACAAACAAGCACCACTGGCATAAGCCGGTGGCTAATATGACCAAGCAGGGGGGAACTCAAGCCGCGACAGCAGGGGGAACCACCAGCTAACCACCGGTGGGAACCTTTCTTAGCTAGCGGCTAGCCGAGAGACCAAGGGGAACCACCAGCTTAAGCCGGTGGCAATTTTGCGAAAATAGTGGCAACCGGCCAAGCCGGTTCGCCACTGTTAAGGGTGTGTTTGTTTGATCCGGTTCAAGGTTAAACACGGTCTGGTTCACGACTTAATTTTTACAAGCCTAATTAATTTTTACAAGTTTAATTATTTACAAGATTAATTAAATTAATTTACCATGTTATATAATTAATTTAATTTAGACATTAATTATTATTAATAATACATGACTTTAACCTAAGTATTTAAATCATGAAATTTAGACAAAGTAATTAATTAATTATTAAAATAGGACATATAATTAATTAATTTCCATGACTTAGGTTATATTAATATAAATATTAATACATGTTTTTACCTTAGTATTATTTACACTTTAATTTAATTAAATCATGCTATATTTAATTAAATCCTATAATATATAGTTTATTTAATTTACATGTATTAATTAATAAACTATACTATTAATCACATGACTTAGAATATCAATCAATAAAACTTAAGCTTCTATTATTAGCTTAATAATACAGCTTATTTCTAAATATGGAAACTTTCTATTTTTAGAAACTTATTTATTTTAAGCAGCTAATCTATTTATAGAAACTTTCTATTCTTAGAAACTTATCTATTTTAAGCAGTTAATCTATTTTTGGAAACTTTCTATTTTTGGAAACTTTCTATTTTTGGAAACTTTCTATTTTAAGAAACCTGCTATTTTTAGAAGGTTACTTATTATTACACAACAAGTATAATAATACAAGAAATCCAAGTAATACTTAAACAGAATATCCATAATACATGATAAACACAGCATAACGTTAAATTCAGTAAAACAAGACATGAACATGTAAAACAAGCTAAGACATGGTATAAAACCAGATACGTACTCAGTAATCATAACACTTATATACCTATATTATTTATGTAGCATTAGTGAGATCGAAGTAGGACTCTCTTCCGTTCGTCTTCTTCGTTCACTGAACATAAGGTACGGATTCTCTGACCTTTCAGTATGAACATTATTTCCATATTAGGATTCCCAGTATGCAGCCAACTGTTTTCCCAGTATATGTTTTATATGTTTTGATTTGATTATGTTTAATTAAATGCCTAAGCCATATACATGCATGACCAGTTTCACCTAGTTATGGAGGTACCATAACCATAACACTGGAGGCACCAGTGTTATGACTTCACCACAGTGGAGTGATAGCTCGTGGCGTCCCTTTCAGCTTTTGGCCATATTATTATTATCATGTGGGGCGTATGGGAGCATCCCAGATTACATGTTTTTTCAGATTATTCAGTTGAATGTGGTGTGTGCCTTGCATCCTTCACAAGGAGATGGTCCCTCCTACCAAAACTTATATTAATTAGAGGTCGCCCCTCTAATTGCATGATGAGGTCACCCGTCCAAGTATTCATGCACGTTGATATTTCATGACCTATATTGGCTAATGGTAAACATGTTAAACAGTTTTCGCAAGATAAACATAAGGCTTTTCAAACTATAAAACCAGTTTTACTAAGTTATACCAGGTTTTCCAGGACTTAATCAATTACGCTGCTATATGTTGTATATGCTTATGTTATTCATTCTATGCTTGTATATACGTGCACTGAGCGTTATGCTCAGCCGTTTTCCTTTGATGTTCCCAAAACGGCAGGTACTCAGGGACGCTCATAGAATTTAAGCGTACGTGCATATGGAATTGGAAGCTTCCTAGCCTTCATTAATTTATGCATTTATTCATACTTTTGATACTCATTTCCATGGACATTGTTTAGTCCTTTTCATTTACAGTACGTATGTTTGTGTGTGATGAGCTTTACTTTGGGTTACCGACGTTTGTTTCCGGTATTTCCTTTATGGTCATGTAATGTTTAAGACATTTATCCTTGTATGCTTTGATGACACGCCATAATCACGCGTGACATTCCATTTATCAAAATGGGGTGTTACAAATATTTTTTTGATACTCCTTTTAATGTAGAGCATGTAACAACCGCGAAGTTTTGATTTATTTAAGTCTTAATTAACGGGTTATACTTGCTTGTCTATTGAATTTCCTCGGTTAATTCTAAGCAATATGTGTAAGTACGTGTCCGATCCGTCATTTAATGAAGCTCGTTTTATGAAACTATTTCCACTACTTATGTGAAGTCTATATGTACATCTATCATATTTATCTTAGCAACGATTTACTAGATTATTTAAGTAATTTTCATTCCTTATCGTTAAATCATTATTTCATTTAGTGTGTGATGCTCTTAATTTTCATCCTTGTTATTATGACCAACTCTGTGACAAAGTCATCAATATTTCGCCACATCCATTTGTGTATTAGACCGTCGCATGACTATTTTTAAAACGTATACGACCCGACCTTATAGTAAGTCGGTGAAACATATGAAATTTGAAGCTTCACAAATATGATGTTTGTATCCTAAATAAATAAATTGAGAAGACAAATTAATCTTAAACCTAGTTAACCAAAAAACTAGTTAACCAAAAACATGTATACATCCTATTCTAATATGCCTTATAGTTCATGTTATTACCCAAAAGTTAGTTTTTTCCTTCAATTACACAATCTATCCAAATGAATCTATAACATCTTCACATGTTAACACTCTCCTAGCGTCGCTATCTACTTTTCCTGGTCCTTCTTTTCCGATTCAGTCGATGACCCAACATCCAAATTTCCCACTTTTATCATTACATATTTCATAAACCCGTGACTCTCTTTTTTACCATTCAAAAAATGTTGAAAGAGTTACTTAAACTCTTGTGATATCACGGTAGATTTCAAAACTCAACCACAAAAACATATGGCCTGCCTTTCTTGTTTCTGGAAACCACACAAACAAGAAACAACCCTCCATCATCCCATTGTTGAAATAAAACATATCACTCTTTACTCTTAAACGTCTAATAAAAACACATGAAACCCTACTCAAATCTCAAACCATGAGCACATCCTTGTTCTCTTATTCCTGGTGTTGACGCAAGCAACGAACGCCCCCATATGTTTTCTTCTTTTGTTGGACGACGATGTCCAACAAACTTACTTCCGTTCCTGCTTCTATGTGATCACAAGGAGTACGCATACGACCGGTTCTTATTGGGCATGGGTCTTGTTCGTTTGTGGGTCTCTGATTTGGCTTGACGTGTACAAGCAAAACCACCAACATCCCTCCTTGTTTAGCACGTGATCACAAGACGAAGGGCAAGAAATCATTTCGAGTTGCTTTGGCTTAGGTCGAGATGGTTTGTGGTAGATGCAGTAGGTCTTCGGGTCGAAGCTATGTTTTGTTGGAATGTTTTGAAGTTAGCTTTGGTTTGGTACGAATCATATAGCAGACACCTCGTTCGTGAGTTCTCCCTTCTTGTTTTCCTCGTTACTCTTTTTTTCATACCACATACATGCATTCGTGACTTGTACTAGTTGGTGCTTGAGGAAAATGTGCTTAAAAATGAAACATAATCGAACACTACCCTTCTTGGATACATTAGTTGCTGTTACACCAAGTGTGATGTATATAAACTAATTACAAGCGTGATGTATATAAACTGGTTAGGAATTTAGTTGGCTTGGGTTATGGTATAAATTGTTAACAAGTTTCATAACCGAAATAAATTGTCATTTGTTCACTTAGTCGAAGTAAACCGTGTAAGATGTGACCATGGGGGGGGGGGGGGCGTTTTAATCAGCGATTCGTCCCATAAAGACTTGCCCATAAAAGCATAATCTAGTAGCGGGTTATAGTAGACCTGTCAAGTTTTTAGTAGCAATTCGAATCACCTTATTTCGTTGAGAAACGAAATAGTTATCGGGTCTTAAAACCCACGAAAAATCCATTCTTTTTACTTGATAAAACAATTGGGCCTAACATACTTCGACCCCAATTTTCTATCATTAAACAATTTCGAAATGATAAACTTAAAACATAGATATTCTAGTCGACCTAGCAATCTACACGGGCATACTTGCGGTTCGACCTAAAAGTCCCTAGCGAGACCCCTAGACAAGATCGAAACTGACTCGCTAGACTTTTTCTTTTAAAGTGTTGCACGACCCCTACTTCGAACCTGGTTTTAACCTATCAAACGACCTCAGTTTATAAAGCTTAAAACACGGACTTATAGATGACCCGACTGTATGTCTAGCAATATTTTTAGTTGACACCGCGAGCCACTAACAAGACAACCACTCTTCTCTGAAAAATTGCCGATACAACTTTGAAAAGTAAATCTAATATTGTTCACGACTTACATTTGTTATTCTGCTTCAAAGTTGGTTTCATGTTTCCCAAGATGGAACAAGTTTTTTAATTAAACTAATAGTTAATATAATTATTAATTTAATATATTTAATATATTTTTAATATTTAAGTATATTTTTAATAAAAATATAAAATCTATTTAGATTATTTGATCCATTAAATAACCCGATTAATAAGCGATCCCCACAACGCAATGTTCAATATTGCGAAATATATCCCGATTAAATGACTACATTATTACTAGACGTTAAACGGTCACAAGTGTTAAAAACTATCGATTTCTTTAATAAACTCAAGCACATACGAGGGACAACCATGAATGCATTCATCTTCTGTTGCGCATTTAGTTAAGCATACTTTATTTATATCTAGGTTGCGGATCGGGTTTGGCATTATTTTGCGTTCTCCATTTCCATGCCTACACTATGTTGATATCTTTTCTTGTACATTGAGGTGAGTTTCATAGCCCCACTTTTTACTTGTTTTGAATACTTTTGGGGTGAGAACATTGCTTGTTTTAAACGGATGAACATAAGTGCTAAAACTTGATACCTTTGCCTACATGATGTCTAAGTAGCGATATCCCTAGATGCTTTAGCCCACTATCGTGAACCGTTAATTACTTTGTGTAAGCGCGAATGTTATGGATAGATCTATCGGGATTGACCTCCCTATCTAATGTTGGTTGTGTGACCAAATTAGATACACTTACATTTGAGGTCGTTACGAATGCTTTGGGATAGGCATTTGCTCGGGCTCTCACATTATCTGGTCAGTACGATTAACGCTTCGGTGTCATGAGCTTAGACGTAGGGCAATGTAAACGTATGCTATTTGATTATAATCTTGTATTTGTTATAAGATTATATGTTGGTTGCCTAACTAAAATCTTATGGTTCATCACACTATTTAAACTTAAACCTATGAAATCACCAACCGTTGTGTTGACGCTTTAGCAATGTTTTTCTCAGGTATCAAGACGGAGGAGTGGCTTGGTTGTGCCATGGGAGATAATAAATTTGTGACTATCAATTGGTGTTTGAGCTTTTACTTATGTTATAGAAAACTATGATTTAATTTATGTTGTTGTACAAAAATGCTTCCGAATAATGTTTTATACTTATAATCATTTAAATCAATTAAACGACTTATTTAAATGTCGTTCTTTATTATTATGTCTTACGATAGTCATGATAGTCGCACCCTAGTGTATTCACATACTCAGGTAATTTGGGGGTGTGACAGATTGGTATCAGAGTCATGGTTATAGAGAACTAGGTTACTTTTATAAAAATCATTTTTATAAATGTTTTGGTCAAAAATGAATTTTTATGAAAAGATTAATGCTATACTATAACTGTTTCCGTATCTCCATGGGCCACTTCACTTCACGTCTTCGATACAAGTAAGTTGTGACTTGAAATAGTTTATGAATTTTGCCATGCTAAGTTCCGAACTTGAATGCTACGTGTTATTAGCATTAAGTATTCCCTTTCCTTTTTTGAATGATCTCTATGTACGATGTACTTATAGGAATGTGTACTAAAACGATTTTTGTTTTGAAATAAAATACTCGACATCCTTGTATGGATTATTATACTACTCAAATGGTTTGTGCCATACTCATTTGGTTTGTGCCATATTTATTTGGTCCGTGCCATATTTAAATGGTTTGTGCCATACTCATTTGGTTTGTGCCATATTTATTCGGTTTGTGCCATATTTAAATGGTTTGTGCCATATTTATTTGGTTTGTGCCATAGTTATTTGGTTTGTTCCATATTTAAATGGTTTGTGCCATATATATTTGGTTTGTTCCATAATTATTTAGGTTGTGCCATACGCATATTTTGGGATTAAATGTACGCATACTTATGCCCTCGTACATTTTAAATAGTCTGCGGGACTACTATCGACTATCGAAACATTTATGTGTTTCCATAGTACCCTATATCGATATACACCAAAATAAAAAATATCTACGTGCTTCCTAGAACCAAACGCTATATGAATGTCTCTATGTACCATGTGTGTGGTATTATTAATGTTAATTAGTAGTAATACTTTAATCAAGCGGTGCTATTATAAAAGTCGAGAGGAGCAACCATTTATTGGGTCCGGTAAATTGTTACTCCACTAAACATTTATAATAGACTCGGTTGAGAAAAAGTGACCTACTTAATTAACGGTTTGGAAAGTGAGATTGGATGCATAAATTATTGTATCAAATTATTGTTTCGCTTATTTCGAGCACGACCGAGGACCGACAACGCTGTCACTATTTAAGACGACATATGCCGATAAAACATTGTATACAAGTATTACTCCTGTAATGCTCCGAAAAGTATAATATATCAAAGAAAGAATTATATTTCACCATATGATGTCTATCTATAAATACGCCGACGAGTAAGTCGAGTGGTTGCCGAAGAGAAATTTCATTTGAGATAAATTAAGTAAAGACAAATTTAAAAAGTTCTAGTCCATTGGTTTGCGACTAATTTACTATAACATTACGATGTCGATATAACAACTAAGACTAAGGGAAAGAACCAAAAAACGTAAAGATTATTCATGTTTCTAAATCAAAGGGACTATCGCGTGTCGCGGAGTTGAGAATCCTAGATTTGAAATGTGGCTACCTATTGGAAATTTTAATTGAAATGGTTAATGATGAGTCGTGAGTGAACCCAAAACCAAGACAAATCATCAGATATGTTAAGAGGTATAACTATACTTAACAAGTCTCAAGACTATTCTTGTTTCATTGGATTACGAGACTAATTTAAATGCCATTCGTTACACAAGTTAGGGTCTCTAATGAGTTTTCTTGAGGATGGGTAAGACTCATGAATCTACATGTTGCGTGATAAGTTTGATCTTTAAGCTATGACATAATTGATGAGTTTTGTGTGGGTATAATAGATGTTAAATTGTGTGAGTAATACTTAAAAGCGAGTAAAACGCAAAGACGAGAACAAAATAAATGAAACACTTGTGATATAATAGAGCATAATCAAAACTCAGAGAAATTCTTGTGATGGAATTGAGTAATTGATTAGGTTAAAAACAATGACAATGTACGGACTAACAAACCTAAGTTATGGAAAGAGCAAAGACGAACATAAAGAACTAGAAACGGCTACGGTACACCCATAATTCGACTAAACTTCAGAGACATACTTGCTCATCCGAGTTACAAGTAGTAGATGTTTGATAAGAAATATTGCTAAAATCGACTATTGGAGAACACCCAAAATTTATGAGGAGTGGTATATTGCTTTAAGGATAATTGTTTTTATTTATACACGATTTATGACTAATAAGTGAAAGTACAAACATAAGTGTGCGGAAGAGCATGTTAGAAGACTCTAACTTTCCGCAATCATCTATGATTTCCATTTAAGGACTAATTGGACATTTAAGTAAGCCTATGGAACGATTGTACAAGAACTTAAAAAAAAAACATTTTGTCGAGACTAAAAAAAAGGGTCATTCATTGGTTTGAATGAGAACATTGTACTCTGAGCTTCGAAACTATGTATGGAACGAAACTCAAGAATGAAATGAACGAATCTTTATAATATGATCCCTTGAAAATTATATTAAAATAATTGTGAGAAAAGCTCAGTGAAATTTGAACGATTGTTAAATTGATCACCGTGAAAAAAATAACAAGAATATACATCGTTTCTTCGTTAATTGTACACAGAAGATTTGAAATGGCGGAACAAAGATGCAAAAATCTAAAAGAGGTCATCTCTTGTCAACACCAAAATTCCATTAGGACCGTTGATGCGTTTAAGGCTAGTATCTACATGGTCGACCGAACCATGGATCCTAGTGTTTACTAAAAAGCTAAGGAAATGAGTGTTACACCCATTAGCACTTTTGGATCTCGAAAAAACCTTTCGAAAACTCAATCAACGTTTTACACCGGGTGTCATTCGAGAAGGACGCACCAGAAATCTTCATGTAACAACCTAAGGGTTTCTACTCTCGTCATGGATAGAGTGTGAAAATCCATGTATTATAAATTTCTTTACTTTCATGCAAATTAAGTGACTCGACGTCCGTCGATGTTACCACCAACAAAACTTAATTATGTAACCGTAATCTAAATTTTTAATTTAATTGTGTTGTCTTATCTTTGAAATATTTCCGTTACATAACCAGTACCGAAATCTTCTGTTTGGAGAAAGATTTACCCAACAAAATTTTACTTATTAAAAACTTTGTACAATATTTTTTTTTGTGTGAACAAAAATGTATCGACTAAATTTTACCTAAAAGGGTTTTATAAAATATTTTTAAAACATTATGAAAAAATTTTTACTATAAGAAATAACCACCGAGAACTTTATTAGTGGGAATGAAACATTTGTGATAGAAAAATTTGAAAATTAGTAAAGGTGTTACTAATAAAACGCCAGAATTAATAATGAAACAATTTTGGTAAGGACTACCATGTGAAGTGTTGGAAAAATTCAGTTTACGAACAACTTGATGTGAAAAACGTAAAAAATTGATGAGTATGATGAGAACTAGTACGAACAATTACAACAAACAATTTGTTATTTTTGGAAGTGAACAATAATAAACACTGGAATGAACAATGAACTATCAATATATAATCTACAACCTCTATCAAATTGCAAAAGCTTTTAAATGACTTAAATAAGCTAATTCAACAAAAAGTTTTCCAATAAGCTGACCCAATAAGCTGGAAAAATCAAATAAGCACTTATGAAAAAGTCAAATAAGTTGGTTTTCTAGCAAAAAGTCAAAGTCAAAGTCTAATAAGCTCCAGTTCAATCAAATAGGTCAAATAATGAAGATCTATTACAAAAAATAAGTTGTTGCAGGTCTGGATAAGCCAAAATGGCTTATTGATAAGCTGAATGAAAATTGTACTAGCAGGGGCTAGTTTTGGGTGTTGAGCAGTGGAAACTTTTTCCACTGCTTGACTTGTTGACTTTTTTGTCTTTAGTGACTTTTTTGGAGATTCAAGTTTCACAAAGGCACCCAATTGATCAGTGGATCAAGAGGAGTCAATGACAATCAAAAAATTACAATCAACAACAGCCACATGATACAGTTAATTCAATCAATCACCAGATCTGACACAGAAATGAACACTTAAGCAGTTGAGGTTCAATAAGCACCTATAGCACAATTTAGCCAGCCAAACTTAACCAAATGCATGCACAAGCAATATTAAACTTAAATAAGCAAGTCTAAACAGGTTTCATGCAAGGATTCAAAGTTTTAAGCAAGATTCAAGCACTTAAAGTTACTGATGAACACAAAAACATGCAGTTTTATACTTTGCTGATGCAATTGACCAACAAGCCAGATTCAACCACTCAAATCTATCAAACAGGTTATAATAACTTTGTTTAAACCACTTTTAGCCCTAAGCATGCATACACCCTAAGTGTTTCCAAGATCCTAGGTCAAAATAGTCAAGAATAAAGATTTTATAGCAGATTGTTTAATATGGTGTTTCAAAGTTGAAAACTTGCAGCAAAATGCATTCAAACAAGCATATATCAGATACCAAGCAATAACACAAACTCTTAACAACTCAATACCAAGTTATGATTTCAAACAGGTAATCCCAAACACCCTTTTAACTTTTCAAAACCAAATTTTTCAAATCAAAAGTAAATTTTAAGACCACCCAAGCCCAGATTAACACAAAAACAGATGAGAATAACAGATTCAAGCAAGATTAAGCCACAAAATTCACAAGAACACAAGTCATACTCAAACATCAAAAATATCCAAAATTTTATCAGATTTTGAGATTAAGGGTGTGTACCTCATGAATGTACATCCACACCCACGAATTTTGAGCTTATGTACTAGCAAGAACAAGTACAAGCTTTCACAACAAAGCCTGCTAAGATTCAACAAGGTTAGAAGCAAAATAGTAAAATCAAAAAAGTGAAAAGCCTTGATTAATGCAACTCTTGTCCTCCATACTTGATTATCCCCAAGTTATAAGCTTCACCACACCTTGATAACACAATATCAGGATGCTATGATCAGCCCTATAGCCCAAGAATTCCAAGATAGACCAAGAACTTAGCAAAATATCAAGCTTGAAGGAAAATGTGCAAACGTTTGCACACTCCTTGAAAACAGGTTTTGAGATTTAAGAATTGCAAACTAAGAACAATAATAAGCAGATATAAATGATGGCACTGGAGCTTTCTTCAACATTTCAAACACATTTCATTAATACTGAAAATGGATTTACAGAAAAGTGAACCAAGGAAAATTCAAGAGCAAGCTAAAATGTAATGAACTAGGGCCTTTATATAGGCATACAATGAACTAGTTAAGCTGAAAAACGTAAACCCTAGCTAAGGAAGTCCCCAAATTGCCCTTGTGAAGTTTGAAGTTTTTGGAGAATCATGTGACTGATTTTGGAGTCTTGTTGTAGCTGGCATGTGAAAACTTGATCAAAGGGTGTGAAATAAGCTTAGGATGTAAGCTGAATCCTTGGACGTTGGATGACTGTCCTCTTCTTGTCTTCTTGCTCAAAGGTGTAGCAGGGGAGGTCCCATGTAGCATGTGGGTTGTTGAGGTGGCCAATGTTAAGGTTGGGATGTGATTAGGACAAGTTTAATCACTAATCTGGAAGGTTTTGTGGCTTAATTGTTACTTAATCAAAAACTCCTAATTTGTGTTCTTGGCTGATGAACACAGGTTTTGATCTTTGTTTTGGGTTTAAAACATGTTTAGCGCGTGTTTTTATTAATTAATTAACATTTGAAAAGTTAATTAATAATATCCGGGTGATGTGGAGCATTGGTGGATTTTGATTGGTTGTGGAGTGGTAGTGGGGCACGTGTCACCCCACTACTGGTCTAGGTAAAAATCTTGTCTTGATAGTTTAAGTCCCTCACCTACCTTTTCCCTTTCATTTTGTAACTAAATACCACAAATCCGGATTTCTTTGTTATCAAACTTTTCATTTTCACACTTTTGCCCCAAATACTTTTCCAAAGTATTTTCAGGGGTATTTCTTGCCATTTTGTGATTCTTGAAGGATTGATTTGGCATTTTCTTGATTGATAATGGTCTTGACTTGTTTGTTTGACTTCTTGGAGGACTGAAATTGCCAAGTCATGATTAATGAGGGACCATTTTTGCCATTTCTTCAAAGTCAATGGTCCTTTTGGTAATTTAGATATTTTCAAAGGACCAAACTTGTAATCCTTGTAACTTGGAGTCCTTCATGATATATTTGACTTTGAGGATGATAATATTGACAATTTAGCTTTGTTGAGGGACTAAAATTGCCAATTCTTCAAAGTGGAGGGCCCTTTTTGCAATATTGACAAACTTTAGGGACCAATCTTGTAATTATGAAGATACAAGGGTATAAAGTGTCAATTCTTCAATATTGGAGGAACCTTCTTCATAAATCTTCAAATCTTCAAGGGTTTTCTTGGGAAAATCTTCATTAGGGCTTGGTTCAATGTGCGGCTTCGTTTCCCATGTTCGTTTTTGCATGATTCTTGTGATCTTTTGTCATTTTCTCAATATCCGTACCTAAAATACACAAGCAACAAACACAAGTATATATATGGGTATTTTGATGATATTTAATGCATTTTAAGACCTTTTTGGACGAGGAGACTATGTATAAAAGCAGTCTCATCACTCCCATATACTAAACCATTGACGTGCCCTCACGCAATGCTAGAATAAAGTATCTTAGCATCTCCAAAATTTCATTTTATTTACTTTATTGAATGATAAACTAGCTGCACTACTAGTATTACTACTACTTGCATTTTAGATATAATGTATGATTTTCATCGCAAAATGGGACGTTTAGGTTCATAGAACAAGAACACGTGAATGCTTCGTTTGAAATAATTTCATCGTCCTCGATTTTTACCCCAATTCCATGCCAAGCGTGCAACGAGATCATTGTCATTATAAGTTAGTAATGCTAACACTACTCATATGCCCTAATCACGTACTTATCCTCCCAATTTCCTAAGTTGTATCTCTTATATTTTATTTTGTCTTGAATGTTTCACGAGGATACATTGTTTGACTTATGCGATAATAGAGATTTAGGTCTAAAAATAGAGTCCTAACGGTGTAACCAAGACCATCAAATCAATAACCCCTCCTAATAGACAACGATGTCAAAAAATTAAGTCAACAAGAAGAATCGATAAACACGGTTTTATAACGGTTTTGAACATGAGACTTATTACCAAGATTTTATACGCCCCCTAACGGAAGGGCCTTATTATCTTTGGTTTACCTCCATCTTTTATTCAACTTCGCCATGAAGCTTTTATTATGACTTCGGTCTTGCCTTGCCTTTTATTATCCACCTCATCGGTAGTTTTATTAGCCAAAGACGTATATCCTCACGCTAAGGCGAATTTTGGATCTTTAAAGCTTCAAAGATTAAGGCTTGATTCACTTTCAATTTTGCATAGATTTTTCGGCCTTGTGGGGCTTCAAATTTTTTTCTTGATTTAGTTGAGCACTTGAAATCTTATTATTGGGTGAAGCTTTTGATTATTCGGGTGCCAATACTTCAAAACCATGACGCTGGCGATACCTTAATGTCTTCCCAATTTAATTACATGGAAGCTACTAGAAAATACTAGAAACCCAACAATCAAGACTAAACCGCTAAGTCAATAATTATTAAGCAAAAAGTATTTACATGCGAAGGGAGAATAAGCAAACAACGAGAACACATGAGTTTTTGAAAGAATACGAGTACTCGACGTTTAGCATAGTAACTTATAATTAACCCTATCATTTTTCGTCCTCATTTAAGAGACTTAGCCTAATGTGAAGTTAAGGAATCAAAGGTAAGTGCTCAAACCGCACGGTCGAGTCAAAAATTACACTTATTCTCGCCATCAGAAAACCTACATTCGTGTCTTCAAACACTTATAAAACATGAGAAAAATTTTAAAATTTGGCCATTTTTAGCCTTATTTTGCAATAAAACGATAATCAAAAAGATAAACTTTGGAAAGCGTGAAGGTTTGGCAAGGCAAGTATCTATTCACCCCCCCCCCCCATACTAAAGTTAAACATTGTCCTCAATGTTTCGAGTCTAGGGGTGCAAACACCCCCATACTAGAGACGTAGTCGAATGCCTAATCTAGCCTGGAAAGGGTGTAACCGTTAAATTTAAAGCCGTTTATGAAGTGTGCTATAAACCTAAGGTTAGAACATCAAAGGATATATCATGGATATTGATAAAGTCCTCAAAGCAAACGATCGAGTGCTCCCATAAAATGAACACGAGAGGCTCCAATCGTGAAGATAATGATCATCTAAAATCCACAATTCACAAACAACCACGGAACAAAGGTTGGAAGGGCACAAATCCTCACACGTTACTACATTAGAAAGCGATAATATGTACATAGGATAAGCATGGGACTCCCCCACGAGGCACCTCGTTTTTGATTACCGAGTCATGAGCTCGACTCGATCCCCTCAATACTAATTATCATTGGGGAAGGTGATTTGGTCGAGGTAGTTCAAGGATGGAACTTCCCCGCCAAAGTAGTGCTTCAACCTATGTCCATTCACCTTGAAATTGGGGCCATCATTTTGAGCTAGCTCGATGGTCCCATATGGAAATACTTGAGTCACGGTGAATGGACCGGACCAACGGGATTTCAACTTATCGGAAAAGATTTTCAAACGAAAATTAAAAAGCAAAACTTGATCCCCAATGTTAAAAACCCGGTTTTTAATTTTAGAATCATGCAACTTTTAGTCTTTTCTTTATAAATCAATGAATTTTCATAAGCAATATCTCTTAATTCATCCAATTTATTTAATTGCATTTTCCGGTGTTTTCCCGCGGTCTCCATGTCATCATTACAATGCTTTAGGGCCCAATAAGCCTTGTGTTCCAATTCAATTGGAAAATGACAATTTTTACCATACACAAGCTTATAAGGAGTGCACCCAATAGGCATCTTATGAGCGGTCCTAAAGGCCCATAAAGCATCATCCAACTTATCCGACCAAGATTGTCGGTTTTCCCCAAAGGATCTCTCCAAGATCCTTTTCAATGCTCGGTTTGAAACCTCGACTTGCCCACTCGTTTGTGGGTGATAAGCCGTAGAAAGCCGATGTGTAACCCCATATTTCCTTAGGACCCTTTCGAATTGGTCGTTACAAAAATGGGTTCCACGCTCGCTTATGATCGCACGAGGGGTTCCAAACCGAGAAAACAAGCTTTTCAAAGACTTAACTACCACACGAGCATCATTGGTGGGCAAAGCCTTAGCCTCCACCCACTTAGATAGGTAGTCAACCGCGACAAGGATGTACTTATTACCACGAGATGATGGGAACGGCCCCATAAAGTCGATTCCCCAAACGTCAAAGATCTCACACACTTGGATGATGTTTTGTGGCATTTCATCTTTTTGTGAGGCTTTTCCTTGTCGTTTGCATGAGTCACACGACTTCACAAGTTCATGTGCATCTTGGTAAATAGTAGGCCAAAAGAAGTCGGCATCAAACACCTTCTTATCCGTGAGATTAGCACCATGGTGACCACCTGCGGGTCCCTCATGACAAGCTCTAAGGATATTAGAAGCTTCAGTGCCAAATACACAACGTCGGATGATTTGATCCGCACAAGTTCGAAACAAGTAAGGGTCGTTCCAAAAGTAGAACTTGACGTCACGAAAGAATTTTCGTTTTTCTTGAGTCGTCATACCCTTGATGATGAAGTTGCCCGCATGGTAATTTGCAAAGTCCGCAAACCATGGGGTGGAAGAATCAAGCTTAGAATTCACTACAACAAGTTTCTCGAGCGGAAATGTTTCGGTGATTTCCTTAGGCTCGTAAACACTTTGGTGAGGATCTTCCAAACGAGAAAGATGATCGGCCGCTAGATTCTCGGCTCAACAATTTTGTGATCAAATTCTTGAAGGAGGAGAATCCAACGAAGTAATATTGGCTTAGCATCTTGTTTAGCCATAAGATACTTGATAGCCGAATGATCCGTATACACTATGCATTTCGTCAAGACGAGATAAGGTCGAAATTTCTCAAATGCATACACCACAGAAAGGAACTCCTTCTCCGTTGTAGTGTATTTAAGTTGAGCCTCGGTCATCGTCTTTCTAGCATAGTGAATAGGCAAGAAGTGCTTTTCATGAAGTTGCCCCAATACGGCCCCAATAGCGTAGTCACTAGCATCACACATGAGCTCAAAGGGGAGGTTCCAATTAGGAGCAACAAGAATGGGAGCTTCGGTAAGTTTCTTCTTAAGGATTTCAAAGGCTCGTACACAATCTTCATCAAATACAAAACGTGCCTCTTTTTCAAGGAGATGTGTAATAGGTCGAGAGATCTTTGAAAAATCCTTGATGAATTGACGATAAAAGCCCGCGTGGCCTAGGAAACTCCTAACTTCCTTAACGGTTTTGGGATGAGGTAATTTGGCGATGACGTCTACCTTAGCTTGATCTACCTTAATCCCCGCTTTCGAGACCTTGTGCCCTAAGACGATTCCACTTTTAACCATAAAATGACACTTTTCCCAATTGAGCACAAGGTTGGTTTCCTCACAACGATTCAACATTCTCTCAAGATTCGACAAACACGAAGTGAACGAATTACCAAACACAGAAAAGTCATCCATGCAGACTTCCATCGTCTTCTCGATCATATCATGAAAAATAGCCATCATGTACCTTTGAAAGGTTCCTGGTGCATTACAAAGTCTGAATGGCATTCTACGATAGGCAGACGTTCCACATGGACACGTAAACGTAGTTTTTTCATGATCACGAGGATCGATGGGAATTTGGAAGTAACCGGAAAAACCATCTAAAAAGCAATAGAAATCGCTTCCCGCAAGACGCTCTAATATTTGGTCCATGAAGGGCAAGGGAAAATGGTCTTTTCGAGTGGCTTCATTCAACTTACGATAGTCAATGCACACTCTCCATCCGGTCAAGATTCTAGTGGGAATTAACTCGTTGGCATCGTTTGGCACAACGGTCATTCCTCCCTTCTTAGGGACACAATGAATAGGACTCACCCAAGGGCTATTGAAAATAGGGTAAATCATTCCTGCGTCAATGAGTTTAAGGACTTCCTTTTTAATGACGTCGTGAATTTTGGGGTTCACCCTCCTTTGACATTGGATTGCGGGTTTGTAATCCTCCTCCATTAAGATTTTGTGGGTACAAAATTTGGGATCGATCCCCTTAACGTCGGATAGCTTCCAAGCAATTGCCCCTTTGTGATCCTTTAGAACATCGACAAGTGCGGTTTTTTCATCATCCGAAAGTTCCTTCGCAATAATAACCGGCAACTTTTCGCCCTCCTCCAAATAGACATATTCGAGATGAGGAGGTAAATCTTTCAACTCGAGGATAGGTGGTTCCTCAATTGAAGATTTAGGCTCGATACTCATAACCTCCTCGGGTGGAGGAAATGGGAAATCGTTAAGGAAATCCTTGATAATCGAGAAGTCCTCATCGTTGTCGAGGTCTTCGTTACAAGTACGTGGAACATCGAATTCTTCCAACGTAAAACCACCACCTTCAAATGGAGTCAAGGTTGGTGTCGAGTTATCAAGGATGGGATCTAACATAGTGTGATTGCCACTATTTTCATCATCACCAAAACCTAGAACTTCTTGTGAAAATTCCTCGCAAACCACGTCGATCATATCAACGAGGTTTATGGTTGCAACGGAATAAACATTGGAAATTTGAGAGTTTTAAGTTGCGTTTATAACAAGTTCCTCGTCGTTGAAACGTAAGGTGATCTTTCTAGCATGAACATCGATCAAAGCCATAGACGTATCTAAAAACGAACGACCTAAAATGAGAGGAACTTGAGGATCCGTGGGAATATCGACAACGATAAAGTCTACCAGATAATAGAACTTTCCCACTTTCACAAAAACGTCTTCCGCCAATCCACATGCGGGAATCGTGGAATGGTCGGACAACTCAATAGACATTAGTGAAGGAGGTAGATTAGGAAGATTGAGCGACTTGAAGATTGCAAGTGGAATCAAGTTAATGCTAGCACCAAGATCGGCCAAGGCAAAGCATTCCTCCATATCTTGGATTGCACAAGGGATCAAGAATTCACCGGGATCACCGACTTTTTGAGGTATGCGATTAAGATAAACCGATGAACAACTAGACAATTGGTGCAATTTCTCCTTGTTGTTCAACATACTCTTAAAGTTAGCGGCAAATCGAGGCATCATGACCAAAGCATCGGCGAAACTCACATTAAAGTGCAAATCACGAAACATTTTCATAAAAAGCTCAAATTGGTAATTGTCGCGCTCTTGACGTTTCTCCTTTCTAAGTCTCGATGGATAGGGCAAAGGTGGTGTGGGTTGAGGCATAGGCATAGCCTTTGGAATCTCGGGTTCCAAGGTTGGTAATGGGTCAACCGTAGGTGTGGCATGAGCGGTACTTCGTGGGATTGGGACATGCTCCTTTTGGACCACCACCTCGGGTTCTTCCTCAATTGCTTCCTCCGTAGGAGCAATTGGTTGAGGAGTCAGTTCCTTAAGTGTCTTACCACTACGTGTGGTAATCACTTTCATCTAACCCTTAGGGTTTGATACGGTGTTGCTAGGAAGACTACTCGAAGACGGTTTACACATAATTGCCTCAAACATAGATGAAATTTTATCTTCAAACATGGATTGCCTCTTCTCGGCCTTAATGATTTCTTGTTTAATCTCATGTTGCCCTTGTTCCATTTTTTGTTGGTTTTGTTGTAACCTTGTTACATTCCCTTCCATCTTGTTGGTATGGATTTTAATCTCATTTGCTAACTCAATTTTCAACTCTTTCTTCAAGTCGTTCTTAAACTCGGATCTTAGGCTAATGATTTCTCTTTGAATGTTTTCAAACCTAGCATCGTTCCCATTAGCGTATTCAACAAATTCATTTGGAAGATCTTTCAACGTTTGCAAACTTTTGTTGTTGTTTTGAAAATCATTTTGAGTTTTGTTTGAAACTTGATTATTAGCCCCTTGATTACCATAGTTTCCCTTGTTGTAATTGTTTTTGAAACCAACTTGATTGTTGCAATAGTTGTTGTTAGCATTTTGATTTGAACCAAAACCCGGTGGAGTCAATTGATTAGAGCGGGTAACTTGACCGTTTTGGTTGTAAGTTCCTGTGGCCGCGTAGGCACTCGAAGTGTTACCACCGTTGGTAATGCACTCGGAGAAATCATGACCTCCACCACAATACATGCATGAAACCTCAACCGCTTTAGCCGTAGCGGGAGCACTTGGTTCTCCTACTTTGAACTCAATCAAAAGACCTTTAAGCTTATCAAATATTTTGTTTTCCAAGTTCGCCTCAATTTGGCAAGCATCGATGGTAGTAGACAAAGAAGGTGAAGCCGAAGACGAAGCCTTACGAACACTAGGGGTGCGTTTGGTATGTTGTTATGAATCACAATGGGTTTGGGTTTCAGAATAATATGGAATGACAATAGGTATGATTAAATGTATCATTCCCATTAACGTTCTTTGGTTCAATGAAGTTGGGTTTGAAATCAAATTTTATATTGTAATTTTCTTTATTGTTCTTCAGTTCTTACTTCACTTCTTACTTTCACGCTAATAAAACAATCAATCACATTTTATAAACACAACATAAAAAGTCTTAACAAGCATCTATAACTTCAGTTTGATCTCAAAATTGTTTCCACTATTATTGTCTAAAATGAGATAATGTTACATCAGTATTGCAATTTAGTAGGCATCTCGAGGTGATTAGATGAAACAATAAACCAAATTGCAAGTAAAACACCGAAAGGTCAATCACAGTGATTTCTCAATGTTGTTGAAAGTTAACTTGATATAAAATTAATAAATTAAGGTTTAAGTGAACTATTTTGTTGAGTGGAGTGAACTAGGAGATATAAACATGAAGAGTGATTAACTGATGTAGAGGATATGATAACATGAACTCATGAAGCTTTTTTTGCTCTGTTTTCTTTGAGAAAGACGAAAAAAACTGTACAGAAAAGATGAACATATATGAAATGAAATTATAATCCCACCTTCCTTGCCTGGTATGGATAATTGAGGATACTGTGTTTTCATTACAACCTTTGAAACCACTTTAAACGTACCAAACACCATATATCATTGTGATAGTCATTCCACCGATTCCACTACCCCTACCAAACGCACCCTAGACGTGCTACGATGACTATACACCTTAGATCTATTCTCAGTTATCACCAAAGCTTCCTCGACCGTTTTACACAAAAAATTACCACCCGCGGCGACATTAAGATAATCCCTTTCATGATCATTAAGTCCATTGTAAAACGTGTCAATTTGATGCAAGTCGGAAAAACCGTGATGAGGACATTCATGTAACATTTCATTAAACCTATTCCAAGCCGTTGAAAAACTTTCATTAAACTCTTGTGAAAATTTTGAAATCTCGTTTTTCAAATGCGTAGTCTTAGAGGGCGGAAAAAATTGGTTCACAAATTTAGACACGAGATCCTTCCACGTCAATATAGAATTGGGTGGCTCTTTCTCTAACCAAATTTTAGCGGGTCCCGCTAAGGAATACGGAAAAAGCATCATCTTAATCGAGTCATTAGAGACGTCCTTAAACTTGCAAGTGGCGGTAAGACGATTGAATTGGCGGATATGGTTGTGTGGATTGTCCTTCTCATCACCACGGAATTTGTTGTTTTGGATCATCGACAACAAACCCGTTTTCACTTCAAATTTCTCCGCAAGGATAGCGGGAATCAGAATAGCCTCTCCATAACCCTCGGTGGGTGCTTGAAGTAACTCCATCATAGTATGATTCGCCATTGTTGGTTCTTGCTCTACAATGGGTTCGACAATGGGAGATTCTTCACTAGAAGATGTTTGGTTTCCTTCCTTTTGACGACGTTTACGTGCACGTCTTGCTTTGGAGCGAGTTTGCATAAACGTCACGTACAACGAGGGATGAGCAAAGAAGATTCTTTTTGGTGTTTTGTATTTTTCCAATTTTTTTGTGGTTTTTGATTGTTTTTTACCTTTTTTGGATTTTTGTGATTATATTAAGTAGACCAAAATCTACAAATCTCCTCCTTAATCAAATCTCTTAATTAAAGAAGCCTCAAGGAATGAAAACGATCACGTGAAGTGAACGCCTTCGATGACTTTAGAACATTGGTGGAACACCAAAACGTTCATGAGGGTTTAATCAAATGAAACCAAGAAAGTATATATGATACTTAATAATACTTTGGGCAGCAAAACCCTCGATTAGCTCTAAAAATCAAATACTCACAAGCAAGCGGGGAAACGAGGCGGCGCGAAGCACTTAAGAGCCTTTTTCCTTCGGATATATTTTATAATATCCGCCTTATTCCCACCTTATAGTTTGTATTTTTCAAAATCGAGCTTCACGAAAGTATTTATCTATTTTTGCCTTTTTCTTTGGTTTGAGATTCGAATACAATGATTGGGTGATGACCTCCCAAGTCAAGGTCTTGATTTCTCACTTTTGGAGTACTTGTGAATTTATTGTTCTACGTATACAATATATTAATAATATTCACACAAAAAACAAAAAACAGATAATACGTATTAGTAGAGTGCTACTAATACAAATACTATTATGGTTAGTATATAAAAACAACAATGTCCAAATCAAAACACAACACGCCTCCCCGGCAGCAGCGCCAAAATGATAGTTTGAGTAAATACGTCTTTTAGGGAAAAGAGCGTAAATAGGGCAAGCGTTAACAAGTGACTTAGGAAAATCACAAGTTATGACCCAAAGTGGGGATCGTTCTCAAGGAGGCTTGGTGTGTGTGTAATGAAATGATTAACTTTTTGATTATATTGTTATGAGAAAGAATATAGAAATGGGATAAGAAGAGAATGACGGTTACGATGACGATTTACACTAAGACGAAAAGGTCGTACACGTAAAATCGTAAAAGCACCAAAATTAAAAATTTACTCTAAAAATTCCTAAAAATTTGCAATAAATCCTAAATAATGTATTAAGAGTTTACAAAAAATCAAAAATCACCCAAGCCTTTTATTTAATTAAATAATGATTTTTAATGCTAATTAAAGCCCTAAAAATCAATTTTAATTAACAAAAAGCCCAAAATGAGTTTTATCACTTTGTAAACCTCTAAAATACCCTAACTTAATTTAAAACTATTTTTAAAAATTTTAAAATTAATTAAAACTATTTAAAAACAATTAAAAACTATTAAACTTAAAATAATTCTAGAAAAAAATTGAAAGACCCTAAAAATATTTGGAAGGTTGTAAAATTCCTAATTAAGTGTCTAGAGTCTAGGAAAAATATAAAAAGTTAGAAAATCAGACTTTTAATTTTTAATAATAAAATAATATTAAAATATTATTAAAAATCCAAAAATCCTAAAAAATTCTAAAAAGTTGCAAACTAGCTAATTTTAACCTAAATAACACAGAAATGAAGTTAAAATTACCTAAATACTCTTATTGGGCCTAGAAAATAGGCTAAAGTCCAAACAGTCCCTTAATGGGCTTGGTATAGGCCCAATAAGAAAAAGTGGCCCAAATTAGCCCAAAAACCACTACTTGACTCAAAATTTGATTCTGAACAACTTTTTCCAAAGGCCCAAAAGCTGAAAATATGAAATAAGCAAGCTTATACCAAACAGCTTATTCTTAATGGGCTTTTTCGCCCATTAAGCTATAAGCTAATGCCATAAGCTCAAATTAGACACACAAGCTTCTTTTGAGCTAACTAAGACTTCTGTAAAAAGAAATTTGAAATAAGCCAAAGGAATAAGCCTGAAAATGCAAAAAGAAATCTATAGAAAACGACAAAATAGTCGTTTTTGAGTTCTAGGCTATCCCAAGAGCTGATTCAAATTGCAAAAGCTTTTAAATGACTTAAATAAGCTAATTCAACCAAACGTTTTTCAATAAGCTGACCCAATAAGCTGTAAAAATCAAATAAGCACTTATGAAAAAGTCAAATAAGTTGGTTTTCTAGCAAAAAGTCAAAGTCAAAGTCTAATAAGCTCCAGTTCAATCAAATGGGTCAAATAATGAAGATCTATCACAAAAAATAAGTTGTTGCAGGTCTGGGTAAGCCAAAATGGCTTATTGATAAGCTGAATGAAAAATTATACTAGCAAGGGCTAGTTTTGGGTGTTGAACAGTGGAAACTTTTTCTACTGCTTGACTTGTTGACTTTTTTGTCTTTAGTGACTTTTTTGGAGATTCAAGTTTCACAAAGGCACCTAATTGATCAGTGGATCAAGAGGAGTCAATAACAATCAAAAAATCACAATCAACAACAGCCAAATGATACAGTTAATTCAATCAATCACCAGATCTGACACATACATGAACACTTAAGCAGTTGAGGTTCAATAAGCACTTATAACACAATTCAGCCAGCCAAACTTAACCAAATACATACACAAGCAATATTAAACTTAAATAAGCAAGTCTAAACAGGTTTCATGCAATGATTCAAAGTTTTAAGCAAGATTCAAGCACTTAAAGTTACTGATGAACACAAAAACATGCAGTTTTATACTTTGCTGATGCAATTGACCAACAAGCCAGATTCAACCACTCAAATCTATCAAACAGGTTATAATAACTTTGTTTAAACCACTTTTAGCCCTAAGCATGCATACACCCTAAGTGTTTCCAAGATCCTAAGTCAAAACATTCAAGAATAAAGATTTTATAGCAGATTGTTTAATATGGTGTTTCAAAGTTGAAAACTTGCAGCAAAATGCAATCAAACAAGCATATATCAGATACCAAGCAATAACACAAACTCTTAACAACTTAATACCAAGTTATGATTTCAAACAGGTAATCCCAAACCCCTTTTTAACTTTTCAAAACCAAATTTTTCAAATCAAAAGTGAGTTTTAAGACCACCCAAGCCCAGATTAACACAAAAATAGATGAGAATAACAGATTCAAGCAAGATTAAGCCACAAAATTCACAAGAACAAAAGTCATACTCAAATATCACAAATATCCAAAATTTTATCAGATTTTGAGATTAAGGGTATGTACCTCATGGATGTACATCCACACCCACGAATTTTGAGCTTATTTACTAGCAAGAACAAGTACAAGCTTTCACAACAAAGCCTGCTAATATTCAACAAGGTTAGAAGCAAAGTAGTAAAATCAGAAAAGTGAAAAGCCTTGATTAATGCAACTCTTGTCCTCCACACTTGATTATCCCCAAGTTATAAGCTTCACCACACCTTGATAACACAATATCAGGATGCTATGATCAGCCCTATAGCCCAAGAATTCCAAGATAGACCAAGAACTTCGCAAAATATCTAGCTTGAAGGAAAATGTGCAAACTTTTGCACACTCCTTGAAAACAGGTTTTGAGATTTAAGAATAGCAAACTAAGAACAATAATAAGCAGATATAAATGATGGCACTTGAGCTTTCTTAAACATTTCAAACACATTTCATTAATACTGAAAATGGATTTAAAGAAAAGTGTACCAAGGAAAATTCAAGAGCAAGCTAAAATGTAATGAACTAGGGCCTTTATATAGGCATACAATGAACTAGTTAAGCTGAAAAAAACGTAAACCCTAGCTAAGGAAGTCCCCAAATTGCCCTTGTGAAGTTTGAACTTTTTGGAGAATCATGTGACTGATTTTGGAGTCTTGTTGTAGCTGGCATGTGAAAACTTGATCAAAGGGTATGAAATAAGCTTAGTATGTAAGCTGAATCCTTGGACGTTGGATGACTGTCCTCTTCTTGTCTTCTTGCTCAAAGGTATAGCAGGGGAGGTCCCATGTAGCATGTGGGTTGTTGAGGTGGCCAATGTTAAGGTTGGGATGTGATTAGGACAAGTTTAATCACTAATCTGGAAGGTTTTGTGGCTTAATTGTTACTTAATCAAAAACTCCCAATTTGTGTTCTTGGCTGATGAACACAGGTTTTGATCTTTGTTTTGGGTTTAAAACATGTTTAGCGCGTGTTTTTATTAATTAATTAACATTTGAAAAGTTAATTAATAATATCTGGGTGAGTGGAGGGTGATGTGGAGCATTGGTGGATTTTGATTGGTTGTGGAGTGGTAGTGGGGCACGTGTCACCCTACTACTAGTCTAGGTAACAATCTTGTCTTGGCAGTTTAAGTCTCTCACCTTCCTTTTCCCTTTTATTTTGTAACTAAATACCACAAATCCGGATTTCTTTGTTATCAAACTTTTCATTTTCACACTTTTGCCCCAAATACTTTTCCAAAGTATTTTCAGGGGTATTTCTTGCCATTTTGTGATTCTTGAAGGACTGATTTGGCATTTTCTTGATTGATAATGGTCTTGACTTGTTTGTTTGACTTCTTGGAGGACTGAAATTGCCAAGTCATGATTAATGAGGGACCATTTTTGCCATTTCTTCAAAGTCAAGGGTCCTTTTGGTAATTTTGATATTTTCAAAGGACCAAACTTGTAATTCTTGTAACTTGGAGTCCTTCATGATATATTTGACTTTGAGGATGATAATATTGACAATTTAGCTTTGTTGAGGGACTAAAATTGCCAATTCTTCAAAGTGGAGGGCCCTTTTTGCAATATTGACAAACTTTAGGGACCAATCTTGTAATTATGAAGATACAAGGTTATAAAGTGTCAATTCTTCAATATTGGAGGACCCTTCTTCATACATCTTCAAATCTTCAAGGGCTTTCTTGGGAAAATCTTCATTAGGGCTTGGTTCAATGTGCGGCTTCGTTTCCCATGTTCGTTTTTGCATGATTCTTGTGATCTTTTGTCATTTTCTCAATATTCGTACCTAAAATACACAAGCAACAAACACAAGTATATATATGGGTATTTTGATGATATTTAATGCATTTTAAGCCCTTTTTGGACGATGAGACTATGTATAAAAGCAGTCTCATCATGGTCGAACGCGAGCATGCTCGTAGTAATCACCATGGAACGAGATATATTACTAGTATTCTGAACATCTCCAAGTTTTTATTTACTTGCCAAATAAATTATCATGTGTTATAAACGCCAAGTATTCTGATACTGTCATCTAAATTAGAAAACGTTGCATACGCCTTGGAAGCAAATTTTTCTTACATCCATTCCTTCGCTACTACGCCGTACGAGCTTTTGAGAGACGCGGAGAATATTACGAGGGATATCAAAGGAAACCAATGAGACTCTACGAAAAGTAAACTCAAAATAGACTTGAGTGGAGATAAACCTAATGGAGCGACAAACCATCGATATTGATGTTGAGAACGAAACAGCTCTTGAGTAAAACTTAATTTAAAAGGTATCGTAATGCTACTATATAATAGTTGAAATCAAGAAAAGAATTTGGTAGAAATAATGACGAGGCTCCGTAAGGAGCAAAGCCCAAATTTAACGGGTATCGAGACCTCATTATAGCCTGACTAAAATTTAAGGAATAATTTGATCGAGACGAGTATAACCTTTTTGCGTAAGAAGAGTTTGATTTCATAACCACCTGGGCAACAATCCACACTTATTTAACAAGATAGAAGTATAAGACAACAAAAAATTAGACATTGTACATTATCGTCGTAATATGAAATCGCTCGAAACACAATTTGATTTATTTGTGGATGGTTCATTCATTTTCCTTCCATAAAAGGGAAAATGAATGAAAATGATTTAGTAGCAAGAAGTAGTAATAACATACTATTTATTCTTCTACCATACGAGGAAATGACATAAATTAGTTGAATAACGATATTTTGTAATAAGAAAATGCCTTATGTACGGAATGAGAGTCTCAACCGCCATTAGTTGATATGGTCTTTTATTTTAGACCTTTGGAAATCAATTCAAGAAACTTGACATATGTACTACTTATCACTACCAAGTAGACGAAAAAAGTGAACGGAATTATCCAAACTATGGGAAAACAAATTTCAAACTTGAGCTATTATCCTTAGGCGTAATCGGTATACACATCCATAATTTAGAAAATACTAGTGTAACTATGAGCATAAGGATGACATGGTTTGAGACCGTGGGAGAGTGTAAAATATTACTACTCGTAACATATGCGGAAAAATGACAACACACGACTTTTAGACTAAGAATGATACAGAAGATGACAAGAAAAGTGTTCATGAAAAAATTTCACTTACCTAGACTATTATCGTCGAGAAAATTTAAACATGAGATGAAAGGAACTACTACTATAGGAAAATAAGGAATGCGATTTGTTCATGTAAGGTTTGGAAGAGTTTCATTTGGTCAAATCACTGTAGTTGCTACGATAAACTTTGGCCTTATTAAGAAGGCCGATGAAAGAATAAACTTTGAACGCCGGGAAACGCAAGAAAACCGTGCAAATATACAAAAATTCAATGATTCTTTTTTATTTATTTTTTTCGTCTAACGACATGGACATTTGAGTTTCAGGAGAAACTCAGTTTAACGGGTACCGAATGTAACAACCGCGAAGTTTTGATTTATTTAAGTCTTACTTAACGGGTTAGACTTGCTTGTCTATTGAATTTCCTCGGTTAATTCTAAGCAATATGTGTAAGTACGTGTCCGATCCGGCATTTAATGAAGCTCGTTTTATGAAACTATTTCCACTACTTATGTGAAGTCTATATGTACATCTATCGTATTTATCTTAGCAACGATTTACTAGATTATTTAAGTAATTTTCATTCCTGATCGTTAAGTCATTATTTCATTTAGTGTGTGATGCTCTTAATTTTCGTCCTTGTGATTACGACCAACTCTGTGACAAAGTTATCAATGTTTCGCCACATCCATTTGTGTATTAGAGCGTCGCATGACTATTTTTAACCCGACCTTATAGTAAGTCGGTGAAACATATAAAATTTGAAGCTTCACAAATATGATGTTTGTATCCTAAATAAATAAATTGAGAAGACAAATTATTCTTAAACCTGGTTAACCAAAAAACTAGTTAACCAAAAACATGTATACATCCTATTCTAATATGCCTTATAGTTCATGTTATTACCCAAAAGTTAGTTGTTTCCTTCAATTACACAATCTATCCAAATGAATCTAAAACATCTTCACATGTTAACACTCTCCTAGCGTCGCTATCTACTTTTCCTGGTCCTTCTTTTCCGATTCAGTCGATGACCCAACATCCAAATTTCCCACTTTTATCATTAAATATTTCATAAACCCGTGACTCTCTTTTTGACCATTCAAACATTGTTGAAAGAGTTACTTAAACTCTTGTGATATCACGGTAGATGTCAAAACTCAACCACAAAAACATATGGCATGCCTTTCTTGTTCCTGGAAACCACACAAACAAGAAACAACCCTCCATCATCCCATTGTTGAAAGAAAACATATCACCGTTTACTCTTAAACGTCTAATAAAAACACATGAAACCCTACTCAAATCTCAAACCATGAGCACATCCTTGTTCTCTTATTCCTGGTGTTGACGCAAGCAACAAACACCCCCATATGTTTTCTTCTTTTGTTAACGACGATGTCCAACAAACTTACTTCCGTTCCTGCTTCTATGTGATCACAAGGAGTACGCATACGACCGGTTCTTATTGGGCATGGGTCTTGTTCGTTTGTGGGTCTCTGATTTGGCTTGACTTGTACAAGCAAAACCACCAACATCCCTTCTTATTTAGCATGTGATCACAAGACGAAGGGCAAGAAATCATTTCGAGTTGCTTTGGCTTAGGTCGAGATGGTTTGTGGTTGATGTAGTAGGTCTTCGGATCGAAGCTATGTTTTGTTGGAATGTTTTGAAGTTAGCTTTGGTTTGGTACGAATCATATAGCAGACACCTCGTTCGTGAGTTCTCCCTTCTTGTTTTCCTCGTTACTCTCTTTTTTCATACCACATACATGCATTCGTGACCTTGTACTAGTTGGTGCTTGAGGAAAATGTGCTTAAAAATGAAACGTAATCGAACACTACCCTTCTTGGATACATTAGTTGCTGTTACACCAAGTGTGATGTATATAAACTAAATACAAACGTGATGTATATAAACTGGTTAGGAATTTAGTTGGCTTGGGTTATGGTATAAATTGTTAACAAGTTTCATAAACGAAATAAATTGTCATTTGTTCACTTAGTCGAAGTAAACCATGTAAGATGTGACCATGGGGGCGTTTTAATCAGCGATTCGTCCTATAAAGACTTGTCCATAAAAGCATAATCTAGTAGCGGGTTATAGTAGACCTGTCAAGTTTTTAGTAGCAATTCGAATCACCTTATTTCGTTGAGAAACGAAATAGTTATCAGGTCTTAAAACCCACGAAAAATCTATTCTTTTTACTTGATAAAACAATTGGGACTAACATACTTCGACCCCAATATTCTGTCATTAAACGATTTTGAAATGATAAACTTAAAACATAGATATTGTAGTCGACCTAGAAATCTACACGGGCATACTTGCGGTTCGACCTAAAAGTCCCTAGCGAGACCCCTAGACAAGATCGAAACTGACTCGCTAGACTTTTTCTTTTAAAGTGTTGCACGACCCCTACTTTGAACCTGGTTTTAACCTATCAAACGACCTCAGTTTATAAAGCTTAAAACACGGACTTATAGATGACCCGACTGTATGCCTAGCGATATTTTTAGTTGACACCGCGAGCCACTAACAAGACCACCACTCTTTTCTGAAAAATTGGCGATACAACTTTGAAAAGTAAATCTAATATTGTTCACGACTTACATTTGTTATTCTGCTTCAAAGTTGGTTTCATGTTTCCCAACATAGAACAAGTTTTTTAATTAAACTAATAGTTAATATAATTATTAATTTAATATATTTAATATATTTTTAATATTTAAGTATATTTTTAATAAAAATATAAAATCTATTTAGATTATCTGATCCATTAAATAACCCGATTAATAAGCGATCCCCACAACGCAATGTTCAATATTGCGAAATATATCCCGATTAAATGACTACATTATTATTAGACGTTAAACGGTCACAAGTGTTAAAAACTATCGATTTCTTTAATAAACTCAAGCACATACGAGGGACAACCATGAATGCATTCATCTTCTGTTGCGCATTTCATTAAGCATACTTTATTTATATCTAGGTTGCGGATCGGGTTTGGCATTGTTTTGCGTGCTCCATTTCCATGCCTACACTATGTTGATATCTTTTCTTGTACATTGAGGTGAGTTTCATAGCCCCACTTTTTACTTGTTTTGAATACTTTTGGGGTGAGAACATTGCTTGTTTTAAACGGATGAACATAAGTGCTAAAACTTGATACGTTTGCCTACATGATGTCTAAGTAGCGATATCCCTAGATGCTTTAGCCCACTATCGTGAACCGTTAATTACTTTTTGTAAGCGCGAATGTTATGGATAGATCTATTGGGATTGACCTCCCTATCTAATGTTGGTTGTGTGACCAAATTAGATACACTTACATTTGAGGTCGTTACGAATGCTTTGGGATAGGCATTTGCTAGGGCTCTCACATTATCTGGTCAGTACGGTTAACGCTTCGGTGTCATGAGCTTAGACGTAGGGCAATGTAAACGTATGCTATTTGATTATAATCTTGTATTTGTTATAAGATTATATACCGGTTGCCTGACTAAAATCTTATGGTTCATCACACTATTTAAACTTAAACCTATGAACTCACCAACCATTGTGTTGACGCTTTAGCAATGTTTTTCTCATGTATCAAGACGGAGGAGTGACTTGGTTGTGCCATGGGAGATAATAAATTTGTGACTATCAATTGGTGTTTGAGCTTTTACTTATGTTACAGAAAACTCTGATTTAATTTATGTTGTTGTACAAAAATACTTCTGAATAATGTTTTATACTTATAATCATTTAAATCAATTAAAACGACTTATTTAAATGTCGTTCTTTATTATTATGTCTTACGATAGTCATGATAGTCGCACCCCAGTGTATTCACATACTCTGGTAATTTGGGGGTGTGACAGAGCATTGTAAAGCATCATTTTAGCTTCATTATTTTTAGCCAACATTTTCTTTTGATCATCCGTTTGCTTGTTGCCAGGAACCAATTCAAATTGGTTAGTGGTGACATTTCTAACTGTTGGTGCATGATCACTGATGAGACCTCGATTATACATAGTCTCATCTTCCAAATCAGGCTTAAAATGTACAAAAATATAATAAAAACCATGGAAAAGCCTTTGTATTTTTTCATTGTGCGTTTGTATGTTCGGATATCGTGAATCCAACAAAAAAAATACAAGAATCAAGCTAAAACGAACACGGGAAACGAATCCGCACAAAGATTCGGCACCCGAGCACTAATTTTCTAAGAAAAGTCCCTCAAGTTTGAAGATTGTACAAGAATGGTCCCTATACTTTGAAGACTTGTTACTTTATTCCCTTGTAAAACTCCAAAATTACATTTGGCTCCCTAAAGTTTCAAGATGTGACATATTCATCCCTCGAAGAATGGCGAAATTACATCATGAGACTTTTCAAATGCTACAAAACTTAAAAGGACCATTTTTGTCATTTGGTCAAAGAAAAATAAAAAGGAGGGTGACCTAATATTCTGTTTTTCAAGTTTGGGAGAAGAATGCACATGTTTGCAAACTTTAAGGGTTCATTCTGCCTACCCACAAAACCTATATACCCTATAACATGACCAGCCCACCCACATTAACCCAAAACCGACCTATTACCCGACCCACATTCCTTGCCAGCACATAACCCACTAACCTGTTTAATTAATTAGTTTTCTAAAAAACTAATTAATTATTATATTATTGGCGGGTAACAACCCCTAATCCCAAAATTAAGATCAAACCCTCTATTCACCAAGTCAGGAAACCTAATCACCCATATCACTAACTACCTAGAATTAACACGCAACCTACTCCAAATCATTAACTACCCATCCCCTAACCCATCCACATCATCTACTCTGCCACCTCACCCCTCAAGACACTCCCACATGATTCCCCAACCCCAAAGATTACTAAAAATAGGGAAGAAGACAGTGGTACAGAAAATCCAATGGCCACAAACGATTGCTTACTCCACTCAACCATTTGGAAAGTTGCGATTCATTCACAACAGCTAATCAACACAGTAGAGTCACATGGGGTGAATTTGAATTTTTGAAATTTTCAACCAATGGCAGATTTGAGAATTCATAGCTAGGGTTTATGTATTTTTCTTGCTTTCTAGATTGTTCTAAGCTTTAGTATAAATACTAGTCACCTGTGACACTATTTGTTGTTCCAATTTCCTTTGTAAATTTTTGAAATTAATGAAAGTTTTTAATAAAATTGTGCAAAGGAATTGAGTTCCACCTTTTCTTTCCTGTCTTTAATTTTTATGCAAATTATTTTAACTTTTATCAAAAATCATCTTTTGTTCAAATACATTTGGCAGAGTAGTTTTGAGAGCCACTGTTATAAAGGCTCAACAATCTTGACTGACAATCAAGATTGATGATTGTGTTTACAAAAGTGTTAAGTTTTTGTTGGTAACAAATTATGTGCAAAAGATTGTTTCAAGTTTTGTGGTTCTAAAAATTTGTTTTTTAAAAAGTTTATTTTTTTCTTGCTTAACTCTTATTGTTGCATAAGCCACACCATAAGTTATTGACACCAGCATATGGTTGGTTTTTGGAGCTTGTATATGCTTATTCTTGTTTGTGTTCGACAGGTACAAGAAGGAAGAAGGAGATTCAGTTGACTGTCATTTTCCTTGAAAATATTTTATTTCTTTCTCTACACTCGGCATACTAGTCATCACCATAAGCCTATAACTTCTAAGAAGTATCAGCTGGTGGCATCACCTAGCTCTTTTGGCATGAGATGGTCAAATTAGGTATGGTTTGAACTCCCTGTTACTTTTTTTGAGTGTTATTAGCCTACGTGAAGTTGTGTGTTTAAACTGATCACTTGTGTTTCTTGAGTATTCTATTCATGTTTATTTTTTGTTTGAATGATGTTCTTGGCGATTTTTAAAATTATAAAGTTGATTTAGTGAATGTTTCTTTGTTTAAATTCCATCAGATAGACTTAAAGGGGTGTTTGGTTCATATTTTAAAAGTGATTTGGGTGACAACTTGGTACCACATATAGGCCTGCACAACTTTGGTGTGTTTTGTGTGGTTGGTTTTAGGTACTTGTGCTATCAGTTTAGTTTGTTAATCAAGATTGCAAGTTCAATTTTTTTACCAAAAATGTCTGTTTTCATCAATCAGGATATTAGTAGTTGTAGTCTGATTTAAGGTGTGGAATCTGGTATGCTTTTAGATTATATGCTCTTTTAGGTCTGCTGTTAATGGGAGTTTGATTTGGTGGATTTTTCTAAGCTTAATAGCTTTTTCAAATTCACTAAATAGCTTGTACTTAGTACCTATCTGATATCACGGTTAGTAGTTCCAACCGAGATCTAACAAAGGAGAGTGTGCCTTTGTCTGATATCAGGCATAGGTGTTTTTCATATATGCTTATTTGTAGTATGTGTGTGCTTATTTTGCTAGATTTGGGCTTATTTATGCTTGCTTTTTGTTTTTATCACCTCCCCAATAAGCAGTATTGTCCAAAATCATTATAAATAAAAAATGCAAAAAGCTCAGCTTGGCATGGTTTGAACACATGACCTGCCGTACCGGGGTTCTGTGTCTTTCCATTGTACCAAGTGATTCTATTTGGTTAACCTTTCCCCTTTCTTTCTCTTATACTCTTTTTCATTTACTTTTCTTAAATAAGTCGTTGGCTTATTTCAAGCTTATTAGCTTATTCCATTTACATTTTTAGCTGCTTTTATTTTTCCCTTAAAGTTTATAACATTTAAGATTTTTAGAAGTTTGTTTTGTATTTTTTCCCCTCTTTCATTTATTTTTAAATCTTTTTCTTATTTCTGTTTTTGATGATTAGTTTAAAAATAGTAAAAATCAATTTTAATTTTTTGAAAAATACTTTTTAGACTTAGATAAATATAATAAAGGTTACAAATAATAAAATCTTTGTTTGGGATTTCTCTCGATTATTTTTAATTTTAGGGCTTTAATTAGCTTTTAAAAATTAATAAATAATTAAATAAAAAGTTTCAAGGAGTTTTATTTATTTTTCCACCTTAGTTATATTTTTAGGGTTTAATTGCAATTTTTATTAATTTTTAAGTTAAATTTTATTTTTACGTCTTGTTTTACGTTTTCACGTTTTACGTCGTAGTTTAATTTTAGCGTAACTCGTCTTTTATTTTTCTCTCTTTTTATCACCATTAACGTTACTAATCCAAATTACGTTTTTATAATCTTGGCACACATATATACCCTCCTCGAGAATGAATCACTTTTCAAGTATTCGCGTTTTCTAAACGTCATACTTAATACTTGCCATTAGTTCTTATTTTCCCTAAAATAAGAGCCAAAAGTACTCCAATCATTTTGGCACCACTGCCGGGGAGGTGTTGTTGCCTTATTATTATTACGTATTATTTGTTTGAGTAGTACGTTTTTGCCTTCGATTTTTGGGAAGTCTATATATCGTACATACTCGTTTTTATTTTTCAATTACTATTATAGCCATATAAATAAATAATGTTAAATTGAAATCAGTTAACACAAAATCGCTTTTCTTTTTTCTTGCGAATACTATATTGTATATACGTAGCACAACAAATACACAATACTTATCCAAATACGCGTGAAAACGCACCTCATTAATCGGCGTTCCGGTGATTAGTGAGTGTATCGATCAAAGAGAAGTTAAAGGAAAAATAGATAAATACTCTTAATTGACTTAATCTTAATTAATACAAACTATAACGTGGGTATGAGGGGGTTGTATTTCACGACCTAAAGAAAAAAGGCTCTCAAGTGCTTTGCGTCGCCTCGTTTTCTCCGCTCGCTTTTGCGTATTAAGAGAGTGACGATTAATTAACGGTTTCCCAAATCAAGTATTATTAATCTATTTGTTCTTTAGCTTATATTATTGAATCCTCGAAACGTTTTGGTGTTCCACCAATGTTTCAAAGTCGAATGAAGGTTTTTACTTAACGTATATACTTTCATTCCCTTTGGATTCATTAATCGAGACTTTTGTTAGTGGATAGATTTTTGTGGATTTAATTATCTACGTAATACACTAAAAATCCAAAAAAATTAACAAAAACAATCAAAAACCAAAAAAATTAAAAAATTTCAAAAACCCAAAAAGAATCTTCTTTGCTACCCCCATTTTCTACGTTTAGTGCATGCGCGCTCAATCGTCTAATTATCCGAAATCTAACAACGTGTCAAATCGACGTAATCGAAATCAAAGGAATCGACAACGAAGACGTGAAGTAGAAACTCAAGTTCCTAATATCGTTGTTGAAACCGTAGACGAGATGGCCGAGAATCGTACGATGATGGAGTTACTCCAAGCACCCACTGAGGGTTATGGAGACGCGGTCGTAATTCCCGAAATCGAAGCGGAAAATCTTGAAATCAAATCAGGAATGTTGGAATTAATTCAAGCGACAAAGTTTAGGGTCGTGAGGCGGATAATCCTCACGATCACATTCGGAATTTAATCGTCTTTTAGCTACAAGCAAGTTTAAGAACGTTGACACCGATGTCATCAAGCTTATGCTTTTTCTTTAGTCGCTCGATGGCTCCGCCAAGGATTGGTACGAGAAAGAACCACCGAAATCTATAGTTGCGTGGGACGATCTCGTTTCCAAATTCGTTAATCATTTTTTTCCACCGTCTAAGACCACGTTTTTCAAAAACGATATCAGGAGATTTGAACAAAAATCAAATGAATCGTTTAGAGATGCGTGGGATCATTTCAAGAAATTGCTTAGGCAATGTCCTCATCATGGATTTTCCGAGTTGCACCAAATCAACACTTTTTATAACGGTCTTAATCTTCACGATCAAGATTCGTTAAATTTCGCCGCGGGCGATAACTTTTTGTGTAAAACTCCGAAAGACGCGTTAATGATTATCGAGAATAGATCTAAGGGTTTTCAACTCCGTAGCACACCGAGTGTTGCCAATACCGCCAATATTAGTAATTCTAATAGCGACATTGAGAGGGTTGACGCGAAAGTCGATAAATTGACGAATGTGTTTACGTCGTTCTTGATTGAGATGCAAAAGAAAGGCGCTCCCGCTACGGTGAAAGCGATTGAGGTTCGTGTACATTTTGTGGTGGACCTCATAATTATTACGAGTGTGCAGGTACGGATGGCCAAACGTCGAGTGTTAATGTGTTAGATGGAAATTCTAATTTTAATCAAAATAACGCTAGTCCGTCACAACAAACGAATTATAGTATTCAAGGCAATAATTTTCATAATCAAAATCGAAACAATTATCATCGAAATAATCAAGGGAATAAAGGAGGAAATAATTATGAAGGTCAAAATTTGAATTGGGAAAATCGAGGTTTTAACAACAATCAAAACTGGAATTTTAATCATGGTCAAAATTAAAATTTTCAAAACAACAATCAAGGAAATTTTTCAAGCGAGAATCAAAACCAAGGCTTTAATCATAATTCAAATGGGTCTAATGATTTTCAAAATTACTTTAAATCAAATGACTCTAACATGAAGAGATTAGACAACCAAACTGGTGAAATGAAAAGCGAATTTTCTAACACTTTGAAAGGGAAAAATAATAAAATTGAGCAAGGTCAAAGTAAGAATAAGGACATGTTTGCGGCTAGAATGAACAAAGCGTCGAGTTCGTCTTCGAGTGCTTTACCAAGTAACACCGTGACTAAGCCTAAAGAACACGTCAAAGCCACTACATCGTCTAATGGAAAAGGTCGTGTGATTACCCCCTGACCTTGATGGCTTCAAAGTTGTGCATTCGTCTCTACCCTCAACCTCTAAAACGAGTTCATGTTTAAAAGTCGAGGGAAAGAAGGCGGTGACCATGGAAAAGAGTGTACATGTATACCTCAAATTCCATCTACCGTTCTAAAAGAGAGTTTCATTGACCTTACGAAAGTTTACCTTGAAGAAGTTTTTGCTTTGATTCTTCTACGAAACCTAAAAGGCATATGCCGAGAAAGGAAGAAGATCTGGGCCAATTTCTATTACCTTGTGATGTTTTTGAGATTGAGGGATGTTTATCCCTTGCGATTTAGGTGCTAGCATAAATCTCATGCCTCATTCTCTTTGGAAATTGACTAAATTGCCTAATCTTATCCCCACTAACATGACAATCGAGCCAGATAACTGTACTCCACTTGTACCAATTGGTATAGCCGAGGATGTTTATGTTAAGATTGGAAGTTTCACTTTTCCAGCGGACTTCGTCATTTCCAATTACGAGTGTGACCCTAAATGCCCCATTATTTTGGGAAGACAATTTTTATCGATGGCTCATGCCATAATCGACGTTCACGGTGGGAAAATGACTATGAAATATAGGGAGGATAAGATGGAATTTTTCACGAATAAATCCCATGATCAAAATGATAAAAGCAAAACCGGGGTTTCAAAAAGTAATACTTCTAAAAGCATTTTATCTTTAGAGAAAACCAAAGAGCTTGATGAATGTTTTGAAATAATGAAAACAAACGGTTTTAGAGATGAGGATTTCAATGATAAATAATCTGTTTACTAACTTGAAAAAGGTTTAAGAAAATGTATAGACAAATCATTTTGGGATATATTCGACGAATCAAGTGACCAACCAATTCCAAAGGAAAATGTTAGTTCCATCACGACAATGACCAATATGGACTCGTGATCACCACCTTCGAAGGACAATGACTTAAAGGCCCAAACTAATAATCCAATTGAAGTGCCTTTTTCTCCTAGCCTAATATCTATTGAGGCTAAGGATTTTACCATGATCGAGGAAAATTCACCCCTCATTAAAGAGTCACCTAAGCATAGTCCTTTTACTTGTAAGACCATGGTTGTGAGTGCTCACATCGACTCTTTCTTTGATGATGATGGTGATTTTGCAGAGACTGATCACATACTTCGTAATCCACAAGCTATTTTTGAGGAATCTCCCAAAAAGAACTACTCATGTGGTGAGTATGATGGTTTTGAGTTTGACCCCGAGATCGAGGAACAAATCAAAAGAAAACTTTCTCGTATTGACCCACTTTCCATAAGTGAGGATCATGAAGTTATCAGTCTCGGCCTAAGTTGATGAGTTAGAACGTCTTTTTCATAATGACGAACCAACTCTTGTGACCAAAAATCCCATTCTCGAGGAGTTACCTTGTTGGAAATATGTTTTTACGTATTTAGAAAGGATCGGTCACTCCAACAATATATTCAAGTATTGGGCTCATGATCCATTATATCAACATATAGCCCATATAGCCCACATGTAGGGTGGGCTATATATACCCCCTCCTAGCATGTTAGGAGGGGTTGAACACTTAATAATTTTTCTCATTTTTCCATCTTTTCTCTCTTTCTCTCCTTTATCTCTCTACCTTTCTCTCTCTAGTTCTTCCATTTCCTTCCATTCATTATATAAATCAAACACTTGCTAAATCCTAAGAAAAGATGATTCTACAATTGGTATCAAGAGCTTTGGTTGATTCTTCGGATTGACCTACTTTTTTATCTATTGATTTGGTGGTAAAACTTTTCTTCTTTCACAATTATTTTTCTTTGTCCCACTCTATTAATTGTTTCTTGGTCTTGGTTAAATCTGTCACTTTATTCTTGTCTCGATAAACTTTCTTGCTAAAATCACTAAAGTTTTAGTATTTTTTATCAATATTTGGTATCGGTCTTTTTGTCTCGATTTGTGTTTTATATTTTTGTCTAAAAAGTCTCAAAAATATCAGTTTATTTTAAGTTTTGTCCTTTGTATCGGAAAAGGGTTCTATTTTGTCCTTTTTATAAGTTCTATGCAAAGATTATGTTTTGTCCTTTGTATCGGAAAAGGGTTTCTCTTTCCGACCCTTTTTCGACCTTTTTCTGACGGTCACAAGTTGTGTCTTATTCCGACTGTTACACATTCCGATATCACTTTCCAACCGATTTCTTTCCGACACTCATTCCGATACTTATTCAGTGATACATTCCGATTGACAATATTTTTGTCTTTTTCCGATAGCATTCCGACTGTTATTCATTCCGATGGTCTTTATTTTTTACATTCCGATGGTTTTACTTGTTGACATTCCGATGGAAGCGTAAGTTGAACTCAAACAAAATGACTCATTTTGACCAAACCAACTGGACTCGAACTCAACATCCCATTCAACTACACTCGACTCAACATGTAGAATAACATTGACCCAGCCTCGTACAACGTCCAAACAAGCACTACACTCGACTCAACTCTTAACCACAACTTTGTCTCAAAACTGATAAACCAACACCCACTCGACAATCAAAACTCGACTCAAATCTGTCTAAGTCTCGACTCACAAACACCTTAATCACCCCCACACCTCTCGTCCCACAACTAAAATTTTTTTTACTCATCTCTCGATCAAAAACAAACCAAGACACAACAAATCTAAACATAAATGACTCCACACCCAACAACTCTCGAAACAGACTCAAAACTCAAAACCAACTCTAAATAAATCTCAACCAAAACCTCTCACGCCTCACCCAAACACAAACAACAACTCAACTGACTTTCAATCTCAGTTTTACTTTCGTGATATAACAACATACATGTCAAGATCTATTAAGATCTATACTCACGAAATCATTCATCATTGATCTATTTGAACATTCACAGATTCATGTATGGTTTAACCCATATTATTTAATATTCGAAAATACAGAAAGATTTATAACAACTTTGTTATAATCTTTTCTTGTTTCGATTATTTGAACAGAAAACTAATTAATCCTTACCCGACACCTCATCAAAGAAATCTTGTAGACCAATAATCTTCGTGCCTTTGATTTATCAATTAAGAACAAACCCAGTTTGGTCTTCGATTTATACACAGTCTGTGTGTTATTGGTTTTTGTAGGTTTGATTGTGATTTGGGTTGAGAGATAGGAGCAGATATCGATATGTTTTGAGATTGAGAAGAAGTAAAAGAGGCAGACTTATCTAAGTCTTTTCTGTTGAGATTGAAAAGAAGTAAAAAAAATGGGGGCGGATGTTTTGAGAAAAATTAGGATTTAATTTGAGTTAATTTAGTGTTATGTTTTATAGAAAGGGTGTTGAATGCCACGTTTCATACTCGTGTAATAGTCTGCCACGTTTCTTTTTTTGGCACCTTTGAGAATTTTGGGTCACGCATATCAAGTGGGTTTGCTGCTATCAATGTTAATATAAAACTTTGTATTTTTTAAAGCTTTGTTTGTTTGATTTTATCAAATGTGACTAGGCCTCGTCTGTTTGACTAGCCCACGTATGTTTGACACACGTGTTAAGTGAGATTAGTATTATTAGCATTAGATGACTAGGGGTATTTCAACTTGGGTCGGGTTTAGTTACGTTGTAGAGCAGAGGTAATTGGACCTATTAGTATCGGGTTTGTTTTATCAACGTTTGAGTCGACAAAAATTATTGAGCCGAGAAAAGAGTTATATCATCAATCGAGAATTTTTAAGAGTTATTTACGGATCTTTCGTTGGTTTTTGTCATATCCCGTGAATTTCAATTTCTAAGTTTCTTCACGACTTGTAAAATTTCGAAAACCACCACAACCACAATTATCTTACATCAAAATTCAATGGAGTCTTTGAATTCAATTTTTCAAGAGGGAGAATCGCATCAAATGAAAGTTAAAGCTAGAGAAGGTAGAATGACTTTATTTCGACTACTTCGATCCCATCTGTCAAACACTTCTCTACTTAATGAAGGAAGCGGATTTGTGACACTCTTTGGTCAAGATCGTCATATATTCATGGAATCGATACTCATCATCTTGAACCAACTAACAGAGCAACTCCACAATGAAGACTTTAATCACTCTGCATCGGTACTTGCATATAAGGCTCTTGTGACACAACTCACGCCTTTCCTCCATTTTAATATCGTCAAGTCTGAAAGTTCAGTGATTTGCTAGTCATTTCTTCGAGATACACATACCGAGCTTCAAGTTTTCCGTGATACACTATTGAAACTCATGGCATCGGTATCGTCTTCAATTATGAAAGATCTCGACTTCAACAAACGTATGATAATGGAGTCCAAGAATCTACGATGCAAGAGGAAAGTGATCGTTACGGTTGACAACTTGGAGCCTAAAGATGGCAAGAGCATGGAATCGGGATGAAAGCATGATACAAGAAGCATGTCAGGTACAGATAATATTCTTCATATATTGTCTGAAATGAATGCGCTAATTAACAATCCTGCTAATTGCTTTACGACTGCTTCTTTAACCAATTCTGTTTCTAGGACTGAAGAGCTTGAAACAATTTTAGCTTAGCAATCCAAAGAGCTTGAGGATGTCAAAATTGAATTTTCAAAGAAAACGGACAAATTTGAAAAGTATTTTGAAAAACTTGAAAAGTCAAATGTTGTTCCTAAATGAAAATTGGATCAAACAATTCTGGATTCTAAAGCTGAAAAGGATAATCTTTTGAAACAAATTAAGTTGCTTGAATCTAAGTTAGCATCCCAAGATGAATTGCTCAAATAAAATGAGATCTTAAAGGCTCAAGTACAGGAAAAGGTCTTTGCAATAGCGGCTCTAAAAAACGAGTTGAGGAAAACTAAAGGAACTAGTGTGGACACTAAGCTTGAAAACCCATTAATCTTGGGGAAACCGCCTCAAATTCAGTCTGTTAGACAACCGACTTCATTTAGATCCGAGCGACCAAAATCCTCGAGACTGTGGTTTGCCTCCCTAGTTGATATGGTTCATCTTTCTAGACCAATCACTCCACTATCTAGGCCTAATGTGACTAAAACAGCTTCTGCAAGACCTAATCACATGATTGACTCTAGTCTCCCTAGACATACTCTAAAGAACACGTCTCGAACTAGTTCAAATGACGTTCGCCATACATTTGGTCTAAGGGAAGCTAAGCTAAAGACACAAGTAAGAGATAGGAATTTCAAACCTAGTCAGATGCCTTCTAGTTTACCCAACACTGCTAACCGTAGCATGTCACATCCTAGGAGCATCAATCAATCATCTAGGAATTCTAGATCTTAGTCGGACATTAAATATGCTACTTGTAAAACATGTAGGAAATGTGTCTTTAAAGCCAATCATGATTCTTATATCTAAAAATTACTTAATGAGGTGAACTCCCGTGCTAGACTTAAATCCGAGTGGGTAGCTAAAATCAAACCCGTTGGTAAAATGTGGCGCCCCACTGGTAGAACTTTCACTCTTATAGGAAACGAGTGCCCTTTAACTAGGATAGTCTTCGATTCTACTAAGACTACTAGGGAGGAAGTTGAAAAGGATGATACATCACTTAAGCCTGAACTTAAGGTTTTCTTCAAAAGGAAACGTTTGCCAACTAAGACAAGTGAATCATCTCCTTAGGTCACCTCTTGTACAAGTAAGGCCAACTGTGAACCCCCACATGGTTCTAAGATAGATATCGCTAACCCACATAAAAGCATACAAACTCCTAATGAGAATGCAGGTACCAAAGTTAACGTCCAACAAGAACACAGCGTTCCAATTGTTGTATATCATTCAATTAAGGACACTCTCAGAGTTTGGTTGCTGAAGAAACTGATATCTAAGAAACAAGTGTCTCAGGGGATTTGCGGTTAAGCTCGGGTAAAAAGGACTTATAGTCACATCACAGACTGTAACTCGTTCATCAAAGAAAGGAACGTTTATCGCCGATGATAAACTTATCCTTACAACGAGATATTAATTTTTCTCGGGCATGAGCTTATATCAAAAACATTCCAAGTTTTTAAGCTCATGCACAATGGCTCATTGTTAAATTTCAGACGATGACTCGATCTTTAAATAAAGGAAAGTTTATCGCCAATGATAAACTTATCCTCATTAACGAGAAATTAATTCTTCTCGGGCATGAGCTAATATTAAAAACATTCGAAGTTTTTAAGCTCATGCACAATGACTTACAGTTAAATATCAGACTGTAACTCGGACCTCAATTTTAGGAGAGCTTATCTTTAAAGATAGCTTATCCTCGTAACGGGAAATTAAATTTTCTCGGTCATGAGCTTGTATTAAAACATTCCAAGTTTTAAGCTCAGAAAGGAAAGTGTATCTTTTAAATAAGAAAACTTTTCCTCATAACGAGAAATTCATCTTTCCCGGTCATGAGCTTTACGTTAAAATATTCAAAAGTTTTTCAAGCTCATGAAAACTACTTCTAAGTAAATGTCAACTTAGGACTCGTTCTTCAATTAAAAGGAAAGTTTATCGCCGATGATAAATTTATCCTTAACAACGGGAAGTTTACAACTTCTCGGACTTGAGCTCATTTTGTAAGATATTCAACATCTTAAGCTCAAGTAATAGGTTTTCAAAACTTTGAACACAATTTTTCGAGAATTTTTCAAAAGGTTTTTCTAAATCTTTCAAAATTGTGTGTTCAATAATGTTTTGATAAAAAGAGCATGTCTTCTGGAATCGATAATATTTACGATACTAGAAATGTCATTCAATAATGACACGGGGTTGTAAATAAAGTTCGAGCAGAAGTTCAAATGTTTTAAAACATGCTCAAAATGGTTTGCTATTATTTCAGATAGTAACCCGCTTTTCTTATTCAAGTCAAGCATTTCATCGGAAAGCTTTGACTCAACAACGGGAATTAATTTTCTCGGGCAAGGTTTACTTTATAACCATGTAAGGGATTGTTTTTACGTTATAACACAATCTAACACGAATTTATGTACGCTTCAGTGCATTTATTTGTTAAAACAAGAGAAATCTTGTTTTTATGAAGTTATCATCTCCACCAATCATAGCAATTTACAATTTATATCTACATACTCGACGATGCGACTACTCAAACAGCGACTATAGCTCTTTCAATAGAACACGGGTCAACAATTGAGGGGGAGCAATTGTCCAGCATTCAGAACCTTTGACGCCGAAAGTGCCAAGTTCACATATTGGTGTCAAGACAACGATATCAATCGTACACATGGAGTCAAGAGATAACTTCAGCCGTGACGAGGCGACAAACATTCGTGAACAAGAACCATGTGATTCTTTCATATGATGTTCTCCATCATTCAGGTCCAACCTCGTAAATTGCTAATCTTGTGAATACATTATCATATATGATCTTTGCACGTGATAAATACCTTACACTTGTGTTTAAAAGGTATTTAATTTACGTTTCAAGTACACCCTCATTAATTTAAGGGGGAGCTTGTGAAAAGCATGAAGATAATTGGATTTGCATTTTTCTTCCCAAATTTTCTTAAAACTTTATTAAATCAATTGATATTAAAAACATCGATTGGGTTACTATTTTTAATATGGGAGAGAAAATGTGATTTAATAATGAGATCAATCACTTTAATGGTTTGACTTAATGTGTTGGCTCATCCCGACATGTGCGAAATGTTTTCGAATATCGTAGCATATGTTAATTGGGAGAAAAATGGATTTGGATATCAAAAAGGATTTCATGGTGACATATACTTACCCACAACATCTCTATTCATGACGGTGAAGATTGTGGTGACATAAGGATGGTAGGATAGGTAAAGTCCAATGATTCTTCTAAAACGGGAGGAATCTTCCCAAGGACATTCCATAGATAGAAATAGTAGTCCTTAGGAAAGATGGAGAAAGATTGTGAACGTAGCTGAATACCGACCAAGTACTTAAGTTAGCACTGGAACAATCACAACAAGGTGCTAGTTATGATGTATTGGTAAGCATTGAAGGGGTTGAAGAATGAAAAAGAATTGTAAAGATAAAGGGTGAAAAGAAAGAAGCCCTCCTTAAAACTTAGGCAGAAACCGGGTCAACACATATGCTATTGAGATCATTTTTAATGATGCTCGATATTGAAGATAGACATCATGGACCCAATGATGCAATGCACAACCCAACCCAGCTAACTCAGATATCTCTCAAAAGGTATTTGTTTTAATCACACGGAGATCAACATGTCTTCTATCGATTTATTCACTCCGAATAAGTTGGTATTGAAATGGTGGCACTCCTCTCCAGCCTCCGATCACTAAAATCCAAAATGCACGATTGAGTCTAGAGCCATTTGAGATCATCAAATATCTCATTAGGACACACTTTCATAATTCCTTGCTTCTTCACACATTGTGAAAAGTAAGAAATATCTTAAGAGTCCTACGCAAAATCTTCATGATCTTGCCTGAACATCCGAGTAATACGAAAGTATTTACAATGAAGATGGAAATCCTTCTTGAGCGAATATCAAAAAGCTCATGGTAGGTGACTTGTGCGATTCTTTATGAATCAAACTTGTGATAACTGGAAAGCAACAGTGGTTTAATTCTTAACTGAATATAAACACGTTCCAGGCCTCTACGCAATATCTTAGTGGTCTTGCCAGAACACTCAGAGTGATACCTTAGTGTTCACAGTGATGAGTGGAAATCCTTCTAGTGTTAACCTCAAACAGCACTTGGTAGGTAACTTGCAAGATTCTATACGAATCAAGCTCGTGACAACTGGAAAGCAACGATGGTGCGGTTCTTAATTGAATTTCACTTGTTCCAGGAACATGAATTCACAACTTCAAATCATGCGGATATTATTATCCAAATGGTTCACTCTTTATGTTCGCAGTCAGCTTTGGACGGTCGAATATAGAGAACGGGTTTACCCGCGAAATCTTGTCAAGGAGGTTCTTAATTGAAACTACCTGCCACAATTACGATATTTTATATCGTCCAACGGTGACCGGAGGTAAAATGCTACTAAATTATAATGAAATGTTCAAGGCCATTTCATCCGTGTATATGTTTTTTTGCTAACTGTCTTATGCAGCGTAACAAGAAGGTGGCATTACGGTGTACAATCCAGAAGAAGTCGTCAACACATGCTTATGCTTTCTGTACTTAATACTTCAACAAATTCAAGAAAGCCAAAAAGTCAAGTCTTCTGCTGTATCAAACTTTAAAGCTTTCAAGAATTTATAAAGGTGTAAGTATGTGGAACATGAAGTCAAGAAGAGGCAAATATCACAAGTGATGAATGCACAAGGTCAAGGCAAGGAAACATGCTCATGACTAAAGTCAAAGATCACATCAAGCATATTCACAAGAACAAGATCGAAGACTCAAGCATAGTATGCTAGGTTTAAGATTTTGTAAAATGGTGTGACCTCCCTTAGGGGGAGATTGTTGGAAATACGTTTTTCCAAAGAAAGTTTCGGTCACATCATTGTTAGCATAGATCACGAGCTATAGACTATTTAGGACATTGTAACTTGGAGTGACCTCCCATAGGGGGAGATTGTTGGAAATACGTTTTTACGTATTTAGAGAGGATCGGTCACTCCAACAATATATTCAAGTATTGGGCTCGTGATCCATTATATCAACATATAGCCCATATAGCCCACATGTAGGGTGGGCTATATATACCCCTCTTAGCATATTAGGAGGGGTTGAACACTTAATCATTTTTCTCATTTTTCCATCTTTTCTCTCTTTCTCTCCTTTCTCTCTCTACCTTTCTCTCTCTAGTTCTTCCATTTCCTTCCATTCATTAGATAAATCAAACACTTGCTAAATCCTAAGAAAAGATGATTCTACATACCTTATCAACACTCCTCAAATGAGAATGTCGTTAACCACATTCGTGAGAATTTAACTTATCAACAATCCCCATAACATAATGTCGGTTTTGTGCTTGATCGTAATCTTTTCGAGAGAGTTTCCATAATTTTTAATGGTGCCTTTGAAAAACCTTGGTTTGATGAGCCTATTTACGATGAAGAAATCGATGAGATTGACGATCTTGATGACGTTTATATTGACTCCGAGGGGGATGAGTTTTTTATAAACCAGTGCTTTGAAAATTTGTACAATTCCCCTCCCGCCACCCATGACTTAAATGTGACGTTTTCTAGTGTGCCTAATGTCGAGCTAGAAACGCCAAATATTTTCGACATAATTAAATGAGGTTTCATAAGGAGTTTGAAAATGATGAAAAAAGAAAAGATTTTGAATGATATTCCTGCTTTAACTTTGTCATCACCGTGTTTTTTGAGTGTTACCACCTCGTCTATTCCTTTTGACGATGGTGTGTGTGGTTTTAGTGTGGGGGAAGCCCCTTATGTTTCCTCACATTTCTCCACCGAGGACGAGATTTTTGATCCCGGAATTGCTTATAAAGAGAAATCCCAGTCTTCCAACGATGCAATAAATGGAAAACTTATCTATTTGCTTGGTGTGAGTCTACCTCGAGTAGCTCAATGTTTTGACCCACCCTTTGTCCCACCCTTCTACTTATTATCTATTTTCTTCTACCCCTTTGGGGTTTTGGTTGAAGTAGTGTTGTTTCGTTTATTTTCCAAAAACGAAGATGTTATCCTTGACCTCGATATATCACTATTCGGCTCTTAAGTACTCCACGTACTTTTTGGGCCTTGTTTATCATGTAAGACCCATGGACCATTACCATGATAATCCCTATATGATCACATTTATGGGGATTCGAGTCGAGCTCTTGACTCGGTTATCAAAAACGAGGTGCCTCGTGGGGGAAATCCAATGCTTATCCTTGTAAGTATTATTGCTTTCTAATTAGTGTAATGTGAGGGGACTTGTGCTCGTCGAACCTTTGTGTTGTGGTTGTTTGTGATTGTGATGTATTAGGATCATCGTTATCATTGAAGCCTCTCGTGTTTATCATTGCTTTGAAGATTCCGATGTCCGATGATATCCTTTTACGTTCTAGCGTTTATCTTTTAGAATAATTCATAAACGGCTATATCTACTGATACCGTTTTACGTTCTAACGTTTATCTTTTAGCATAATTCATAAAACGGCTTGTATATTATTCGTTTTACCCTTTTCATACTCGAGATTAAACATTCGACTTATCGTTTCTAGTATGGGGGTGTTTCACCCTTAGACTCGAAACATTGAGGACAATGTTTAGTTTTAGTATGGGGGCGAATAGAAACTTCACCTTGCTTACGCTATCACGCAATCTAAATTTCATTTTTTTTGTTATCATTTTGTTGCAAAATAAGGCTAAAAATGGCCAAATGTTTAAAAAAATCTCGTTTTTCATAAATGTTTAAGACACAAATGTGGGTTTTCCGTTGTTGAGAATAAGATTAATTTTTTATTCGACCGTGCGTGTTGAGCACTTAGCTTCATTCCTTAACTGTATTAGGCTAAGTCTCACTAAATTGAGGATGAGAAATGATAGCATTAATTATAAGTTACTATGCTAAACATAGAGTACTCGTATTCTTTCAAAAACACATGTGTTTTGATTATTTGTTTTTTCTCCCATCGCTTGTATATATATAAGTTGTTAATAAATATTGATTTAGCGATTTAATCTCTATTGTTTGTTTTTAGCTAATTCTAGTAGTTTCCATGTAATTAAATTGGGAAAACATTTGAGAATCGCCAGCATCACGGTTTTGAAGTATTGGCAAACCAAATAATCGAAAGCTTCCCCCAATAATAATTTTAAGTTCCTCTTCACCTAAATCAAGCAAAAATTTGAAGCTCATAAGGCCGAAAAATCTATGCAAAAACTGAAAGTGAATGTCTTAAAACTTGAAGCTTTAAAGATCCAAAATTCGCCTTTGCATGAGGATATACGTCAAGTCATAATAAACACCTCATGGCGAGGTTAATTAAAAGACAAGGCAAGAACAAAGTCATAATAAAAGCTCCATGGTGGAGTTGAATAAAAGATGGAGGTAAACCATCATAATCAAAGCCACCCATGATGAGGCGGGGTAAAATTTATGGTAATAAGTCAAATGAACCGTTATAAAACCGTGTTTATCGAATCTTTTTTGTTGACTTAATATTTTTGACATCATTATCTATTAGGAGAATTTACTAATTTAATGGTTTTGATTAAACCGTTAAGACTCTATTTTAGACCGAATCTCTATTTATGCATAAATAAAAAATGTATCCTCATAATCATTAAGAAAAAAATAAAATATAAGAGATACATCTTAGGAATAAGGGAGTTTAAGTACGTGATTAAAACATATGAGTAGTGTTAGCATTACTAACTTATAATGACAATGATCCTGTTTCACCCTTAATATGGAACTGGGTGAAAATCGAGGACGATAAAATTATCTCTATGAGGCATTCACGTGTTCTTATTCTATGATCCTAAAAGTCTCATTTTACGATGAAAACAATACATTATATCTAAAACACACATAGTAATTAAACTAAATTTACGTTTTAATAAATGTTCGATAAAAATGAATTTTGGAAGTGATGCGATACTTTTCTAGCACAGCGTGAGGGCACGACAATGATTTAGTATTGGGGAGTGATGAGACCTCAGTTATACATAGTCTCATCGTCCAAATCGGGCTTAAAATGTACAAAAATATCATAAAAACCGTGCAAAACATTTTGTATTTGTTTAGTGTGTCTTTTTAGGTTCGGATATCGAATTCAACAAAGGATTACAAGAATCAAGCAAAAACGAACACGAGAAACGAAGGCGCACAAAGAACCGGACCCGTGCATTGATTTTCCAAGAAAAAGTACCTCAAGTTTGAATATTATATAAGAATGGTCCCTATACTTTGAAGACTTGTCATTTTATGCCCTTTTAAAACTCCAAAATTACATTTGGGTCCCTATAGTTTCAAGATATGACATATTTAGCCTTTGAAGAATGATGAAATTACACCATGAGTGCTTTTCAAATGATACAAAGGTCAAAATGACCATTTTTGCCATTTGGTTAAAGAAGAATACAAAAGATGGAGACCTAATATTCTGTTTTTAAGTTTGGGAGAAGAATGCACATGTTTGTAAACTTTAGGGGTTCATTCTGCCTATCCACAAAACCCATATACCCTATAACCCGACCAGCCCACCTACATTTACCCAAAACCGGCCCATTACCCGACCCACATTCCTTGCCAGCACACAACCCACTAACCTGTTTAATTAATTAATTAGTTTTTTAAAACTAATTCATTATTATATTATTGGCGGGTAACAACCCCTAATCCCCAAATTAAGAGCAAACCCCTAATTCACCCAGTCACGAACTCTAATCACCCCTATCACTAATTACCTAGAATTAACACCCAACCTACTCCAAATCATTAATTACACATCCTCTAAACCCATCCACGTCATCTACTCTGCCACCTCACCCCTCAAGACACCCTCACATGGTTCCCCTACCCCAAAGTTTACTAATAATGGGGAAGAAGATAGTGGTACAGAAGATCCAATGGCCACAAACGATTGCTTACTCCACTCAACAATTTGAACAGCTACAATTCATTCGCAACAGCTAATCAACACAACAGAGTCACATGTGGTGAATTTGACCAACTTTTTAAATTTTTCAACCAAGGGCGGATTTGAGAATTCATAGTTAAGGTTTATGTATTTTTCTTGCTTTCAAGATTGTTCTAAGCTTTAGTACAGATACTAGTCGCGTGTGACAGTATTTGTTGTTCCAATTTCCTTTGTAAATTTTTTAAATTAAGGAAAGTGTTTTATAAAATTATGCAAAGGAATTGAGTTCCACCTTTTCTTTCCTGTCTTTAATTTTTATGCAAATTAGTTTAACTTTTATCAAAAATCATCTTTTGTTCAAAGAAATGTGGCAGAGTAGTTTTTGAGACCCACTATTGCAAAGGCTCAACAATCTTCACTGATAATCAAGATTATTGATTCTATTTACAAAAGTGTTAAGTTTTTGTTGGTAACAAATTGTGTGCAAAAGATTGGTTCCAAGCTTTGTGGTTCTAAAAACTTGTTTTTCAAAAAGTTTATTCTTTCTGGCTTAACTCTTACTGTTGCATAAGCCACAGCATAAGCTGTTGACACCAACTTATGGTTGGTTTTTGGACTTTGGATCTGCTTGTTCTTGTTTGTGTTCAACAGGTACAAGAAGGAAGAAGGAGATTTAGTTGACTGTCATTTCCTTAAAGATATTGTATTTCTTTCTCTACACTCAGCATACTAGCCATCACCATAAGCCAATAACTTCTAAGAGGTATCAGTTGGTGGCATCACCTATCTCATTTGGCCTGAGATGGTCAAATTAGGTATGGTTTGAACTCCCTGTTACTTCATCTGAGTGTTATTAGCCTGTGTGAAGTTGTGTGTTTGAACTGCCCACTTGTGTTTCTTGAGTATTCTATTCATGGATATTTGTTGTTTTAAAGATATTCTTGGTGATTTGTAAAGTTATAGAGTTGATTTGGTGAATGTTCTTTCTTTATATTCCATCAGACAGACTTAAAGGGGTGTTTGGTCATATGTTAAAAGTGCTTTGGGTGACAACTTGGTACCACATATAGGCCTGCACAACTTTGTTGTGTTTTTTGTAGTTGGTTTTAGGTACTTGTGCTATCAATTTAGTTTGTTAATCAAGATCGCAAGTTCAATTTTTTTGCCAAAAACTGTCTGTTTTCATCAATTCGGATTTTTAGTAGTTGTAGTTTGATTTAAGGTGTGAAATTTTGTATGTTGTTAGATTCTAGGCTCTTTTAGGCCTGCTGTTAATGAGAGTTTGATTTGGTGGCTTTTTCTAAGCTTAATAGGTTTTTTCAAATTCACTAAATAGCTTGTACTTGGTACCTATCTGATATCACTGTTAGTAGTTCCAACCGATATCTGACAAAGGAGAGTGTGCCTGTGTCTGATATCAGGCATAGGTGTTTTTAAATATGTGCTAATTAAATTTGTAGTATCTGTGTGCTTATTTTGCTAGATTAAGACTTATTTCTGCTTGCTTTTTATTTTTATCACCTCCCCCAATACGCAGAAATCTTATTGGGGTTGTCTTGTGATAACTAGGTTTTTGCCTAATTAAAAAGATTCGTTGATGTGTGTCTAATCGAATTGATATGGTTTAACTATGCGACTCAGTCGCTCTTTGGTGAAACAAAGGTTGTGTCGTTGTAGTGTTAAAAAGTGCAAAACAATTAAAGTAAATGGGCAATTAAAGTAAAATCTAAGTCTAATTTAAAGTAAAAGGCAAGTAATCTTAAAAGCGTGACTAAAATTAAAAGGCAATAAAAGTAAATAACGCAAACTTAAATCTATCTAACGCAAACTTAAAACGCAACTAAAACTTAAAACTAAGGCAAGGCTAAAATAAATCTAAGGCAATTAAACTTAAAGTGCAACTAAGTAAAAAGGCGGGAAAAATAAAGCTTGAAAATTAAAAGTAGAAAATTAAAAACAGAAATTAAAAGAACCTGAAAAATAGCTCATCCGGAATAAACCTTCGTTCGGAATAAACATTCATCTGGAATGTCACCTTCGTTCGGAATGTTCTTCTTCACTCGGAATATTGACCAAAACTTTGATCCGGAATAAAATGCTTACTCGGAATATGTCACCTATCCGGAATAAACTCCTTGGTTCGGAATGTAGCTTTGATCCGGAATATTGCTCTTGATCCGGAATATCTCTTGATCCGGAATAATATTCCGAATAGAACTCCCTGATCCGGAATATGTCACTTATTCCGGATGGAAGCCCTTGATCCGGAATATTCTTTTGATTTGGAATGTTTTCTGATCCGGAATATTATTCCGAATAAAGCACCTTGATTCGGAATGTTTTAATATTCCGAATAAAGCACCTTGATTCGGAATATTCTGTTGATCCGGAATGAGAGGTTGATCCGGAACTTTTGGTTGATCCGGAATAATTGATTATTCCGGATGAAGAACCTTGATGCGGAATAATAATTATTCCGAATAAACTCAATTGATCCGGAATATCCAATATTCCGGATGAACACCCTTTGAAATCCTTCACTCGGAATATCTTGCTTGATCCGGAACTTTTCCTGGGAAGATCAGTAACAATGCAACGAAGAACAAGGAACCAAGATATACACGAATCTAACCAAAACTTAACAAAATCAACCACATGATTAAATCAAACTAACCAATAAACATCTACTAAACATAAACAAGCAATCCAAAACAATCAAACTAGCAAATATAACCAAAATAATCAAAACCCACTTAAATCAATAAAAGCTCAAAAACATAAACATGAACATGAACAATAAACATAAAGATCGAAGAAAGGTAGAATGAGAGATAAACAATAAAGATAAAGATTGACAAGATTTAAATGGAAACTTACTTGAAATTGCAAGACAAGGTACTTAAATGACATGAAATTAAATGTGCAGGAAAGTAAAATGGAAGAAATAGTTTGTCAAGCTATCCAACAAAATTAAAATGAATCTAGTCTAATCTATATATAGGGGAGATTAAGGAGTGCTTAGGAAGCTTCCTCCCTCTTTCATCTTATCTTAATTGCACCATTAAGTCCTTCTCTTCTTAATCTTTTGTTAATCTTGGACTTTAATGACTTTTGGCTCGGGATTTCTTTGAACTTGTCTTTTAATTCTTCAATAAATAAGACTTGAGTTCTTCGGCTTTAAGTAAACTTCCGTATGTTTGACTTTTTCTTCGATAAATCTTTAGAATTGGTCTTGGACTTCCGTTCTTTTTGACTCTTGACTTCTTGACTTCATCTTTCGTCTTTTTCTTCGATAAAAGCCCGTGAATGCCCGTGTTTTCTCCACTTTTCACCTTTTCGTCCTAAATCACAACAAAAACACAAACCACACATAATTCTGACATAAATGACATAAAATACACGTTTTGGCTCGGTTATTATTGTAATTAAGTGGTAAAAAGGATGGGTGTTTACACACCTATCAAATCCCCTACACTTGACCATTGCAATGTCCTCATGCAATGCATTAGTTACAAAGCATGTTTACATTTTTCATCATAATCAATCCACGTTGGCCTTTATTAAAGAGATAGAAAATAAAAAACAAGTAAAGAAATCAAAAGCATACCTTGGGGTTTTTGAAAATGTCATGAATGATCATCATTCTCAAGTTTTCACTTTCTCCAAACCAAGCTTAAAAACGAGATCATTGTTATTATAAGCTAGCAAACTAACACGAACTCATGTGGGCTAATTATTCACTTAGACTCGCTTATTCCTAGGTGTATCTCTTATATTTTATTATTGTCTTGAATGATCACGAGGATGCATTGTTGACTTATTTCGATAGTTATTTAGGCTGAAAATAAAGTGAACGATTCAATCAATAGTTAGCTAAAGGACAAAATCTTTTAAAACTGCTTCTCGGGACCTCATAAAGTTCATATCTTGGCATAACTCGCTTCGCGATTTGAGACCTTTCTCGAACCGATATTTGGCAGCGACTTCATACTTCAAATCTTGAGAGACGTTCATGAAATAATGGCCTTCTCTTCATAATAGGAATTTCTTCACTTGAAATTTTGAGAGATTCTTCATATTTGGACCACGACTTCTTCATTTTTCTCCAATCTTTATTCTGTACTTTGATATACAACAATCCGCCTCCTTTTTGGACTTGGCTTTATTTATCCTCATACCTTGTTAGGGCCTTTTTGGATAGACTTCTCCATGACTTTTGGGGAGTATTTGCTTTTCGTCGTGTGTCTCGATCCTTCATATTGATTTTTGATAAATGATTCTTCACATCACTTTTGATCTTTAGCAACAAAATGTAGCCCTCGTGTCTTGTTAGGACCTTTTTGGACTCGCCAATCTTCGCATCCCGCTTCAATAAGTTATGCCTTGGCTATGAACTCTAATCCATACCGAGCAACTTTTAAACGATCTTGGGCTAGAAGCTAAGTAACTTTTTAAATCGTACAACCTTATTTATTGTAGATAAATTTATTAGCAAGCGATGGGAGAATAGGCTTATAATTAACTCACATACGAAAGAATACCAAACTTATAATTGGCTCTATCATCTCTCGTTCTCCACAGTTTAAAATCTCAAGGAATGAGACTCGTGGATGCTTAGCCTATTAAATCAAAGTTTTGGGTTTTCGAGTCGTCTATAGGATCTTGCAAATTCTTAGACTCTTTCAAGTTTAGAAATCGCATTTTAAAGTTCCCTTGATAAACGACTCTCTATGATTGATTATAGGAACTTGCGAAAGTTCTTGTTCTTAACCCGTGAGAGTTAAGACTTTCGCGTTTTATAGATCCCTATATAAAAGCCTAGCAAAACTTGACTTAAACACGTTAAGGATACTAGCTAGAGTAAACTTAGATAAGTAAACTCGGGTTGAGTCAAAAGATTCACAACGTTTGAAAATTAAAACCACTATATTAAAAATTTATTCTAGCAAGGAAATAAAATAACTATACAAAGGGAAAAACTAATAGGCCAAAATAGATCAAAATTTTTGAAAAATGTCGAAAAATTGATTTTCTGGTTAAAATGAGGACAAATACAAGGAAAAGGCCACTTAACATCGATAGAAGTCCCCCCTACACTTAATATAAACATTGTCCTCAATGTTTAAGCATGTGGGAGTAAAATCCCCTACACTTAGGACATTGTGCACTTTGTTTAAATCTTGCTAAGGAAAAGACAACTAAAGAGATTCCTATTTTAATATTGGAAAAATATAAAATAGTGAATCGAAAAGAGTTTAGGATAGAACCGGGAAGAAGTGAACATGGAATCACGGGTCGTCAAGAATCATCAAGAGTGGATCATTGAGCGCTCGAATCCCTGAATATAAGAAGAGAGGAAATAGAAAACACCAACGGGTCTCCCACTACACTTATGGTAAAAACAAAGAAAAAGATAGATAGATAACTGGGTTGCCTCCCAAAAAGCGCTTGTTTTTGTTAACCGAATCACGAGCCTGACTCGTCCCCGAATTAAATGGTCCATGGGGAGGCCTCAAATGTAATACCGGGATCAAAGACCTTATCCTCATTCCCGGAGGAATATAACAAAGGAGAGGCAGGAGGATAAGTCTTGAATGGTAGGAAGGTCCTTTCAACATACGAGAAGTATGTGAAATCTTGATCCACGGGAGGTAGGGTGGGTAAAGGGATCACATTGTCATCCTCCAAAGACAATGGATGCTGACCAATTGGCAAAGCCGTAAGGGTATCAATCATAGAATGGTCATTTTCACCTCCCGGGTCAAAGCACTCATCCTCATTTCCCGGTATGAAACGAGGAGAGTAAAAGCGATACATCACCCGCTGGGGTGTGCACGCGGTAGGAGGAGGTGGTAATATAATATGAGAAGTATGAGAACAATTACCTTCCACCTGCGTCACCTTTCCAGTATAGTCAAATTTCTCCACCTTTGCGATAGAAGGGGGCACGGCTAACAAAGTATGCTCATCAATAGAAGGAGAATCAGAGCTATCAATGTCCTCAATCCCTTCGTCAAAGAGAGGATTCACCTCACTAGATATGTAATCGTCATCAAAATCAAATAAAGGGTTCGAATAAATCTTAAAAATTTCCTTCGGAACGTCTTCATCGGATAGTGACTCGTCATCACTAGAAGTAAAATCATCATCTTGATCAAAAAGAGGATTAGAGAAAGCCAAAGAATCCTCTCCCAAAGTGTTGGTGGAAGGAACATCATCAAAAGAAAGTGCATCATACTCATCGTCACTGTCGGATGTCAACTCAGATTCACTTAGAAATGGGACAAGGGTATCAGCACTAGACTTATTGAATTCGTCGGATTCCTTTGCAGGAATTGTGCTAAGATCCTCATCCCCTAGGATAGGTGAATCCGTAGGCTCCAGAGCCGGCAAGTCGGGAGAAGGAATAGCATTCTCATCGTTCCAAGAAATAGGACTCTCATCGTCATCACTGTCATAATAATATGGAGGCACAAGAGGAGGAGTATAAGCATTAAGGTTAGATACCTGCTCTTGTTGCTGATCCACGTGACATTTCTCCATCATCTTGTTGCAAGCTTCTTGAACATTTTGAAAGGTGTCAAAAAGTTGGGCCATTTGCTCAGGAGGAAGTGCACACAAGGGTTGATGATTGACGGTGTGACGTGGGGGCTCAAAGTTATATACACTCGGATGATAGCACGGTGGTTTCTCAAAGACCTTCGACGGATCACAAGAAGAAGCATCGTGAGGGCCCCCACAAATATAGCACCACATGTATGGAGAAAAACCCGGTGCATCTTGAGGATAGTGATTGTCATAGATGGGAGAGGGTGGGAAAGTATTGTAAGAGGAGAAGTATGAATTTGTTGAATTGCAAAATGGACAAAATCCAAATTGTGTATCGTCGATATCAAAACCACACCGCTCACAAGTACACCATTGACATGTTTGAAAACCACGCCATGGTCTCCCACATCGTACACAAGACGAATCCATGAAGAATTATGAATAAGAAGGGTAAAGAAAAGAATTAAACATATTAGAGGATAAAGAGGAATATTTTTGGTGCAAAACTTTGAAAAAGAAATGCTTTTTATGATTTTTCAAATGTTTTTGGGATTTTTGGAAAATTTTTTACACGAAAAATAACGTTCACGAGTGAACGGATCCCAAAAAGCAACGCGTCTCTCACAGAAAACCGTTAATCTTTACGAAAAGAGCCGGCAGCGGCGCCATTTGATAACTAGGTTTTTGCCTAATTAAAAAGATTCGTTGATGTGTGTCTAATCGAATTGATCTGGTTTAACTATGCGACTCAATCGCTCTTTGGTGAAACAAAGGTTGTGTCGTTGTAGTATTAAAAAGTGCAAAACAATTAAAGTAAATGGGCAATTAAAGTAAAATCTAAGTCTAATTTAAAGTAAAAGGCAAGTAATCTTAAAAGCGTGACTAAAATTAAAAGGCACTAAAAGTAAATAACGCAAACTTAAATCTATCTAAGGCAAACTTAAAACGCAACTAAAACTTAAAACTAAGGCAAGGCTAAAATAAATCTAAGGCAATTAAACTTAAAGTGCAACTAAGTAAAAAGGCGGGAAAAATAAAGCTTGAAAATTAAAAGCAGAAAATTAAAAACAGAAATTAAAAGAACCTGAAAAATAGCTCATCCGGAATAAACCTTCGTTCGGAATAAACAATCATATGGAATGTCACCTTTGTTCGGAATGTTCTTCTTCACTCGGAATATTGACCAAAACTTTGATCCGAAATAAAATGCTTACTCAGAATATGTCACCTATCCGGAATAAACTCCTTGGTTCGGAATGTATCTTTGATCCGGAATGTTGCTCTTGATCCGGAATATCTCTTGATCCGGAATAATATTCCGAATAGAACTCCTTGATCCGGAATATGTCACTTATTCCGGATGGAAGCCCTTGATCCGGAATATTCTTTTGATTCGGAATGTTTTCTGATCCGGAATATTATTCCGAATAAAGCACCTTGATTCGGAATGTTTTAATATTCCGAATAAAGCACCTTGATTCGGAATATTCTGTTGATCCAGAATGAGAGGTTGATCCGGAACTTTTGGTTGATCCGGAATAATTGATTATTCCGGATGAAGAACCTTGATGCGGAATAATAATTATTCCGAATAAACTCAATTGATCCGGAATATCCAATATTCCGGATGAACACCCTTTGAAATCCTTCACTCGGAATATCTTGCTTGATCCGGAACTTTTCCTGGGAAGATCAGTAACAATGCAACGAAGAACAAGGAACCAAGATATACACGAATCTAACCAAAACTTAACAAAATCAACCACAAGATTAAATCAAACTAACCAATAAACATCTACTAAACATAAACAAGCAATCCAAAACAATCAAACTAACAAATATAACCAAAATAATCAAAACCCACTTAAATCAATAAAAGCTCAAAAACATAAACATGAACATGAACAATAAACATAAAGATCGAAGAAAGGTAGAATGAGAAATAAACAATAAAGATAAAGATTGACAAGAATTAAATGAAAACTTACTTGAAATTAAATGTATTTAAGGTGCAAGACAAGGTATTTAAATGACATGAAATTAAATGTGCAGGAAAGTAAAATGGAAGAAATAGTTTGTCAAGCTATCCAACAAAATTAAAATGAATCTAGTCTAATCTATATATAGGGGAGATTAAGGAGTGCTTAGGAAGCTTCCTCCCTCTTTCATCTTATCTTAATTGCACCATTAAGTCCTTCTCTTCTTAATCTTTTGTTAATCTTAGACTTTAATGACTTTTGGCTCGGGATTTCTTTGAACTTGTCTTTTAATTCTTCAATAAATAAGACTTGAGTTCTTCGGCTTTAAGTAAACTTCCGTCTTTTGACTTTTTATTCGATAAATCTTTAGAATTGGTCTTGGACTTCCGTTCTTTTTGCACTCTTGACTTCTTGACTTCATCTTTCGTCTTTTTCTTCGATAAAAGCCCGTGAATGCTCGTGTTTTCTCCACTTTTCACCTTTTCGTCCTAAATCACAACAAAAACACAAACCACGCATGATTCCGACATAAATGACATAAAATACACGTTTTGGCTCGGTTATTATTGTAATTAAGTGGTAAAAAGGATGGGTGTTTACACACCTATCATCTTGTGCAAAAAGAAAATTAAAAAAATGAAAAAAGCTCAGCTTGGCATGGTTCCAACACATGACCTACCATATAGGGGTTCTATGTCTTTCTATTGTACCAAGTGCTTCTATTTGGTTAACCTTTCCCCTTTCTTTCTCTTATACTCTTTTTCATTTATTTTTGCTTATTGGCTTATTCTGTTTACATTTTTAGCTGCTTTTATTTTTCCATTAAAGTTTATAACATTTAGGATTTTTAGAAGTTGGTTTTGTATATTTCCCCTCTTTCATTTATTTTTAAATCATTTTCTTATTTCTGTTTTTGATAATTAGTTTAAAAATAGTATAAATCAATTTTAATTTTTTGAAAAATACTTTTTAGACATAGATAAATATAATAAAAGTTTAAAAATAATAAAATCTTTGTTTAGGCTTTTTCTCAATTTATTTTATTTTTAGGGCTTTAATTAGCTTTTAAAATTTAATAAATAATTAAATAAAAAGTTTCAAGGAGTTTTATTTATTTTTCCACCTTAGTTATATTTTTTAGGATTTAATTGCAATTTTTATTAATTTTTTAGTTAAACTTTATTTTTACGTCTCGTTTTACGTTTTTACGTTTTACGTCGTAGTTTAATTTTAGTGTGACTCGTCTTTTATTTTTCTCTCTTTTTACCACCAAAAACGATACTAATCCAAATTACGTTTTTATAATCTTGGCAAACATATATACCCTCCTCGAGAACGAACTCACTTTTTAAGTATTCGCTTTTTCCTAAACGTGATACTTAATACTTGCCATTAGTTTCTTATTTTTCCTAAAATAAGAGCTAAAAATACTCCAATCAATCACCTTCAATGATTATGTACCAAAGATCTATATCCTTGGGTTTCACATAAGTTTCAAAACAATTTTTCCAACATATAAAACCATCGGTTTCAAAGAGTGGTGGTATTTGCATATATTGCCCTTCTTTGTAATTTTCAGAATCCATAGACCGATTCAAGTTTTAAAGTATAATCTACTTTAAAGATCTTTAGTACGTAGCTCTTGATGCCATTTGTATAAAACTAGAAGTGTAAAACCCGCATAAAATACATGAAAATACCAATTAATTAAAACAAATTAATGCACGACACGTATTACGTATATTAAATATATACCGACAAGTAATTACGTATATTTAATGATACACGACAAGATTTAAACACGAACTTAAGTTACGAATATATAACACACGGAATTCAAGAAAATACGAAACATAATAATAAAGGGGGTGTTTGGCCGGTTTTTAAAAGAAAGGAAAAGGGGGCCCAAAGCCTGGCCTGTTATTAAAATTTACTAACATAGCTTTTACTTTTCACTTTCAATTCACAAGTTACAAATAAAATAAAATAACTAGGGTTTGTGTGTGTGTGGTGCCGCCGACAAGAAAAAGGACAATGGAGAGGGAAAGCTTCTTGATTTTTATTATTCGGTTTTCTGTTCGTGTTGTTCATCTTTGGTGTATACAAATTCGGTAATCAACAATCTTAATTCTTTATTTTATTCTTTGAATCATGAATCAAATCAAATAAATGCATAAATATGTTATGATGATTAAAACAAGGTTAAGATTGGGTTTTG